>CM024239.1:85563333-85760245 GCA_013421045.1 Propylea japonica | reverse complement strand
TTCTCACCAAGATCTTTTGGATCTTGCTGTTTCAAAGTTTTCGAAGAACTTAGTGTAATGATATATCCCTGGGAGATTCCGCCAAAGTTTTTCTTCTCGGCTTTCTCCTTCTCCAGAAACTCCTTCTTATAGCTACATTTACTTATACCACAGAAGGGTTTCTGGTCCAATGAGTGACATTCGTGCGCCCTCTTCTGCAAGTGTATTGGCCTCTCGTTTCCTGAATGGCCGGGTAACCCAGATTAAAAGACTTTTTTTTTTTGCCTATCTCATTGAGTTTGTTCCGCCACTCCCAGATCATTTTTGAGTCGATTACGTAGGACCTCAGTGCATCAATAGCCAGCTTAACTCTCTCTTGTATGGCTATATTGCACTTCTGATAGTTTTTTCTAAATTTATATCTAGACATATTTCAATAGCTAAGATTTCCTCTTGAAGCTGTGAAGGGTGTGGTCAGACTAGCTCTGTAAGGGGGCACCAAGACCTTGATTTCGCAATGAACTGTAAACCCTTTTTAAACTATATCTATATAACAACTTAAGAAAAAACACACAACTTTCAGCTACGTACGCCACTGGTGATATAGCGATTTTTCATCAGAACAAAACCCTGATCACCCTGTGAAGTACAAGGCCAATGGTCTTAATTCCACTGAGTGTCGGTGAAACGTGAAGATTTCGAAAGGGCGTGAATAATTCTCTCAAATTTAAATTTGAGAAGAATTAAGAGAAGGAAGAGAGTAAAATTAATGGCTACGTTCATACTATGACCCTATTTCTCCAACGAACTGTTTTTATTCCAAATAATTACATCCAGAGGAAAACATGAAATAAGCTTGATACAATAAATAATTCTTCCCCTGAATTCGCCTCGAGATATTCAGTCGGGATTCTGCTTTCCACTCTAGTTTAGTCGATTTTCAATTCCGACGTGAAAATGTTTAGAAGTTTCGCATTTAACTAGACTCCAGACAACTCTTAATTGCGATTTTGTGTTATAAATAGTAATGAGTCCTGTTAAGATAAATTACTTCGAAATCGAATAACTGTCTTATTATTAGAGTCACAATTCCAGAATTCAGTATTAATGTAATAAAATTTTAAAAAGGCCCTGAGCAGGTGCTTTTGAGCGCTCCTCCATTGGTGGAACAATATTAGGTTATACCTACTATACCTGTACAAAATTTGTATAGGACTAGAGATTCATGCTAAGTATATGCCATTGAAAACATAAATGTCAGAATATATTGGGGTAATCTCGAATGAACGGAACTTGTAACATGCCTCGAATTCGAAGAAGTTTCGCAAAGTTTGGATCTAAACTTCCAATCACTTGCGACCCTTCAATAATGAAACTGTGGAGCAAAGATTAGGAAATCTTTGCTGTGGAGCTTTTGGGTTTGACACTTTCATGAACTAGAGCTATTATGTGTCAAAAAGCCTCATTTAATGAACTAAAATATGCTTTGTATAGTCGTTCACTTTTCGATTGCCGGCACTGTACAGGATGATCCACTTATCTTGGTAACCTAATTTTTCTGGAAAAGGGATGAATATTTTTTATTCTGTTGACGGTATTTTGTACAAGTCAATGTTGACTTGAGATATGCATAAAATCGGAGAAAAGAATAAAGACGCTAGGCGTCGCGGCGCTGTCAATTTTTGTTTCAGGAACATACCTTTTTATTATATCATTCAAGAGATAATTCAATTCTGAATGTTTCTTCTGAATACCCTTTTTTTCTATTTGTTACCGTCACCGACCTGCAGCGTGTTTTATGTTATCAAATGTTGTCAACAGAATAAAGAAATATTCATCCCTTTTAGAGGAAAATCGAGTTACCAAGATAAAAGAATCACCCTGTACTGTATGTGAAAACCCGATAATTGTGATGTAAATTGCTTGTAATCCAGTGCGGAAAAAAAAACTGTGTGCGGTTTTGGAATACTGTGTTGTCACTCTCGTTTATGATGCAGGAATTAACGAAAATTCGTCATCTTTCCCCATTCGCCATTTTAAAACCCTTTCCCCTTCAAGCTACCATATCATATTCAACCCAGTTCTCTTTGAAACAAAACCCTCAAATTATTCAGGTCATATCTGAAACAAATGGTAACAAGAAACTGGAAGATTGTTTCGGCCATAAATTTTCATTAGAACAGTGGTGGAAGATGATGTTGGTTGGCCACAACTGTAAGTTAGGATAAATGAGCTCTAAAGGGGAGTTGCGAGCTCATGTTTTGGTATCATAAATATTTCCTACATAATTTCGTGATGAAATATGCAGATTGGTTATAGTAGCACTGCTTCGAACATTGCAGTTTTAAATTAAGATAAGATAAGATAATGTTTATTAACCAGTAAATACAAGGAAAAATAAAACAAAAAAATTTCGGCAATAACATAATCGTTAACAAACATTTAAACACCACAAAAGTGCCAGGCACTTGTCCGTGGTAAGAATTTTCGTTAACCATATAAACCTAAACATAGGTACACACATTTATTATGCACGATGGTGAGTGATCAGCATTTTAAGCACCAGCAAACAAAAACAAAAATATCCACAACAATCAAACAAAATTATTTCTATTCCAGAAAGTTATCCAAAAATTCCAGTGTTGGCGTTCTATCCAGTGTCTTATCTGTCTGTTGTAGCTAGAATGAGACTGAATGTCCTTTAGATGCTCCGGAAGGCTGTTATAGAGCAGTGGGGCGAGGTATTTAAAGTTCTAAGAGTACTGGTTTTATTTAGTTTAGGCAGTTTATGTGCTTGTTTCTTTATTTCTCAATTTTATGGTCTTCTCGGGAACAGGTGTAATAGTATGTTTGGTACATAAGAAGAGCTCTTGCATATAGCTGTCTTAGGGCCCCCGCAGACTGCAGACTTTTAATCGGCCGATAGTTTAGTCAGGTTGGGCTGAAAGTGCGCACACCGAGCAAACTTGTTAAGTTGGCTCGTATTCGCATTTTCAGCCCAACCTGACTAAACTATCGGCCGATTAAAAGTCTGCAGTCTGCGGGGTCCCTAATGGCGAGCACTTTTGCAGTTCTGAATAAATCTTCCGTTGGATGGGTAATAGGTTTTCTGTAAATAATCTTTAAAATCCATTTCTGCATTTTTTCAATTCTTGAATAATGGCAGTTGGCCATCCCACCCCATCCCAGTATTCCATAATTCAAGTGTGATTCCTCCAGGCGTGAAACACAGTTTTTTAGTTCTTTTTCCTCACATATTTGTCTAATTGCTTTGAATTTACTGAGCATCGGCCGCAGTTTTTTTACGACAAGGTTCGATTGCTCCTCCCATCTCAAGTGGCTGTCTATAAGGACTCCCAAATATTTGATTGTATCTGTTTTCTCTATGTGAATTCATTTTTTACTGAGAGTCTGTTGAGTGTTGGTAATCTTCTAAAATCACTGGTGTAATGCATAAATTTAGTCTTCTCCATGTTCACTGTCAGTTTATTCCCGCATAGGAAATTTACCAACTGACTAAAACCATATTCTGCTTTACTCTTTGACTGCCTCCGATGTTTCTCCCGTAAAAATAGGACCGTGTCATCAGCGAAACCGATTATATCTGCTACTAATGCCAAATTGAACATTGCATTAACATATATTAAAACAATAGAGGACCAAGCACTGTTCCCTTGAGGTACTCCGCATGTAATTACCTAATAACTTCAAATAGAGATGAAAAGAACCAAAGGGTGACAATCAAATATACCTTTAACATAATGAAAGAACTTTTAAAATCACTATGTACTTTCTGGTGAAATTTCACTTTCAATTCAATCATAAAATTATGTATTTCTTGTCGATCAGCAAACTCATAGTATTATTCAACCCAGTTCGTTTTAAAAACAAATCCCATGAAATATTCAGGTCATATCTGTAACAAATGGAAAGAAGAAACTGGAAGGTGTTTCGGCCATAAATTTTCATTATGAGTTGGGAGCTCATGTTTTGGTATCATAAATATTTCCTGGATAATATCGTGGTGAAATATGCAGATTGGTTATAGAAGCACTGCTTCGAACTTTGCAGTTTTCAATTACCTAATTACTTCAAATAGAGATGAAAATAACCGAAGGGTGACAAGCACCTATACCTTAAACATAATGAAAGACCGAAGGCAACAGGCACCTATAAAAGAGAATGATGCTATCCCTGAAAATTCTTTCTGGTAAGGTTTCACCTTCAATTCAAATCATAAAATTATGAAGGGATGTAGGGAGGAAGTATTATTCAATCCAGTTCTCTTCGAAACAAATCCGTCGAAATATTCAGGTCATATCTGAAACAAATGGTAACAATAAACTGGAAGGTTGTTTCGGTCATAAATTTTCATTAGAACAGTGGTGGAAAGATGATGCCGTTGGCCTCAACTGTAAGTTAGGATAATGAGCTCTAAAGAGGAGTTGGGAGCTCATGTTTTGGTATCATAAATATTTCCTGCATAATATCGTGGTGAAATATGCAGATTGGTTATAGAAGCACTGCTTGGAACATTGCAGTTTTAAATTACCTAATAACTTCAAATAGAGATGAAAAACCAAAGGGTGTCAAGCACCTATACAGTGTTAAACATAATGATACTCCTCTTGAAATTACTATGTATTTTCTGGTGAAATTTTATTTGTAATTCAATCATAAAATTATGTATTTTTTGTCGAGCAGCAAAACTCATTGTACAATCTTCGAAGAAAGTATTATTCAACCCAATGGCGCAGCTAGAGGGAGCTTTGGGGCTGCAGCCCCCCCCCCCCAAAGATTAATTTCTTCGTTATTTTTTTTCTTTATTTTTTTTTCAACTTCCGTTATCTGTTGTATCATCAAAAATTGTTCAGTTCAGCCCCCCCCCAAAACAAAATCCTGGCTGCGCCACTGATTCAACCCGGTGCGTTTTGAAACAAATCCTTGAAATATTCAGGTCATAGCTGTCACAAATGTTAACAAGAAACCGAAAGGTTGTTTCGACCATAAATTTTAATTAGAACAGTGGTGGAAAGATGATGTTGGTTGGCCACAACTGTAAGTTAGGATAAATGAGGTTTTACGAGAGTTTCGAGCTCATGTTTTGATATCATAAATATTCCTGCATAATTTTTGTGGTGAAATACGCAGATTGGTTATAGTAGCACTGCTTCGAACTTTGCAGTTCTCAATTGCCTAATAAGTTCAAATAGAGATGAAAATAACAGAAGGGTGACAAGCACCCTGAACTCCTCTTGAAATTACTATGTGCTTTCTGGTGAAATTTCACTTTCAATTCAATTATAAATTATGTATTTCTTGCCGATCAAAAAACTCATTTTACAATCTAGGAAGGAAATATATTCAACCCAGTTCGTTTTAAAACAAATCCCTCCTTATATTCAGGTCATATCTTAAACAAATGGTAACAAGAAACTGGAAGATTGTTTCAGTCATAAATTTCATTAGAACAGTGGTGGAAAGATGATGTTGGTTGGCCTCAACTGTAAGTTAGGATAAATGAGCTTTAAAGAGGAGTTGTGTGCTTATGTTTTGGTATCATAAATATTTCCTGCATAATTTCGTGATGAAATATGCAGATTGGTTATAGTAGCACTGCTTCGAACTTTCAATTACCTAATAACTTCAAATAGAGATGAAAAGAATTGAAGGGTGACAAGCATCCATACTGTGTGAAACATAATGATACACCTCTTGATATTACCATGTCTTTCTGGGGAAATTTCACTTTCAATTTAATTATAAAATTATGTATTTCTTGTCGATCAGCAAAACTCACTGTACAATATAGGAAGGAAGTATTATTCAATCCAGTTCGTTTTAGAACAAATCCCTTGAAATATTCAGGTCATATCTGTAACAAATGGAAACAAGAAACTGGAAGGTTGTTTGGGCCATAAATTTTCATTAGAACACTGGTGGAAAGATGATGTTGGTTTGCCACAACTGTAAGTTAGGATAAATGAGCTTTAAAGAGGAGTTGCGAGCTTATGTTTTGGTATCATAAATATTTCCTGCATAATATCGTGGTGAAATATGCAGATTGGTTATAGTAGCACTGTTTCAAACTTTGCAGTTTTCAATTACCTAATAACTTCAAATAGAGATGAAAAGAATCGAAGGGTGACAAGCACCTAGACATAATGAAAGACCTCTTGATATTACTATGTACTTTCTGGTGAAATTATACTTTCAATTCAATCATAAAATGATCTATTTCTTGTCGATCAGCAAAACTCACTGTACAATATAGGAAGGAAGTATTATTCAACCCAGGTCGTTTTAAAAACAAATCCCTTGAAATATTCAGGTCATATCTGTAACAAATGGAAACAAGAAACTGGAAGGTTGTTTCGGCCATAAATTTTCATTACAACAGTGGTGGAAAGATATGCTGGTTGGCCACAACTGTAAATTAGGATGAATGATTTTGAAGAGGAGTTGTGAGCTCATGTTTTGATATCATAAAAAATATTTCCTGCATAATATCCTGGTGAAATATGTAGATTGGTTATAGCAGCACTGCTTTGTACTTCGCAGTTCTGAACTAATAACTTCAACTGAGTATGAAAAGTAAAGCTTGATTTGAGAAATCTTTTTTTTACTTTTTGCTTTATGCAGAATGAGACAATATTGGAAAAATAAGAAAAAATCTATATCTATCATTCATTTTTGATGAATTATAGGTATTCCACAACTGAATCCAAATTCAATAGTCGGTGTTATTACCTCTCTTCTTTCAATCAACTGTCCAATACGCCTAGATATCCTATATTAATGAAATTTTCAGGCATTTCGTCGTTCTTCTTCTGAAAGGATGAACTCAGTCTCTGAAACGTTGAATGTGGGTTTTGCCGATTAGATATTGCTCTTCCTAAGTAATCCCATACGTGCTCTATTACTATTAGATTCGTACCTGGTGAGTGCTGACCAGTTCATACTCTGGATATTGCTCTCTTTAAGAATGTTTTGAGTCTTTCGTGAGACTGTTGGTGCGTTTTCATCCTGATAAATAAAAATTTCCCCGAATAAGTTGCGCAGAGGAGCAATGATCTTTTCAATAATGTTGTTTGCGTAGATGACACCAGTCATTTTTCTTCCAACTATACGATAATACTCTTATTATCGTACGGCGCCTTGAAGATCACTTCCTGAGCTTTGGTTTGCCTAGATCTCTCCTTAACCAAATCGTGACTCGTCCGGAAGAAGTACCTTCGCGTTCGTTTACCTAACCCGAACATCAACCGTGTTCGGAAAGTACTGTGCTATTAACTCGACCACTTACCCAGGTTGATCTGTCGTAACCCTACACGAGAGCAGGGTCGTAGAGTCACCACATGCGCACTGCAGTTCAATTTTATATTTGAAAAAGTCTGGAATAAGTCTTGAACTCTAATTTGGCTCAGTGTAAAATGTGAGGTTCCATGAGCCGAGAAAATAATGTGAATAACTTCTTCATAACTGTGTATGCAGATCTTTCTGCGTTAAAGCTAAAGCCTTCTCTACTTCCTTAATATAGGTCCTCAAAGATAACATTGAACATGGAGAGCGCACCAGAAATTATGAGAAAGATTTTACAGAATCCAATAAATCCAAGCAAAGCTAGAGACAATCAGTATATAAACTGGAACTGAAAAAATAAATTCTCTACTTCTTCAACAAAGGTACTTAGAAATAACGTTAAACATGGAAGGGTACACCAGAAATTATAAGGAATATTTCACAAAATCCAATAAATGCAAGCAAAGCTAGAGACAATCAGAAAATGAACAGGGACTGAAAAAATAAATCCATAAAATATTTTGTCATGTTATTGATACGACTGTCACTTCAAATCCTAAACTTGATGTGTTCGTAAACTTAGAACCCGGCTTCGTGATCCTAGTAGACCCGTCTCGTGACCAAATGGATCGAAATAGTAATCCTGAGTAAGTTTCCGAAAACGCCTATGTATTATTATGAAAGCCATTTCGGTGATGTGCCCTGCAGACGGGAAGCTCTTTGTCCAGGTGATATCCAGCTACTTGAAGTTTCCTTGCCCTTAAATTGTATCGATGCAACCTTCTCATTATGGTACTGGTTGAGACTACCCATCTGAAAGTCCTCAAAAATGACTTCAAAGGGCTATTACAGATACCGTTCGATTCCTTCCAGTAAAATTCACGATATAATGGTTTTCCTTTGTAGATGTTACTCTGGGTCGACCAGGCTCCGGTCTTCAAGCAACGGTGCCGGTTTCCAGGAAAAAAGGTTTACTAGTCGCCTTACTGAATTCGTTGAAATTCTTCTTAACCGGTCAACAACAAAAATTTGATATCCCGGCATTTTCTACGGAATACACTGCGCAAAAAATTATCGCACGTTATGGAAATCTCAAATTTATTCTAAAAACTGAAGGTGTTCTCAATGATAATTATTTTTTATCAGAATTATGCATGCATATGTTATCCACTTTCAACTTGTTTCTTCAATACAGATGTTTTTTTACCAGCAGAATAAAAAAAGATGATATTATCAGATTTTGAATGTATTGGCTCCATTCTGAAATCAGTTGTTCTCGATTAATTCTAGTGATCAATAGTTTTTCTTTCGTTTGATTTACTACACTCGATCGCTATGCAACGCGAAACACGCAATTTGACCCAAGAGGAATGCGCCCAAGCGGTATTTTTGCGAGAAGAAGGTGGACATACACAAGAATTGCAGAAAGGTTTGTAGTTTCCCATACAAGTGTGTCCAGAATGTCGCAGCGATTCAGGGAGACAGATATAAATGTCCAAAGACCAGGACAGGGTAAACCACGGGTAACAACTGCCATTCAAGGATTCAAGAACGTTACTTGAGAGTTTCTTCGTTGGGACAACGGTTTGCAACCGATCGCCCCCTTCAAAATCAGCTTGAGCTGACTCATGGGGTACAAATTAGCAATCAGACAATAAGAAATCGCCTCAGAGAATATGATTTAAGGCCTCGTGTCGCCCAGCCCATCGAAGGGCGCGTTTGGATTTTGCGAGAGAGCATATCCATTGGGAAGAGGCTGATTGGGAAAGAGTTCTCTTCACAGATGAGTCTAGATTCTGCGTCTACCATTTTGATCGACGTTCCCTTGTATACAGACGTCCACATGAAAGATATGCTCAGTGCAATTTCCTGAATACTACTGCTTTCGGGGGAGGATCGATTATGGTATGGGGTGGAATATCTTTGACTGCTCGCACAGACCTAGTGGTCGTTGATAATGGAGCTATGAATGATGATAGGTATATAAGGAACATTATTGAAGAGCATGTAGTGCCTTTGCTTCATACATTGGTGAAAATTTCATTTTATGCACGATAATGCCAGACCCCATCGTGCGCGCATCGTTCAGAAGTACCTTAAATAGGTTGGAGTCTCTCGAATGGAATGGTCAGCAAGAAGTCCAGATCTCAATCCGATTGAGCAGGTTTGGGACAACCTCAATAGAAGGCTGAGAAGTTCAGAAAATCATCCAGCTACTCTTAATGACTTAGGAATCCAATTCAGAGAAATCTGGGAAGGATTGGATCAGAACATTTTGAGATCACTCATTTTGAGTATGAATGTTGTTGCCGAGCTGTAATTAACGCAAGGGGTGGAAATACCAAGTATTAAATCACTTATCAGCATTCCAGTATTTTGAAAAGTGTTCTGTTTCTTCTTTCACACAAGATTCGGTGAAACCCTGAATTTTTCTTCCATTCAATGTATCTCGTTTCGTTCAAAACCTTCCCGAGAGAACATAAAAAATAAGTTATAAAATCAATGTAGAGTTAACTTTCATTAAAATGGAGATTTTCAGAATGTGCGTTAATTTTTTTGCGCAGTGTATTATCATTATTTATCTCGTTATTCGTTGAACACTGATAAACTTCGAATACACCTTCATTCTTTCGAACGAGAAAACTTTTTTGCTACTTCATTGTTTTCATTCGAGTGATAAGATATTGAACATTCCGCCAAGACTCTTGACCATTAATGACCATGTATGTATCAGTATTAAATGGTTGCAAATGACTGCAACCAATTTCAGACGACCATTACAAAATTGAGCAATTTACAGAATGAAAATTGTATGCACTTACCTCGAGAGTTGAGAGAGAAGGTGTCGGTGAACTCATACCCAATCTTGTAGCAGAAAAAGTATTTGGGATAGGAAAAAGGGATGATTAACCTTTTCTGCACTGGCTTTGTGTTTATCACTTAGTTGGTCGAGTCTCACACACTTCACTCGAAATTGCCAATTGGTTTTAATAGAAGAACAGATGAAATTGAAATATGTGCTTATCAGAAGATGATAGATGAATTATTTAAATTATCAAAAACTTAAATTTGGTCACTTTTCGAATCAGAGCACATACCACGATACTTGGGAAAATCTCAATCATGGCGATGTTAGTTTACCGACCGGGTTCATTTCGACCTATTTTCATATCATATATTTCCAAATTTAATGCAATAATATATTCTTTTATTTACAGTTGAATCCAGATCACACGATACCGACCTTAGTTGACAATGATGTGGTCATATGGGACAGTCATGAGATTGTTAGTTATCTTGTTGAAAAATATGGAGAAGAAGATAGCCTGTACCCAAAGGAATCAACCCAAAGAGCTTTGGTGGATCAAAAGTTGAATTTCGATTCAGATACTCTTTTTCCTATGATTAACGCAATTATTGTAAGTTGGTAAGAAGCATTTCTTCAAATTACGAAAAGTTACTGTTTCATTATTCGAAAGAAAGAAAATTGATGTAGAGAATATGAACTGAAATGTATTCCCGCTCTATTTTTATTTGTAATGGGTATGGGCAATCCTTAGTTTCTTACGTTCTTATATTCTTAGTTTCCTAGTTCCTTAGTTTTTTGTTTTTCACTTTCCTCGTTTCAAAGTTCTGCAGTGTCTGAGTTTCCTTGGTTATTGGTTTCTTAGTTCCTCAGTTTCTTTGTCACTAAGCCCCAAGTTTCTTAGTTTCTTACTTTCTTAGAGTTTCATGTTTCCTAGTTTATCAGTTTCTAAGTTTCATCATTTCTTTTTCACTTTCTTCGTTTCTTAGTATCTCAGTTTCTTAGCCCTTTTGTTTCTGGATTTCTTGGTTTCTTAATTGCTTAAGTTCTTAATTTTGTAACTCCTGAGTTTCTTAGTTTCTCAGTTTATTGGTTTCTTCCTTCGTAATGTTCTTAATTTATTGGTTTCTTGGTTTCTCAGTCTTTCAGTTACTAAGACCTCAGTTCCTCACGTTCTTACAGTATTAGTTTCTTAGTTTCTTGCCTCTTTAGTTCCTTGCTTTCTTAGTTCCTTAGGTTCTCAGTATTTTAGTTCCTTAGTATCTTAGTGTCCTATATTCTAAGTTTCTTTATTCCAGTTGGAAATTGAATATCTGTATTATATGTCAATGAAATGTCAAATAACATATTAAGTTTTTATTAGTTAAGAATTTACAAGCTGCAGATTATTTGATACTAGATGTACGTACAGTACAGGTTACCAGGACCGTTATTCTCAGTGTCTATTTCATTCATATAAAGGGTTTTCCAATAAGATTTTGATATTCCTCGATATCCTCACGAATTCCATCTTTGAGGTCTTGAACCGACGCTGCGCTATTGGCGTAGACCTTCTCTGTGTTAAATCGCAAGATCTCGGTGGCCAATTGTGATAACCTTTTCGAGAAATAACACGGTCCGGAAACTTTCTCGCAAAAGATCCATGGTTTCGTTGCTTGTGTGGCACGTAGCGCCGTCTTGTTGAAAGTAAACGTTGTCCAGATCAATCCTATCCAATTTCGGTCATAAAAACGTTTGTAGAATGCCTAATTCCAAAGAACGACGAGAAATGGACAAACTTGGGTTTTCTTCAACACTTTCGGCTACAGCAGCAATATTCTCGGCTGTTCTTGAGCGACGTGCACGGTTTTATTCCTCATATCATCTTGTCCCAACAGTTCGAATTTTTCCACCAATTTCTTTATTGCGATCTGACAAGGTAGAAATGAAAATCTAACCTTATGTTCACTTCACCCCAGTTCGGCGGTGAAATGCTTTCCATCTCACTCTAATGCTTGGTTTATTACAATGCAGTACTATTCACGTGTAGGGGTATCTCTATGTTTATTTCTTACTCTGAGAATCCTACGGTGTCAAGTCGCAGCTTAGCGGTCATCAAACGTTTGTAGCAATAAATCAATAACGGTTTGAGATGTGTGGCAAAATGCACGATCTTGTTGAAACCAAACATTGTTCATATCAATACCATCAAGAGCGATAGCGATTGGTTATCATAGTGCAATAGGTGTCTCCATTGGCCGTTATGGATGGGATGTCCTCATTTTCGAATAAATATGGGCCAATGATTCCTGCGCTCCACAATCCGAACCAAACAGTCACTCGTGATGGGTGCATAGGCTTCTCTTAGACCATGTGTGCGCAAATACGGCAATATTGCTTATTGACAAACGCACCAAGATGAAAAGAATCTCCATCCATTTTTCTCAAAAAGTTTTCAAAATTATCTCGTTCGTTCAAAAAACAGCAAACTTCAGTGGATTCAAAGGAGATCGATTAGAAACAGCAGAATTATAGGCTTTTTCGGAAACTTACTCGGGTTAACGCGATCCCTAACCTTCGCGTTCTTTTACCTAACCGGAACATCCAACCCGTGTTTGGAAAGTACGGTGCTATTAACTCGATCACTGACCCAGGTTGATTTATCGTAACCCTACACAAGAGCAGGGTCGTAGAGTCACCGCATGCGCAATGCAGTTTAATTTTGTATTTGAAAAAGGCTGGCATATGTCTTCTACTCTTTTCTCAGTGATATCATATATTCTATTCCTAAAAATTATGAAAAGAGAAGAGAATTTGGCTCAATATAAAATGTGTGATTCTGTGAGCCAAGAAAATAATGTAAAACAACTTCTTCATAATTTTCTATAGGTACAGATCTTTCTGCGCTTAACCTACAGCCTTCTTTACTTCTTCAACAGAGTTACTCAAAGATAACATTAAACATGGGATGAATAACAAGAAATTATAAGAAAGATTTTACAAAAACCAATCCAAGCAAGCAAAGCTAGAGCGACAATCCGAAAATGAAGTGAGACTGAAAAACCCAAATTCTTCACTTTTTTAACATAGGTACTCAAAAATAAAATTAAACATGGAAGGGCACATCAGAAATTATAAAAAAAATTTTACGAAAGCCAATAAATGCAAGCAAAGCTAGAGACAAACTGAAAATAGACTGGGACTGAAATAGCATATTCATGAAATATTTGGTTATGTTAATGATACGTCTGCACTTCAAATCCTAAACCTGATATGTTCGTAAACTTAGAACCCGGGTCCGTGATCCGAGTAGATCCGTCACTTCACCCAATGGATCGAGTAACCCTGAGTAAGTTTCCGAAAAAGCCTTTATAGTGTTGTTTTTGGGTGGCTATTCCTGAAGTAACAGGGTGCTATTATTTTGGCGAAATATTTTAATGTTTTAAATTTTGAGCCGGGTGTGATCTCAAATGACACGGTTGAACTCACCGTAAACCAAGGTTTGATAACTTTGAGAACCAAATAAAATCATAATAGAATGAAAACTATTGGAAAAGGCAGAGATTGGAACGAAAAATAATTTACGGGTTATCTGATGTCGAGAAGAAGAAGACAGTGGGTTTAAAAGGGTGAGGAAAAGTTTATTTTGAATTTCAAGTTCCTTTGTTTTTTTGTTTTTCAAGTTCCTTTGTTTTCTTATTTTTCAGTTTTGTATCCACACTTTTTTCACATAACCTCAAAATTCATGCACCCTGAGTAAGTTTCCGAAAACACCTTATGATACGCTGTAGATCATAGTGCAAAAGTACCCTAAATTTTGAGCGTGTGAAACAGATAATGATATATGGAAATGGCCAGAATCAATCCAAATCTTCCAAAATTAACAAGCTCTCAAAGTTCCAGACTTCATGTCGGTGTTCGTATGCCTCATAAAGGTATTCATCTTGTGCGAGTTGGGTTTACGTTTACCAAAAGCCCTGCCATAATTGATTAGTTTATTGTTGAAAAGAAGTTTACCGACATATCAAACTCCGAAATCCCGGGTTCCATGCACGCTTACTAAATCCAATTAATTGTTGCGAATTGTAATGCGAATAACTGATTGATTTCTGGATCACACAATGGCATTTTAGACAAAGCTGCAGAGCATACACGAGTCAGTAACGCAGAATTGTATTGGCAAGTATAGGGTGTACCGAAATGATTGTTTCTCCTATTCAGTCGTAGCTATGTATACACTGACCGGCAAAATAATCGATCCACTCAAAAAACCGATGAAGTTTGTTAATACATAAATAATGTTATTTCGAGTCCGATTCGATTGAATTTTTTTTGTTGTTGGTATGTTCATCCTTAATCAATCATTGGTTTTGAATTTCAAGAAAACTCGGCGTACGTTATTTTATGCAGGTTGAAACGAAATTTGTTTTTGTACCCTAACTTTAGAACCACCTCTGGTGCATGTGTTCCAGACTTTTCTTGACAATTTAATTCTTCATTTATAACAATAGCTCAATTTTTGTTAAATATCCAGAGTTTTCAAAGCAGCATTAAACTCCATAATTTGGCTATGACTATGAGAGTACTTTCACAGATTTAACCTTAAATCCGAACGTAATGCAAATAAACGGAAACCTGAATGAAAACATAAAACAAGAGAAGTTTTAGCGCGACATGTTGTTCCGTATGCACCGTTTATAGGAGACGATTTCGAGCTGATGCTGTATAATGCCCAACCGCATCAGCCGCATGTGGCTAGGATTGCCAGGGAGTATTTAGTAGAGGTTGATATCTAAGAATTCAACTGGCCTGCTCTTAGACCAGATTTGAACCCAATTGGGCATGTTTGGATGCTCTTGGGAGGAAAATTCGATCTCGCGACCACCTCCAAAAAATTTGCAGCAGCTCAGTGATGCATTAATTGATTCAAAAACCTTAATGAGGACATGCCGAAACGAATTGTACCTGTTATCCGCGTGTGGGCGGAAAACATGTTATTCTTTTGACTCAGTTTTCAGTTTATTTTTATTAGGTCAGAATTTAAGGTTGAAGTACTGTTGTAGCCTAAGAGAAATTTAATGTTTTACTAAAACCCTCTATCTTCAACAAAAATTAAGCTATTGTTATAAATAAAGAATTAAATTGCCAAGAGAAGATGTGTCTTGATAATGAAATTCCATGGTGGAACAACTGGAACACACCAGGGGTGATTCTAAAGTTAGGGTAAAAAACAGATTTTGTTTTACCCTGTATAAAATGGCGTACGACGAGTTTTCTTGCAATTCAAAACTGGTGATTGATTAAGGATGAACATATCTACAATTAAAAAATCAATCGAATCGGACTCAAAATTACATATTTATGAATTATTAACAAACTTTCGATTTTAGTGTGGATCGATTATTTTGCCGGTGAGTGTAGTTCTGAAAAAATATATAGACTTCAAAGGCTAGCTTTTTTAAACACACCAGGAGCTGCATATACAGGGTGTCTACTTTAAAGTGTCTAAATTTCAAGGGAGGATTATACGAGTGATTTGCAACGAAAAATGTCATATAATACATGGTCGGAATGTTGACGGTTATTCTTCAATTTAACAGTGTTTGATATCGCGAAATATTTCGAGTCTTTTCTCTAAAATGATCATTATTCAGTTTCCTTGTACTCTCATCAAATATGACCACATATTTTGAAAGGGCAATAAATGTGCACAAGATAAGAGAGTCTGTGTTCAGAAAAAACTCTTACTACGGGCGTGGTAAAGAGATTAATATCACGATTCTGAAGTTAACAAAATGTGAGCTTTGTAAACAATGAAATTTTAAAGCAAAATTCCGGTTATTCGGACCAAACCCTTTCATTTTCCACTGATACTTTGGATGTTCATTGTTCATCTGCATATTGATTGTTCCAATTTCAATCATTCAGAGGTTTATTCCAAATTATTCTAAGTAAATACCAGAATGAACGTATACAATAACGAGCTTCCATAGATTGAAACAATCTCTTAGAAATTCAATAGGGTGATAACTAGATTCGGAATACCTAGGGAAGGGAAATTGGTTACTAATTGAGAAGGAATATTCATATTGTAATATCAGAGCTCAAAGCACATACCTACCGAATAGAGTGAGGCCTAATAAAGGGTAAACACATAATACCTAGAATAGTTTGACTTGCATTGTTTTGTATAGTCTTTCAAATCTTCGAAGTTTAATATTTCCAACCTCTAGCTCATACATACAGGGTGTCCCATTACTCGACGTCAACCCGGAACCGGGTGAAAAGGCAAGTAATGCTGGTTGTCAGAAAAATATAAAAAAAATTCTAAGTTGCATGATTTTAAAATAATGCGCATTTGAAAAAACACGCAAAATTCCACACCCTGTGACAGTCTTTTCGCTCCTGTTGCCACAAATATCAACTTTTTCCAACTTTTTTCTTTGCTGTGTAACCTTGAATAATGCTTGTCTTAACTGTAATCAAAATTTTGATACCAGCTGCTCTAGGTGTCATAAAAATAGGGCTTACTTCTCAGAAAAAAAATTCGAAATAAACAATTGCCTAGTTTCAACTGACTGTATTGAAAAAAAATGTACTACGTAGGTTTGGCATGTTTTTTCAAAAGTTGGCGCATTTAGTAAGGATTCCAAATTGGTATAATACTTGTTTAATTGTAGCTGCCGTAGTTCAAATTTATTTTCGATTGCCTATGAATACACTTTTTCGTTAACTGCTACCCAGTCATAAAGTCCAATGGATTCAAGTCCGGTGAACGGGCCGGCCACGAGATTGTACCAGAACGTCCGATCCATCTTCCGGGAAAAAATGTTACCAGAAAAAAAAATTTTCAGAGAAATTTCTCCGGAAAAATTTTTTCTGGAAAAATTATTTTCTCTGGAAATTTTTTTTTCTGATTACTTTTGTTCCCGGAAGATGGATCGGACGTTCTGGTCCAATCTGGTGGTCGGCCCGTTCACCGGACTTGAATCCATTGGACTTTATTACTGGGAAGCAGTTAACGAAAAAGTGTATTCGAAGGCAATCGAAAATAAATTTGAACTACGGCAGCTACAATTAAACAAGTATTATACCATTTTGGAATCCTTACTAAATGCGCCAACTTTTGAAAAAACATGCCAAACCTACGTAGTGCATTTTTTTTCAATACAGTCAGTTGAAACTAGGCAATTGTTTGTTTCAATTTTTTTTTCTGAGAAGTAAGCCCTATTTTTATGAAACCTAGAGCAGCTGGTATCAAAATTTTGATTACAGTTTAGACAAGCATTATTCAAGGTTACACAGCAAAGAAAAAAGTTGGAAAAGTTGATATTTGTGGCAACAGGAGCGAAAAGACTGTCACAGGGTGTGGAATTTTGCGTGTTTTTTCAAATGCGCATTATTTTAAAATCATGGAACTTAGAATTTTTTTTATATTTTTCTGACAACCAGCATTACTTGCCTTTTCACCCGGTTCCGGGTTGACGTCGAGTAATGGGACACCCTGTATATAGGTTTGGGCAATGATCTGGAATTTAAGTCATATGCAGAGTTGAGCGAGAGTTCTGAATAGAATTAATAAACTTAAAGAAAATTAAGAAAAGCCCTGAGCAGGTGATTTTGAGCGCTCGTTCATTGGTGGAGCAATAATGATCTACCACCAATTAACAAAATTAAATTCTGCGATTCTGATGATGCAACCTTCTTGAAATTTCGCGTAAACATTAGATTTATCAATCTTCATTCACAAAATTAATTTCACTCGAATCGGATATCTTGTTATGGAAATATAGAGATTCTTCTTTTCAATATTCTAACTGATTTTTCTATAGTTCTGGCTGAAAAATTTTACATAAGGCCCCACGGACAGAATTGAATTTGACCACGGATTCCTTATCAGGGAGTCGAACCCTATCGACATTTGGGCAAACGATAATGCACTTGTTTAAGTAGAACGAGCACTCAAAAATACTGGAACACGTGAATTGATTTTAAATTGAACGTATTTTTCGGCAATAAAATGAAATATTTTTCTTTGACGCCCTAGCTGCAACTTTACCTAACTTTTTTCTTCAAATGCGAACATATGTCACTGTGTGTAGGCTCGTTGAAAAGCTCATGACGGAATATTTTTATATTTTTTTTTTTAATTACTTATGTGTTCATTAGGAAATAAGACAAAACCTCAGAGTAAAGAGTAAATCTAGAGTGGCTTTCACGCAGTTGTTATTCAGCCAAGTAGAATCTGTTTATAAGCGCGAACAATCTTCCGGCGTTGCGAAATCGTGCCATATGTTTATTCCGTATTGGGATAATTGGTTTACCTCATAGACATAGGAAGAGTCCTTAGTCTAAGGTTTACCTCTCCCATACTCTGTCTGATTCTGGTCTGATTCTAACGGTTCGAGTCTGTTACAGATAATTCTGTCAGTTTGGCAACATTATCTGTTAGTGTATAGTTTCTTGATGTGATGTGTTTACATTTTCATTTCGAACTGACGTTCATAAACCGAATTATTTCAATGATTTGGTGGCAGTTTAATGTTGCTTAAGGCTATTACGATAATTATAGCTAGGAATTGGAGAAATGAAAATCGAACCAACTGTTTACTTCACCCCAGTGTGGCAGTGAAATGCTTTCCATCTCACTCTAATGCTTGGTTGATTATATAATGGTACTATTCACGCGTAGTGGCATCTATATGTTTATTTCTTACTTTGAGGTTATTTGTTTCCACTATAATCTTATTTCTACGATCTTCAGTATTAGCCAGCCTATTTTGATAAACTTTGTCTTTGAGACATCCGCAGAGAAAGTAATTTAGTGGCGTTAATTCGGGGGATCTTGGTGGCCATTCAACTGAACCGCGTCGTGCAATCCAGCATCTTAATTAATTTAAAAAAATCATTTGATTCACATATCCTCATATATCAAACAAATTGTTTCAATAAAGATATCTGGATATAAAGGGTTTTCCAATAAGAGGTGTTATTTTGAATAGCCCGCTCTTTCGGTAGATGTCACGTTTGAAGCTGTCATTTTTTGACATTTGACAAGTAGAAACTTCGACATTTATAAAAATGGAACGATACACGCTCCAAGAACGCATTGAAAATATTAAAATTCACTATAAAAATGGTGAAAATTTAGCAGAGACGGTTCTTGAAACTCGAACATTTTTGGGTCGTCGTGAAGCACCTTGTCGGACCGCAATGAAGAAATTGGTAAAAAAAATTCGAGTTGTTGGGACAAGTTAGTGATGTGAAGAATAAAACCCGTGTACGTCACTCAAGGGCAGCCGAGAATATGGCTGCTGTAGCCGAAAGTATCGAAGAAAACCCAGGTTTGTCCATTCTTCGTCGTTCTTTGGAATTAGGCATTCAACAAACTTCATTACACCGTATTTTGCATAAAGTATTGGGTATTAAGGCTTATAAAGTTCAGTTAACACAAGAACTCAAGCCGGCCGATCATCAACAACGTCGTGTTTTTGCTGATTGTGTCGTTGAAATGCATAAAAATGATCCAGACCGCGTTATCTCTGGATGAGGTGATCACAATTTTTCTTTGAATATCGAAATAACACCTCTTATTGGAAATCCCTTCATATTCTCGATTCATCAAAATGAATATATGAAATTAAATATGAACGTTGTTTTTTTCAGAGCTCTATAGTGATTGAAAACGAAAAAGAAATATCAACGGACAAAATAAGTGCAATTACGGAAGCGTACAAACTTTTAGACGCTTTTTTAGAAGACTCGACGTACCTTGCTGGAGACTGCTTGACGATAGCAGATTTTTGCTGTGTGGCCAATGTCAGCACCGCAACCATCATCATACCGATATCTACTGAAAAATACCCGAATTTGTCCACGTGGTACCGGAATTTCAAGAATTTGGAATACTATGAAGAAACCAATGGAGATGGACTAAACAAACTGGACGCCTTAGTTGAACTGAAACTGGGGAGACCAAGAAACAAAGAGCTGTGTGACTGATTTTACTTAAATTGATTAGAGATCCTGTCCATGTGATGACATACCTCGATCAAGCGCGTGTTCAGGAAAGATAACTAAGTTGAACTGTCAGCTGATGTCCTCAGAATTTAAGAATATTGTGTTATAAGTCTATACAAGGTTTTACATGATAGTATGTCACAACTTGAGAGGGTGAATCTACATGTAATTAAAAAAAAAGTTTCTATAAACATGGGTCCGCGAAAGCTTTGCTACGGAGCTACAGGGTGTTGAAATTTCCAAAAATTTCTTCATTTTTTCATAACTCCTGCTTTTTTTGAGGTATTCAGTCCAAATTTGGAATGCGAGCTATTTTCAACAGTCTCCATCATTGCTCGACCTGAATCTTAACTATAATCTACAGGGTGTTTTCTTTTTCAGAGCCATGTCTCCTTCTTCCCTCCCTTTTGCTGTACGCCACTGATCTAAAAACTTTTTTGACTCGTGTAATTTTTTCGTATCTCTAACCGTTTTCGAGTAAAAAAATGTTGAACGATTGTATGTTATTCGCTTGATGAAACAAATAGAAATATTCGAAAGGTATACTCCGTTCACGAAAGTTTGAGCGTATAGTAGGCGTTTGTTTATTTATCTGAAGTTGGCAGTATTTGCATTATCAGAGAACTCTATGGAATATAGATAACATTGCTTATCAATCTGACAAAAAAATAAACAACATAACCTAAAATTTTAATATATACAATGGAATATGTCAAATTTCCATGGCTAACCGACGGCTCAAACTTTCTTGAACGGACTTTAGGTATGCCCAAAACTTGCTTTTATTTTGATAGCTCATCGTCATCTGAGACTCTTAACTTATCAGCGAATGCATAAAATCGTTCAATAATTTTTTACTACGAAAAAATTACAGGAATCAACTAAATTTCTAATTGAACGAAGATATCAAAAATTGATTTTAAGCTGGCCTGTGGCGTACCGCAAAAAAGTTTGAGAGGGGAAAAGGACCCACGACCCCAGAAAAGAAAACACCCTCTAGATTCTAGTGAAGATTCAGGACGTGCAATGATGGAGACTGTAGAAAATAGCTCGCAATCGAAATTTGAACTGAATATCTCAAAAACTGCGGGAATTATGAAGAAAAACCAATTTTTTTTGGAAATTTCAACACCCTTCAGCTCTGTAACGAAGCTTTTGCGGACCCATGTTTATATAAACTTAGCCTGTATACAGTTCGCGTCAAAATTATGGAACAAATTCATTTTCTCAGAAGAAAAATAATTGGCAACAAAATCCGGAAATAGGTCGATTTTTGTTTCACTTTTACCAAATTTTTATGGATTTTGAAGGATTTTTGTTCCACCCTGTGCCATCCCCATCAACCCTCCAAATTGTTTAAAAAGGGAAAGTGGGTCATGTGGTACATTTTTGGCAATCTTCCTTACATGCGTGCAGAATTTCTCAAGAAAAAAATGTTTTTTGAAAAATTAGTTCAAAGAGGTTTTCAATATGTGCACTTTTTCATGGCTCATTTGCTTTGAGGCGATGGTACCTAGTGAAATTTGTCACCGAATGAAAGTCGACTAGTCTTATTTTTCACGTAAGGGGGTTGAAAGTTTTGCATAAACAAAACTGTAATGGTCGACTTTCATTCGGTGACAAATTTCACCAGGTACCATCGTCTCAAAGTAAATGGGCCATGACATGGTAGCAGGTAGATGGCGATATAGATTTCAAATGTTTCAAACCTTTCAATAACCTTAATCAACAATTTATCCTGGACACGTACTTGATCTTGATGATCTTCGTGATACTTAAACCCCATTTTTAAACTATTCGCAATGCAAATTGAAAGCATTTTACTTTGTCTATGAATATTTCAAATATTCCATGATGAATTGAGTATTTCCATTCATTTCCGATTCGGGCACCTAAAACAGTATTTTGGTATTGCTGTATTTGATAGGTACTGAAATTGGCTGTTTGACATTTTAGTGAACAATTCTCGAAGATTTAAGAATCGAATGAGCCTAAAAACGCAGATTAATTCGTTTTCCAGATAGCAATCAATTATAGTGAAAATTTTGGTGCCTTTCAGGCACAGATTCACATCAAGTGTTCAAAACTGCGATCAAGTTTCGTGTGATAAGTTTTTGTGCAGCCTGCTTGTTTATATTCGTGGATTGCAGAGGAATACCATAAAATATTACATCAAAAATGAGTTATTCTGAAAAAAGTGTCAAGTACGAGGCATGTTTTTTAAGTACCGTTTTGCGATCCCGCCGCCGTAACGTAACGGTCGGCGTTCCGCGCATGCGCACTGATTGCCTACATCTCTTGTCTACGCACTGAGGCCGTTACAGTTTGATTCTTCATTGTATACGTTGTTTACCATTTGCGCAGCCAGGGGGGGAGGCTTTGGGGCTGCAGTAGGTGCCATAGTAGAGAAGTCAGGAAAGCACTTACAGTCTATTTCAAGAGAGTATGAAGTGAAGGAACCTCCTTAGATCGTCCTATAGCTACGACACCTCTTTCGTGAACGCGGCAGAGTAGGCATCTCTTTCACTAGTCCAATAAACTTTCGACATATTCCGGTCGCCTTCGAATATAAACGACAACTAACGAATGCTTATAGAGAAGGGGAGGCTAAAGATTTACTCACTTCATACAATCGTGAAATATAGCATAGGGGATCAATATAGAAAGTACTAACAAGAATGATTCCATGGAAATGTACGGAAATACTTAATTGACTGTCTTTACATGATTGACATATATTTATTATATTTACATACCTTTTTAGAATCCCCTCTAGTGTCCTTGATATCGTAAGAAACATAATTAAAATATTTGAAGGAAACCAATGAAATATTCTAGATGAAAATTGTGTGGTGTATTGCACCATATTAAAAAAAATCTAGTCCTCTTAGATCACCGCAATATTGGATAACATACTATATTATATAGCACCTTTTTCTCTAAAATCAATGGTCTATTACCAATGCATTTAAAACAATTTTTAAAACATAATTTCCTGTATATTTCAGACATAAACTTTCATTGGATTCCATAAATACAAATGAAAATATAATGTATATTTGATCATACTTAATATAATAGTTGTCAGATGAACAAGATCTTTGTATTTTTTTACTTATAAAGGGTGTTTTTGGTTCTGAGATTGTTTCGAAGGAGGTAGAACTCAAATGGACCATTTAATTGCACCAGAACAGATAACTGCTAATAAAGCCCGACTTGGGATCCTATAATTTTCAGCTGAGCTTCTGTGACAGATCCAGATCTACCAAGATGATTCTACATTTCGAATTATCAAACAATGAATAACCCTTGGGAACATGTGGACATCATCTGGAATACATGAGCACTTACATATTGTTTAAACTTCGAAATATGTGGTTCAAGAAATGGGAGAAAAAATAAAGCTTTTTGAACACATATTAGAAAGTGCGAAAGGGAAACATAAGGATCGAAATATTTAACATTAAACAGGTTTGGAAATTCACATCGGAAACATACGAAATTCAATGCACTAGAGAGAGAATTTTACCTTATAGTTGAACAGTGGTATACTCGAAAGATTTACCAGCGACGATTCGTGCAGGATTATGCAGTTGTCTTTGTCTTATCGGAGAGATTGGCCCAAATAAACCGATATTGTAGGTAATTGAATTCACTCGAATCAAATATTACGCATAGAGAAATGTGTTCTATGGTATTACGCGCAGCCTGAAGCATTAACTCCCCAGAGTAAAAAGTAAGTGTTAACTTCTTACTCTTAGATTGACTCAATGCGTCGGGCGGCTGCGTTAAAGGGCCCACCCACTAAGAAGGAGGCGCGAAGGCTTCAATGCGCGTGGTACGGGGTACAGTGAAAATAGTGTGTGTATCACGATACACAAACACCGGTATGCCAGATTCGTGGTCTAAACTCGTCCGCCGCGAGCATCTACGTCATTGGGAGAATATTAGGAACAAATTCTAATCAATTCTCTCGAGTTCTAACACTTCTATCACGCAAATGCTATGGAAATGTTCCCAGTGACGTCACTCTCGATGCGCGTCGGCATACCGGTGTTTGTGTATCGTGGTGT
Source organism: Propylea japonica (assembly GCA_013421045.1). Lineage (NCBI taxonomy): Eukaryota > Metazoa > Arthropoda > Insecta > Coleoptera > Coccinellidae > Propylea > Propylea japonica. Next base: position 85,736,086 of record CM024239.1, on the reverse strand, counting down.
GTATGGCGTTCCGCCGTTCGAAATTTGGAATGCGCAATTATTTCCGTCGTTATAAATATAGTTTTGATTTTTAGCGTGTGCATTGCTCATCGTACGTGGAAGAATGACCAAGAACGAGCGTAATGGCAACAAGTCTGTGCACGTTTCAAATTTTTAGCAATACAGGGTCAGGTTCGCTATTTATACATTGGACATTTCTTCCTTAATAACAACATACGCCACTACCATCAACATCATATCTTTTTTCGACGTCATCTCACGCTTGTCACACATCCTTACTCAACAAGCGAGTGCCTGTGTGTGGGAAATAGAAAAGTACACGTTTACTTTACAGCCAACGTGCAGATACTTAACTGCGCATTCTTCCTTCCTAGTGAGTGGGCCCCATTACTCGATTTGAGAGAGACAACCATAATATTGTTCATTGTGCCATCCACCGCGTCAGAAACATATCACGTAAATCGGTCGAGTATGCCACTGTTCAACTTGACGGAAAAATACTCTCTCTATGCATTGAATATCGTATATTCCCGATGTGAATTCCCAAATATTTATAAGTATCTCATTGTGATCTAATGTACGAATTTTACATCCTTCTAAAATGATACCTCTGAAAACACCTAGTATGTATTTGCTTGTGATATTTGTATAGGTTTGTTGATTTAATCAAAGCAACATTTTTGAAGCAATGTTGTCATGAATTTGAAATTATCATCTTTAGTCAATAAAATTTGATAAAAATATGATTTGTTTAACTGCCGTTTCCCATATTACCCAATGTTCAAAAGCTTCAGATAAAAACTATGGCTTATTTTAATTTAATATTTGGAATATTATCGCGATTGTTCGTGAACAATATTATCACATACAGTTCAAGAATCAATTGAATCGTCACCTAAATATCAAGTTTGGCCGATTTGTAATAGTATTTTTGGTAAAACTTATAATTCTAGGGAAAAATGAGAATAATTTCCGAAATATTCATCAATTTCCTTCCAAGGTATACTTACATTACACATAAGATGCAAATTATAGTAGACCTATTAGAGAATAGGTACTTTTGCCTACTTTTTTTTTACTAACAAAAATAAGGTCCAATTTTGTACAATTGATTTAACAATGCTTTATATGTATAGTCCGTTCAAGAAAGGTGGAGCCGTCGGTTGGCCATGGAAATTTAGCATATTCCACTGTGTATATTAAAATTTTAGGTTATGTGGTTTATATTTTTTTTTTTTTATTTTTTGTCACATTGATACGCAATGTTGTCAATATTGCATAGAGTTCTCTGATAACTCTCAAGCTCGTCGGAGGAGGCCGGGTACATTCAGCAACATTGACTTTATTTTACGTTATGACAGCAACTACTTCCAACTTCAGATAAATAAACAAACGCCTACTATGCGTTCAAACTTTCGTGAAAGGATTATATATGTGTGGAAAACCTCAGTATTTCTCATTTTACACTAAAGATGTCGCATCATCTACAATACTACTCCAAGAGGGGTCCACAAAGTCAGTAATGGGACTGCGATCAATTCATTTATTTATATTTATAATCACTTATTTGTTATATATTACTTAACTATTTCATTATCAATTTACAAAAAATTCCCTCAAACCTTATAAATCTGATTTCAGTTGGTTAGCATCAAGTTGGAATTTTTTCACCTGGTTTGAAAGCTGGCATTCCTAAGTATGGACAGGTTGCACACCTGAAGGCATCTCCTAAATAACACTAAAAAAAAGAAATGCATAATCATATTGTTACGAAATTAGTCGGCCGGGACAGTGACAGGACAGTTTTGGAGAAAAAGTGACAAGGTAGATCGGATTAAAGTTATTTTATAGAATGGTTTTTATTTGTAGTTTGGAGAGTAATGAAAGGAGAAATTTTTGGAACTGTGTATTAGTTTTTCAAGTGATAGCGAACCCCGTTCGTACCAATATTTATTCAACAGCTCTGCTAACACAAAATTATGGTTCCCAGTATAGACTCTGGCACCTGCTCATTATGAATACAATTGAGAATAGTGCTGTCAATGGGTCAGCATGATCAGATCGCAAACTACATACAGGCAGATAATGCAAATATGTTTCGAGGAACAATCACTCAAAGAGAATATTAACTGAGTACTCACACTTCCACAAGATGACTTAGTGCGTTAGAGGTGTCAATTTTTTCACCTATTTAACTTCAGCAGCTAACTCTTCTGCAATCCACAAGAACAATCTTACAAGCTTTCCTCTTTCCAGTAGTTCCACAAACTAAAGATAATTTGTTAGATATCTAAATGACACCAACAAACATGCTATAATTTACCTCTTAAAGTGCTTGGATCAGGCTTTTGCAAATCATTTCATCTAAGAGCTCATCTGAATCTATCACTCCTCATCATCATCACCATCATCAAGTTTCCAGACTGCAGGAGCCTTTTTTACATCTATTTTTGCAGAAGAACCCATTTGGTAAGATGGTTTCTCGCTGTTTGTCATTGGTCCTTCTTGTTTCAAATTTATGAATCCGTTACTTTCAAAAGCAACTCTACATCACTTGGCTCGCTCAGAATAATCAATTTTGAGCCTGATTTACCAACTTTTATCAATTGTGATGCAAGTTCATTAGTCAAATTTCGCTTTGGATAATACACAAATACAAGGTCTTTCGATTCAGCTTTAACATCTGAAACAGTTAAGGTAAAGGAAGGTTTAGGATCTTCATACATATACAACTTTGGAACCACACAATACATCAAAATCTAGGCTAAAATATTTTATTCAACAACCGTAACACACCTTTGAGATTGTGATTAGTACTTATCTCTACAGAAGGGAATTATTGAGTGTTTCTTGCACTTTCTTTCTTCTGCAATTCTTCTTCAGTACAAACCAATAGACAGGTTTCCGTAGTTTTAATATAATCAGAATATCCATCCTACAACACTTTTATGTTTTATAAGCGAGAAAGGTGAAATGATTAGCAAAATAGCAAATCACAAAGGTGATGTAGTGTAGTTCTAAAAGTTTGAAGTTTAGCACATGACCTGCTTGAGATGATCTTTGAACTACGATAGATGATGGTTTAGCGAAAGACCTACTTGAGAAGATCTTTGAACTACGATAGATGAAACCACAGAGCTCCATTATAATCAATTTCAAGCGGCTAACCGGTTTTGGTTAACCAATTCCATTCAAATTGAATGATGACCGGTTAGCCGCTTGAAATTGATTTATACTAGCATTATTTTTACGCACTTCAACTGAGAAAAATTTAAAAATGAAAACACAAATGAGTTTTCTAAATTTTAATATTAAACCTTCTCTAAAGTCAAAGGTACACCAGTGATTTTTCTTTCGTTACTATTTTCCATCAATAATGGGGTGATAAACTGATAAATGTTCTGGCATTGTTTAAAAACTTCTGAAACAATGGTACTGGTATAAATACCTCTCAATTTGCATATTAGCTAACATAATTGTTTAACGAGAACTCCTTAAACAATGCTAACATTCATAACTGTTTATAGCTATACATAACTGGATAACTATATATTTATTATTTAATTACAAAAATGAACAATAATGGATTCTATGAGAACCTCTTAGAAATGAAACACTTGAAAATGCAGTTCCCAATTTATTAGTTTTACTGATCTGGATTATTTTCTTTCTCCTTCGTCTGACTGGATAAGAATGCCAAATGTCCTTTTGGACATCTATTCGCATAATGGCCCTTACTACCACATTTATAACATGTAACATCTTCCAATTTCTTTGGAAACATTTTCTGTAGAAAGTGATTTTGTGGATCGAATTTTTCCTGGTGACTGTTTTGAATTGGTGGTTTGATCAGATTGGATTCTTCTTGTGTAACTTCCTGTTGTTAGGGTTAATTTTTAAGCAATTGACAGCTTTATGACCATGTTCTCCACAGAAATGACATATTATAATAGGAAGTTTTTTCTGATCTTTAGTATTTTGATCAGGAGGTGCAGGTAATTCAAAACGAGGATGCATATATTTGCAAGTAGAGCCATCTGGACAGAATCCTGACAAATAATTCGTACATAACACTCTACGTACGTGCCTATGTCTGCAATGAGGGCCGTGTCTGCAAAAACCTCTATCGTACCTAAAAAGCAGAATAAAAAGTTATATGTTTTAAATTATAATCTCAACAATTCAACATACCATGGGCAATCTTTTATCTTACTTTCAGGATCAATATGTAAGAATGGGCATTCTTTATTGTGACAAGCATTGAACCTAGAGTAAAAATAACATTCAGGCATTTTCGTCATATCGTATTCATGTAAAAATTCACATTGATCTCCTTTTTTACATAAGCCTCGAAGCCAATGTTTGCAGACAATTGTTCGATCTCCACGAACATGCCGAAATGGACATTGAGGGCCCTTTGCACAATTCATTGTTGTCGCATAGAACTGACATACTGCTGCTGTTGACTCTGGAAAAATGCAATTTATTAATCATAAATAAATAAAGGAATAAATGGCAACGTTATTAAGGAATGGAATAAATTCTAAGTATTCATATACACCTATAATGAAAACCAAAATTAACAAAAGTTAGTTCTTTTTTGTAATACTTACTATCCATCCCAGGAAAAGGTAAAGCTAATGCCCCAAACTGCTCCTCCAGAGCTATTTCGATATCAAATTTTATATGGGATACATCAGCTACTAGAAGCTCCATTTTTGAGAATTTGTGAACAAATTATGCGAAAAACTAAATTGCAATAGACCAATTACTAAAATAAATAATAAAGCACCTAACTACAACCACCGCAAAGACAACATCACCGTTTGTTTATAACCTGCCTCTGTCAAAGTCAAGTCAACCACAGAATACATCTCTGACACAACACGACTGTTGTTAAGTCAAATGCCAAATATGGACCACACCACAGTTCATTTCATTTTCATTTAGAAAATTGTTGTGAATTCATAAGATTCAAATTTCAATCTTGCACCTTATAATATTGATTTTAACTTTGGTGATAACTTTGAGTATGTTTTTATGTATACACTTTGAGATCCTAATTCAATATTACCTTTTTTGTAGGTTAAATGGCTTCTGCAGATCATATTAAACTTTCTTCATTGATAAAATCAGTACATTCCAATTTGAGACAAAAATCGAAAACAAAAGGGTTTGAGGAAGCATGGACTGAACATTGTGAAAATGATGAAGTTTTACAGGAGTATTCCGCAGCCATGAAAACATTAGCAACGTCACATTGGCAAAAAAATTTCCAGGAGAATTCAAAGGCTTTTTGTAGAGTTGAGTGGATATACAAGTATTGTTTAGGATATTTTCTTGGTATTGAACAAACTCTAAGTGAGTTATTGAGGCAAAGGCAACGAGAGATTGAAATTTCAGATAAAATTAATATAACTTTGAACACTTGCTTTCCTATGTTCGATCCACCTTTCAGACTTCTTGATGTGGGAAGTTGCTACAACCCCTTTTCTAAATATGAGATTTTTGAAGTTACTGCAATTGATATTGCACCAGCAAGCCCCAGTGTTAAGAAGATGGATTTTCTCAAATTAAATGTAGGAAAGCTACCCAAAGATAGTCCTGACTATTTACCCTTCTGCTCTCTAGACATTGTAGTATTCAGTTTATTCCTAGAATATATACCTTGTCCAGATCTAAGATTTGAATGTTGTGTTAAAGCATATGAGTTATTGAAACCAGAAGGTCTTCTTTTCATTATAACTCCAGATTCTAAACATGTGGGTGCAAATGCTCAGCTAATGAAATCTTGGCGTTTCATATTGGCAGAGATAGGATTTTCTCGAATCAAATATGAGAAATTGCCACACATTCACTGCATAGTTTTTAGGAAAAGCATTAACCTGGAAATAGCTAAACGATGGTCTGATCTACATAAAACCTCTCAAGTCTATAACAAAATGTTCATTCCTCAAGATTTTCTGCAGAAAGAAGACTCACTAGAGGTATCTTGAATGGTGAAATTCTCGAATCAGAGCACTCTGTTCCGATTTTCAATATAGAGGAAGGATATGATGAGTTGTTATCATTCCATTATAAAAGTGGAGAATGATTTCTGGAAAGCAGCAGTCCTAGAAAGGTACTCCAATATCAAGCAAGAAAGATGAATATGAAATTGAACAATCCCCGCTAAAGATTAAGATAAATATGAAGTTTATATCTTCAAAACACAGTTGACGGAAAACAATGGTCAGAAAATTAAATTTGATCTGGCATTTTCTTTTCAATATAAATCGTTTTGAAAATATAACTTATTTTTATTTCCAACAGATCACCCACTTTCCCATTTCACACCTTTATAGTTGTTATTCAGAAAATCAAAGTTCAATTTCAGAAATTTAATTTCAGATTAGGAAGTTTGAATTCAAAAGAAAAGTGGTAATTCAGAAGCGGAAAATTGAATTCGAGAAGGGGGAAATTGTAATTCAGAAGTTATCAATTCAATTTCAGGAAATGTAGAAAGCAGGGGACGTACCTATCAAGTATCTGCATAGTTCGAGAAAAATGCGTTTAAAGCCAAAGGGTCCCCATTCAAATATTTAATTTGAATTCATTTTGAAAAAATTTCTACGGCGAAATGCATGCGGATGTACCAACTTTCATGCAATTATTTGAAATCAGTCGAAAGATATTAAAGGAAACGCGAATTATTTTTTCAACTTTAACACCCTGTATCTCGGAAACAAAGCATTTCCGGACCCATGTTCACAGGAACTTTTTTGCTTAAAAAGATGTGATCTACCACCCATTTCAGTTTGTCTGAAACAAATCAGAACATCCTGTATACAGGGTGTCCCGGAAAATGTGGGAAATCTCTCGGATTCAGATAGAACATAAAAAATGAAGATGTCAGTTCACATAAGTTTTTTTCCTAGCGGCCCTCCCTACTAAGATACGACATCCTAAATGACGCCACTGGAAATCCATTTTAGCGGAATAAGTTTCAAACTACTCGATATAATTTGATATGATTAATAATATCATTGTTTAAGGAGAAGTCTTCTCCTTAAACAATGATAATATTAAAAACCTCTTAAATCACCGCACTCAAATTTAAATTAGCATGTTCAGTTTACCAAGGGCGGACTGGGTTGTACATTTTAATGCTCACATTTTTAAAACCCTGTATGATAAAGTGCTAAAAAACAAATTTGGAGACCTTGATCATTAAGCTAAAGAAAAGGTACTCTTTAGTTCAGTGTCGATAAAAATGAACAGTTTTCGAGAAAAAATAATGAAAGAAGTAAGTACATAATTGAAATTTATTCCACTAAAATGAATTTCCAGTGGCGTCATTTAGGAGTTCGTATCTTCGTAGGGAGAGCCGCTAGGAAAAAAAATTATGCGAACTTGACGTCTTATTTTTTTATGTTCTATCTGGATCCGAGAAATTTTCCGGGGCTCCTGTATATGAATATTCATACATAATTATTAATCCTGAAACATATTCAACCAATTCTGAATTACATATTACTAGTCTGAAATTCAAATTAATGTTTCTGAATATACCTAAAGTTGTTATTCTGAAATACAAATTCCCTTTTTTTCCCTTTCTGAATTACAATTTCCATCTTCTAAAATTCAATTTACTTCACTAAATTATAATTGGAAAATGTGTAGAATATTTTTGATGTTGGGTTTTGTTATCATGATTTTAAGCCTGGTTCTCAGAGCTTCGACGTGAAGCCAGCGACAATCCCCACTACTCCTATTTTCTCCCTCTCTGTCGCAGAAATATAAGTGAAGTTGGTTTATTTCGACTACAAAAGAGGCGTGTCGCGACAGATTTTGACAACCAGAAACCAAAAGGAAGGGGTCAGGGGAAGTTTTGTTGATATTCTCTGATTGGTTGAATTGCTGTGGCAGGCTTCACGTCGAAGCTCTGAGAACCAGGCTTTACTTTCCCATGAAATTTGGACAGTTTCCAATAACTGCCAAGTTTTATTTATGCTCATATAAAAATATGGGCCATAGCGATTATCTGTTTTTTGTTTTGTTGTCAAGTTTTTAAGATAAAATTGATTGAAATAAAAAGAATAAGCCATTGAATTCAAACCTTAGACTAAAGAAGACTTTCTTCAGATTCAAACGATTAGAACTGGCGGTTGAGTCTGAGGAAAGCGTAAGCATTCATTTTAAATTACTGGCATTTGGACAAAACGATACAGCACTTTTTTCAGTAGAGAATGAGTGCTCAAAAAAATCTCAGTTTTAACCAAACAATTTGAAATATCAAAATGATGATCTTTATGTCATTGATATCGCAACTGGTAAGTGATAAAATAAAATAAGTTTCATCTCATGTTCTTTATTTTAATTTATGTCATTTAAAATAATAGGAGGGCAGGCAACAACCTGGAAACATTCAAACTTATAGCTACTATTTACAAAATAACAAAACATAATTATAAATCCAGTTAATCTACCAGATATGAAAGCACCTTCATTATTCTGCCAGTTTGCACCAAAAAATGCAAAAATATATTGGCAAATACATATTTCAACAGAAAATGAATATTTTGAATGTCAAAATTCATTTGAAACATTCTACCATGAGTTGTGAGAAATATTTTCCAAAGCTATTTTTGGTATACAGTTTTACACATACAAATATAAATGTGGTAATTTCATGAACAAAATCATTTTTCTGAACTTATCTACAAAAATACATTTCAGAAGTAAACATCTCAAATAAAGGAATAATGAAAATTTCTATATGTGAATTTGAATTTTTGATGTAAATATTTGGAAGTGTTTCAAAATACCTCATAGGCAATTGTTTACGTTAATCACATTTAGGAAGGGGTAAACATTTAGATTATGAAATTTCACATATAAAATAGGACTAGATGAAGCTTACACACAAAATATTTTCGAAACGGTTCATACAAAATAATGTGAAAAATCAAGACTTATACCAACTGAGATATCATGCAACATTTTTGTGCCAGAACATGAATTAACTGTTGAATGTGTAATCTAAATTAATTATAGTTTAACTCTATTTAATTTCAATTAATATGATTCCAAACATCTATTGAATCCTCAAGAAATTAAGCATTTTGAATGAAGTACAAGGTCAACGAGTTCTGAATACAGGATTACGATAAAACATGTTGAGCCTACCTATGTTTCAGTTCTCTTATAATTGTAATGAGGCAAATGTTAATGATTTCTTGATATAAGGATAAATTTTTTTGTCGATTGAAATTCGGTATTAAAAAAAGTGGGAGGTTTCGAAAGACGTTCAGAATCATATTACTACTCGAAAATATTTTGATATAAGCCACAGCAGTAGTTTTAGGATCCTTAAATGTGCACTGAATTTTAGGAGCTTAATATTCATTTATAACAGCCAAGATTGAAAAATCAAATGAATCACTCATCCATATTGCAGTTGTTTAATCTTATTCATAATTCCGGAAAAATATGTTTTTTAGTCGACCATCCTTATATGAATTTTGATAAGCATCATTCACCTGGGAAAGACCATTATTGCTTTCAAAATTATTCGTAGACATCTCAACTTAAAATTCACCTTTATACACGCAGTAGTCTTATACTTTGTCACAGGTCACCTAAATCATAGGCGAAATATACAGTTCACACGGTGACTAAGTAAAATCGTTGATCACAGAACAACAGTGAAGAATCTGTGTGCTTCTACCGAAATAAATAATTGAATTTGTTATTAACTTGTCTTACTGACTACCACTTCAACGAGTTCAATGAGCATATAATTTCATGTTATTTCATTACACTATACAGCAAAACTTATCGTTGCATGGGTTGCGGTGACTGACGTTGCTGAGTGCCATTAGGATTATTGTTCATCGGTGGACACGAAGGGTTTCCATTTCCAGCTGATAGTTTAGAGAATGCCAAAAGCGTATCTGGAAAATTTGGGGGCGTCGCTGGTGTGTTGCATGGAGTCATAACCTGCGGAAAATAATAAAAGTTAGAGATGAATATTCCGTTTTAATAAAAAAATTTTCCACCGACCTCGAAATAAAAGGTGATTTAATGTGTACGAATTGATCATTAATGACCCATTTTAATGCTCAATTTTTTGGCTATTTTAATGTGCAATCCTCATGGCAACCGTTCACAAAGTATTCAGAAGCACTACGAGAAATGTCAAAACTCTACTGGAACATAGATACATAGAAATTTCATTATGACAAATGTATGTCTTGTGCAGAATGAAAATGTATTTCAATCAAGAATTCATACACATATCATATTGAGATCGTCTGAAAAAACTTGTAATAAACTCGGTTATTAATCGAGCGACTAATGGCCTCGAACTATTAAAGCGTTCGCTCCGCTCACGCTTTAAAATATCTTGACCATTAATCGCTGTCTTTAATAACCTAATAACTATTAAACATCAATTAATCCGCCATGATCGGTAAATATCTAGTTTTCGATTTTCAAAATATTTGGCATATTGTTTCGTTATGATGTTGTGATGCCACAGTTTTAATTTGAGCACAGGCAAATCAATATTTCCCGAGAAAATCGAAAAATAATATCTCTAAATTGTTCATAATTCAATTGTTTGATTATTTTTAGTGAAAAGAAAGTGTTTTTGAGTGATTGCAACTTTTATAAGTACCGTAAAATGGGGCGAAGTCGGACAGTAGGGGTGAAAACGGACACTCGGTTCTTGCCGTCGTTTTCGTCAAAGTCACGTGAAACGGTAAGATCAAATTGGAATGTTTTGACTATAACGAGTTAGTTAAAGTATAGCAAAGGTACTACTGTGCGAATCGTTTGAAGAAGATAATCATTCTCGTAGCTTGCAGGTACGCCTTATTGAATGTAATCATTTATCCACTTTTTACAAAATCTAAAAGAAACTCTTGCACACAAAAATAGTGGAGCGTGCTTGCATGAAACATATTCTGAGTCGTTAAGGAAGTAATCGAGAAGAACTAGCTATAATAATTACTTTCTTCAAATAATTCCTTCTTGATAATAAATGAAGAGATTCAAAAAATTCTCTTTGTAGGGGAGAAGGCGGACAGAAATGGGCCGGCAGTATAAGGCTAAAATTGGCATTTCATTTATGAATTACACCCTTGAAAAATTACAAAAAGCTGTGAACGATGTTAAAAGTCATCGAAAAACACTTAGAGAAGCTGCCGAGTGTTATGGTATACCAAAATCAGCGTTATATGATAAGGTGGAAGGAATAAAAACAAAAAAAAACATGGAGGACAAACAAAACTGTCTGAGTTAGACGACAAAAAATTGGTCGAAGGAATCTTTTAGTAAAGAGCTTTCTTGATAGAAAAGAGGTGAAGATTCATCAATTCAAGAATAACTATCCCGGAATTGATTGGTTTTATAATTTTATGAAACAGCATAATAAAATCTTGACAGAAAGACTAGCCCAAAATATAAAAAGAGCATAGGCAGGCATAACATAACTGCCAAAGACTATTTCGAAAATTTGAAAAAAGTCGTTGAGAATGTTCCAGCAAGCCACATAATAAAAATTTGAGGAAGGTTAATGATCTGCGGAGCCAAAGGTTTCAGTTTCCTCAATTGCCCGAAATTAATATCCATTGAAATGTCACCTCTTTTTGTATGATTAAAATATGTTTTTGTGTCCGTCTTCATCCAATACAGCTCGAAGACGTTTTTGAATTGAAATATACGGCTGTCCGCCTTGACCCCACACGTAGGGGTGAACGCGGACACTCTTTACCACAAAAAAATAGTGAGAAGCTAAAATTTCAGGATGAAGAAATGATCAGATTATATTTGGGGGGCATCATGGAATCTTAATTATTTTTTTCAGAATTTTTTTGCTCAGTTTAAGAAAGTTATCCACAAAAATATTTGAAAATCGTCCGACTTCGCCCCACTTTACGGTACTTAGCACTGTTCCTATCTTAGCTAACCTAACCAAACCTACATACAGAGTGTCCCAGGAGGAATGCGACAAACGGAAACCATGAATCAAGGACATCTAGGAGGACTCGCAACAAGAGTTTTTAATCTTTTGAGGGCCTTCGTTTGGGATATACAGTGTGACATTCATCTTATGACTGATATTTCAAAGTTGGAAGTTTTGTCACCCTTTACGATTGCTATCCTTCTATATTTCAGAAATTGAATAAATCAGATCCGGACTATAAAAATTTCTGGCTTTTATATTTTCAAGAAATTGGAACATCCTGTAGGTGAACATTATGTTTTTTCTTGTTTTCTTAACCACAAAGATTCAATTAATGAGTAAAATTAAAATCTCTTGCTTGAAATCATTCGGTCAAATAGTTTGAGAGTATTGAACTTTGAAATACTCATGAGGTAATATTTCTTGTTCACTTCTTGATCACCTGTAACGTAACAAGCAGAGAATTTTAATTTTTCTCATTGATTGATTCTTTGTGGTTACGAAAACAAGAAAAAAACATAATGTTCACCTACAGGATGTTCCAATATTCCTGAAAATAGATAAAGCCAGACATTTTTATAGTCCGGATCTGATTTATTCAATTTCTGGAATATTCAAGGATGGCAATCGTAAAGGGTGACAAAAATTCCAAATTTGAAATCATTCGGTTGAATAGTTAAATAATGAATAACTCTTTTTATTTCACGAAATTAGCAATCTGATATCCAAATTCGGATCAAGTAATTCACTTCTTGTTCACCCTGTATGACCGTGCCAAGTAGAGATTTAAAATTTTTCTTCTTAATTGATTCTTAGTGGTTACGAAAATGAAAAAAAAAATTGTGTAAACGTACAGGATGTTCCGATATTCATGTAAACAGAAAAAGTCCAAAATTTTTCTTGTCCGGATCTGATTTATTCAATTTCTAAAATATAGAAAAATGACAATCGTAAAGGGTGACAAAACTTCCAAATTTGAAATAATTCGGTCGAATACTTTGAGAGTTATTGAACATTGAAATTTCAGCCAAAAGATGAATATCACCCTGTATATCCCAAACGAATGCCCTCAAACGATTACAACCTCTTGTTGCGAGCCCTCCTTGATGTACTTGATTCATGGTATCCGTTTGTCGCATTCTTCCCGGCACACCCTGTATAAAAGTTTCAAACACTTAGTATTCGCTAAAAAAAATCACTTGAATTCGGAACGATTTTAAGATATTATTTTTCGATTTTGATTTGCCAGTGCTCAAATTGAAACTGTGGCATCACAACATCATAACGAAACAATACCTATGCCAAATATTTTAAAAATCGGTAACTGGGCGGTAAACTAGATATTTATCCCATGATCTGATAGATTTTATTTTCAACCTAAGCCTTAAACATTGCATGAGTGAAGACAATAATAATCTTTTTATATTAATACAGGTTGAATCATATCTTTCAGGAGAAGGGTTATGGCAAAGCTCATCGTGCACTAAGTCCTATTGACATTTTGATTAAAGGATTTTCCAATAAGAGGTGTTATTTTGATATTCAAAGAAAAATGCCATTTTTCAATATAAATGATAAATAGTGAAAATAACATCAGGCAAATGACTACCACGACCACGCTTACAGGATCATATTTTTTCAATGAAATTTTCCATAACCAAATCGCAAAGTGGCTGCCCTTTGTCCTCGACAGCCTCACGAATTCTATCTTTGAGGTCTTGAATCGACGCTGGGCTATTGGTGTAGACGTTCTCTTTCAAGTGGCCCCAAAGGATAAAGTCGCAAGGTGTTTAATCACAAGACCTCGGTAGCCAATTATGATCACCTCTTCGAAAGATAACACGGTCCAGATCATTTTCATGAATTTCAATGACCCAATCAGCAAAGACACGACGTTGTTGATGATCGACCGGCTTGAGTTCTTGTGTTAACTGAACTTTATAAGCCTTAAGACCCAAAGCTTTATGCAATATACGGTGTAATGACGACTGTGGAATGTCTAATTCCACAGAACGACGAGGAAGGACAAACCTGGGTTTTCTTCAACACTTTCGGCTACAGCAACAATATTCTCGGCTGTTCTTGAGCGACGTGCACGGGTTATTTTCTTTACATCACTAACTTGTCCCAACAGATCGAAGTTTTCCACCAATTTCTTCATTGCCTTCCGACAAGGTGCAAAAATGTTCCGAGTTTTACGAACAGTCTCTGCCAAATTTTCACCATTTTTATAGGGAATTTTAATAATTTCAATGCGTCTTGAATCGTGTATCGTTCCATTTTTATTAATGGCGTAGTTTCTACTTGTCAAATGTCAAAAAATGACAGCTTCAAACCGAAATAGCGGGCTATTCAAAATAATACCTCTTATTGGAAAACCCTTTATGTTTTGTAATGAAAATAGCTCTAATTGATGTAATAAAAGTTGACTTGGCCTTCAATCGACAAGGTCAACCCCTATTATTTGTTAGTTGGAGTACTGAAAAAACTTCAATTCAAAGAATGATAATATCAAAGATGAATCTATGAAGAATCTGACAGCAGTGAATAATAACTCATTTTTCTCTTGTGATGGGTATTATTTTGGTCGTGCATCGTTCAAACAGATGTAAAATGGTTGGATTATTCGATAGTCATAGATAAACATCCTTTACTGGTTCATTGTTTTCATTTAATTGATAAGATAGTGAAGATTCCACACAAAAAAAATTGGCATGTTACATTCAATAAGTTGAGTTTATAGGGGGAGCAAAACGATGTATTTTCATCATTTCCAGAAATTTTTTGACATGTAAAACAAATATGTACCCACCTATCGAAAATCTTTTTCCTTTGGCAACAATTATTTTTTCTAGATACACATTCTGAAGACCGCAGAAGGATTTCATAAAAATTAATGGCTTATACAGACACAGGGTGTCCTAATGAAAAAGAGCGGTTCCTTGTATTTCTCCTGATATAATAAACAGCACAAATTACATGAAAACGCAAAACAATTTGAATATGAAACAGGGGTCCATAATACCTCGTGTTCTTAAAATTCTCTTTGTAAAAATGACTTCGTCGATATTATCAGACCACTGGCTCGGTCGCAAAAAAACGAAATATCAGTTTGCTATTGGCATTGTATTCAGCGTACGTGAGGAAACTTTTATTCAAATTTAATGTTTAAATTGTGCTATGAGAAATATCGGGTATAGTCCGTTCACGAAAGTTTGAGCCGTCGCGTCGGTTGGCTATGGAAATTTGGCATATTCCACTGTGTATATTAAAATTGCAGGTAATGTTGTTTATTTTCTTGTCAGATTGATACGCGATGTTGTCAATATTGCATAGAGTTCTCTGATCTCGTAAGCTCGTCGGACGAGGCCGGGTACATTCGGCAACGTTGACTTTATTTTACGTTATGACAGTTATAACAGTCAACTTCAAATAAAAAACAAACGCCTACTATGCGCTCAAACTTTCGTGAACGGACTATATGTTTCCTGTACATTGAGATACCCTGTATATTTTATGAAACTTCAAACCAGTCTATTCTACGACTGGTAATTCTATTTGTATTTGCGTGAAAGAAAGGAAGCGCAAGGAAAAAAGTGAGGGAACCAGATAGAGTTATGTCAATATTTCATCTCGATCCTTGTCCCTTGTCTTCGGTCGGAGACACTGGAACCAGGCCAAATAGGTTGTAATAATTCAGTTGCCAGACTAGTAAACGGAGTACGTATGCAATTTATTTTCGTATACTTAATGAGTTTTCAACTATCGTATACTCAAATAAAGATAACCTCAACTTCCTCAGGTTTGACTACTCATCGTACAATATTTCAGAGAGAAGCTCAAGAAGTTAATTTACTGAAGAATATTGTATTTGATGCAAGCTGGAACCGCTTAAGATCATCAAAATACAGTGGAACTTCCCTATAACGAACGTCTGTATAACGAATTTCGTACAAGACATAGCATCTTGAATCTAAATTCCATGTTAAAAACACCCTCTAAAACGTAAAGTAAATACTCCTTATAACGAAATATTAAAAAAACATCATACATTGAATGGGTATTGGTAAGAAGGTAACGGGTGTTTTTTTAAGAGGTTGCCGATTTTATTTTTGAATAAAACACATATAAAATCATGAAATGACCAAATTTTTTTTTATTTGGTAGATAATTTTTTGGCATTTAACATTTAAACACAATTTGTGGCATATGGCCACCACGACTATTTTTCACAAATGTCATTCTGGAGGTCCAATTTTCGACCACCTTTTCAAGCATTTGAGGACGTATGTCAGCAATGACACGTTGAAAATTGGTTTCCAAAGCGTCAATCGATTGAGGTTTATCCACATAAACCAATGACTTTACGTATCCCCACAAAAAGTAATCGAGTGGCGTCGAATCGCACGAACGCGGAGGCCAATTCACCGGACCATTTCTCAAATAATGTTGTCGTTGAAAGTTTCTCTCAATAAGTCGATTGTTTCACGTGCTGTATGGCAAGTGGCACCATCTTGTTGAAACCACATTTCATTCATATGCATATCTTCAAGATTTGGCAACAAAAACTCATTGGTCATGGTTCTGTATCGATTTCCATTCACGGTAACGCGTCGTCCTTCCTCATTTTTAAAGAAATATGGACCGATGATCCCACCAGCCCATAGACCGCACCAAACAGTAACTGTCGGTGGCTTGGCATCCAAAATTGTAAATGTAGACCGAAATTTGGTAATTACTTTCTTTATGGTGGTCTCTGACGGACGATTTTGTGCACCATAAAATTCACGAAGTGCTCTATAAACATTTTTAATTTAACACTGATTTTGAAAATAAATTTCCACGATTTGAAAACGTTGTTCTGGAGTTAACCTATTCATAATGATTTGCCAAACAATACTGAGTAGAAATGCCACTTTGAGCTGTCAAAACAACTGTCATAAAATAAAACGACATCTATCGGAAAAACAAACCTCCTAAAAAAACACCCGTTATATGGGTGGGTTTTTTCCGGACGTACATTATAAATCCCGACCTTAACTAAATCATTACGGCGGGCAGAGAGATCCTTCTGAAACAGTTTTAAATAAACCCCTGGCTGTTTGGTTTCAATCTAACAATTACGCTAGCGTGAAAAGTTGTGCGAAAATGTCTAAAAGCAAGTGCTTAAGTTTGAATGATAAACTTATATTTATTGGAGAAGTCTACCGCGACATTGCTGACTAATCTATAGAAACAAATTTTCTGTACAACTCAAGTTAAAAAATGATTCTGTACGGTCGTCCATACGCAGAATCACTTTCGAAGGGTAAGAGCTAGAGACTTGAAATTTTCAGGCTAGCAGTACAGGATGTTTAATAAAATATGGCCATTCAAATATTTGTTCCTCAATATCTCAGACAAAAAGAAACCAATCGAAATGAAATTTTGCAGCCACATGCAAGATGCTCATAATGAGCCTCATGCAAAATTTTGTAGCCGTAGTGTTAACAGAACCATAGAAAATTCAATGGGAATATTGAAAAGGACAATCTTTTATTTTCATAACAAGATATCCGATTTGAGTGAAATTACTTTTTGTGAATGAAGACTGATAAACGGAATGTTCATGCAAAATTTGTTTGTGAGTTTGTTGATTCGATCGAGCTGAAATTGTGCAGTAAAATGTTCAAAGCCAATTCAAAGCATTATGCAATAATTTGTGGGAGTTTCGTTAATAAAGGGTGTCCCAAAATTAACGCAAGATTTGAATTTACCGCCATTTGTGCAGTGAAGTGTTGGCAACCCTGAAAAAAAAGCAATTTGACAGCTAACAGTATAGGGTTATTAAAAATGGAGCGTTACACGATAGAACAACGTGTCTTCATTATTAAAGAATATTTCAAAAATAGTGAAAGCTTGGCGGCTGCAGTTCGAAAATTTCATACAAAATATGGTCGGAATAGTGTTTTAACTTCGTCAACTGTGAAGAGATTAATTGAAAAATTCATGGAGACTGGATCCGTTGGAGACGCCAAACACACTGGTCGTCCAAAAACAAGCCGTTCAAATGTGAATGTCGAAGCAGTGCGACCATATTTTGTATGAAATTTTCGAACTGCAGCCGCCAAGCTTTCACTATTTTTGAAATATTCTTTAATAATGAAGACACGTTGTTCTATCGTGTAACGCTCCATTTTTAATAACCCTATACTGTTAGCTGTCAAATTGCTTTTTTTTCAGGGTTGCCAACACTTCACTGCACAAATGGCGGCAAATTCAAATCTTGCGTTAATTTTGAGACACCTTTACAACTATAGAAAAGTGTGTCGTTATATTAAAAAAAATCCAATATTACCATGAAATATCTTTCAGATATAAATTGGTGAAGCGAATGATAATGCAAATTTTCAAGACAATTGTGATATCAGGACCATAGATTTTGCTGAGATTTGGCATTCACATATTAAGCATCAAACTCAAGTCCTTTACAAAATTTTTAGCTCAAGGGTTTTCTCAATTTTTATTTAAATCACATTTCAGGTTCCTTGATTTTCTGTCCTGATCTATATCAGCGACGGGCCTATGCCGGTCGCTGTCAACATAGTAAATATCCAATTATTGTAACTACTTTTCTGTAGTATTCCGGGTAATGCTAGAAATTATAAAAAATGAACCTTGTGATGTCTACTGTAAACTTACACAAAATCTAATCAACTAGGTTATTAAAGACAGCGACTAATGGTCATGATATTTTAACGCGTGAACGGAGCGAACGCGTTAATAGTTTGAGACCATCAGTTGCTCGATTAATAACCGAGTTGATTACAAGATTTTTCCGACGATCTCAACATGAATGATGTATGAATTCTTGATTGAAATACATTCTCATTTCGACCAAGACATACATTTGACACATTGGAATTTCTATGTTCAAGTAGAGTTTTGACATTTCTAGTAGTGCTTCTGAATACTTTATCATACTGAACCATTAATGTTCAATTTCGTAAGAATTAAAATCGCCCTTCATTTCGAGGTCGGTGGAAAAAGATATTTATATAGTCTGAACTAGGTAATGGATTATGTCCGCCTAAAAGCCAGACGATCTGAATATACTATTGTATTACTTAAGTATGTATATGATTATGTAGAATCGTAATCAGTAAATCGAATAATCCTGTTTCTCATAAACTACGCATATAATTACACACTTACTGATAATTATATCGTAGGATAACAATACTGTAAATAGAGCATTTTTTTGCTAAGACTACATAAATAAATGATTTGGAACGATTAATTCGCATGCAATTATCTGCAATATGTTCCTTTGTCCATTGTAAATACATTTTCCGAGGCCCTGGTAGTTAGGAGAAATTATTGTATCATGTAGAAAAAACTTTTCTTAACTAAAATTTCACCAGAAATATTGAAATTTCTTAGAAAATTCGTGTACATCGAAAAACCAGTGGGAGGGTGTTGTTTGCAAGGATTCTCTGAGATGGCGTTGTTCTTATTATCATACCATCAGAATCGATACTTCAGATCGTGAAATATTGGGGTCCTAGATTGCCCTATAAAGGGTTTTCCAATAAGAGGTGTTATTTTGAATAGCCCGCTATTTCGGTATATGTCACGTTTGAAGCTGTCATTTTTTTGACATTTCACAAGTAGAAACTACGCCATTAATAAAAACGGAACGATGCACGCTTCAAGAACGCATTGAAATTATTGAAATTCACTATAAAAATGGCGAAAATTTGGCAGAGACGGTTCGTAAAACTCGAACATTTTTGGGTCGTCGTGAAGCACCTTGTTGGACCGCAATGAAGTTATTGGTGGGACAAGTTAGTGATGTGAATAATGAAACCCGTACACGTCGCTCAAGAACAGCCAGAATATTGCTGCTGTAGCCGAAAGTGATGAAGAAAACGCAGGTTTGTCCATTCCTCGTCGTTCTTTGGAATTAGGCATTCCACAAACGTCATTACACCGTATTGCATAAAGATTTGGGTTTTAAGGCTTATGAAGTTCAGTTAATACAACAACTCAAGCTGGGCGATCATCAACAACGTCGTGTCTTTGCTGATTGGTATATGGTCCTGTAAGCGTGGTCGTGATGGTCATTTGCCTGCTCTTATTTTCCATTATTAACGGCATAGCTTCTTCTTTATAATGAAATAAAAATCCGATCATTTATATTGAAAACTGGCATTTTTCTTTGATTATCAAAATAACAACTCTAATTGGAAAAGTATTTCATTTGTTGAATGTTGAATCACAGTATATGGTACATGGAACGGTGTTTGAACTGAGTATAGAACTAGCACTTTCGATATTGAATTAAAAACTCATTACTTGGAATTTTAAGTGAATAATTGAATAGTTATATATTTTAATACTACTCTTAACGTCGTATGAAAAAAACATTCAACATATCTACTGGAAATGACCATTGCTTGGTATTTTTAATTCTTATTGTCACAAACATAATCAACAAATTTAAATGAATGCACATCAACAACATTCTCATCTTCATAATCAAATAATATGAAATATAGACTAAAGGGATAATATAATAAATGGCCATTTATTTGATTTACGAAAAAAATTTTAGTGAGTCTGAATGAAAATGAAACACATACACTACTCAATCTTTTTGGCCAATACAATTTTTTATTTATTATTAACTAGCGACCCGCCCCGGCTTCGCACGCTCTTTCCGCACCGGGCGGCCGGCCGGTACCGCCGCAAACGCTACGTCCCGCAATTTTTGAATCTGTAATATCTTCGAAAATATTCACTTAAATCATACGGTGTAAAGGGCCATATAGATCTATATTAAAATGAACAATGTATTCAAGGTATTTAATTGGTTAAGGATTAATGCTGTATTGGTTAAAATCGCTTCGAAATTAGCCATTATTGTCGTAAAAAGTAAATGACAAAAAAAGTTATTGTGATAGACATATACCATCACGGACTTCTGTAGAACTTTTCAATGTACCTATACAATACTTAGTACATTATTTTGATAAAACTCGTAGGATTCAGCCTGCGTTTGCAATGTAAGCGGAAAAAAAAAATGAAATTATTTACATCACATTAAAAACCTTAAAAAAACAGTACTTTTCCACTATTTAATGGATGTTATTATACATATAAACCTTCCTCTTGAATCGCTCTATCTATTTAAAAAAAACGCATCAAAATCCGTTGCGTAGTTTCAAAGATTTAAGCATACAAAGGGACATAGGGACAAAGAAAGCGACTTTGTTTTATACATGTGTATACATGTACTATGTAGTGATTCTCCGCTTCGACCTCATGGTCATTAGCGGTGCCAATAAAAAGATAGTCGAGGTTTATCTTACCTGTCCGAAATGTGCAGTTCCTGAAGGACATGAGGGTATTGCTGATTCTTGAAAAAATATACTTAACGCCGTCTGCAAATAAAAAAATTCAATCAGACAAAATTCACTAAAATTTAATGCAATATTTAATTGATTGATTTTATTTTTGACGACGGGTTTCCTTCCTGAATTATTACATAATTTTTTTTCTCATGGAAACAATAATTTATCTTCACTAAAAATAATCAACGTTTTTAATGAAGTAGTAATTAATGAATTGGTTCAATTAGGCCATAAGAATTGGGGGGGGGGGGGCTGTGCCAACCCCTAGCGTCGCCAATGAGGGCGAGATATAACATCTTATATATTTTCGAAACGAGAAAAAAGGGATTATTTCAAAGTAGAATAAATTATTGTTTCCATTAGAAAAAACAAAAGTTTATTCGATAAATCAGGAAGGAACCTCAGCAAAAATTCGATTAAGCCACTGGATTCCACTCAAAAAAGTGTTTGTATGATGTTTTCGTATTGAGTACAAACAGGGGATAATGACCAAAAGTTGAAATTTCCGAAATGTCAATTTTGGCCTATAAGTCGGAAACAAAAGACGATAGAGCAATGCTGTTGATGGCATAAGAACTTTCTTAAAAAAATGACCGCAGTGTGCCATTCATTTTTCGTTCTACTAAACCGAGTGCTATATCGTTTTGCCCATATGTCTGTGATATTTGAATTTTGAGCCGTTGGATGCATTCGTAGATAGCACTAAGAAGGTATTAATATTTTTCTGGTTTCATAACAGTTCTGTCTTATTTCCTAATGAACACATAAGTAATTGAAAAAAATGAATATGATGAGATTCCGTTTGTCATGAGCTTTTCAACGGGCTATACACTATGACATATGTTTGCATTTGAAGAAAAAAGTTAGGTGAAGTTGCGGCTAAGGCGTCAAGGAAAAATATTTCATTTTATAGCCGAAAAATACGTTCTACTTAACGTGCTATATCATTTGGCCCAAATGTCTGTAATTTTCGAATTTTGAGCCGAAAATGGTCTCGAAACGATAGGTTTCGACTACCCTCCGTGGTCGAAGGGGTTGTCCTAGAGACATCAGATTTTCAGGGTGAGTTCGGTTCCCAAATGCAGCGGTTAAGTTCGTTAACCAGCCAAATAGTACAGGGTGTTCCATAAAATATGGCCATTCAAAATTTGTCTTTCTCAATATCTCAGACAAAACGAAATCAATGGAAATGAAATTTAGCGACCACATATAAGATGCTCATAATGAGCCTCATGCAAAATTTTGTGGCCATAGTGTAAACAGAACCATAGAAAATTCAATTGGAATATTGAAAAGAAGAATCTGATGATTGATATACTGAATACTCCACCAATAAACGAACGCTAAAAATCAACTGCTCAAGGCGTTTTTGAATTTTTATCTCATTAATAGGTTTAAAAAATTGTAGTTCAGGGTTCGCCAATTTTGGCCACCCTGTACCGGGTTTTTCACTATAATTTGACCCCCCTTTTAACTTTGTTACTGAAGGGGATACAAAAAAATATTTCAAACAAAAGTTTCACGAAATCAACTGAGGTTTTTGGATAGTAGTCCAGAAACTGAAATATATACAGGGTGGCCAATATATTGATGGCAACTTCATTTTTTCAAATGGAACACCCTATATATTTTTTCATATTTGGTTAGCTCTTTTTCCCTGATTTCGAATATGTAACATATGTTGGTCTATCTTTCTTATTCTGAGCACCACAGAGTTTCAAATTTCAATAACCATCTGGCATAGCGTTTTGGAAAATCGTGAATATTTAAGTGGCCGATTTAATCTTTGGATTGGTAATGAAGCACCCATTCTATGGCCACCAAATAGTCCCGATTTAACACCGTTGGACACGTTTTTATAGCCGTTCCTGATGGAAAAAAATTACTTCAGCAATAACGACAATCAATGAAAGCGGAGACTAATTTAATGATATAAAATCAACCAATATTAAACCCATAATTCGAAACTAATTCCGTCAACGCACAAGGAATTATGATAATATTGTGATGATAAGAAACAAATTTTGAAGCTTTAATTTCTGACTTGAATCGGAGCCATAATAATGCTATCAAAAATAGTCTAAACATTTTGAGACAACCATATGAACTATGTTTATTGAATGAAGGTGGTCATTTTGAGCAATTTCTTTAGTTGATGTTATTTTTACCATACTGCCATAGTTTATCATTTTTCATTGGTTAAGTAATTGTTAAGTATTCATTCTAAAATAAAACTTTTAAGTAGATTGTTTGTATATAAAGAATTTCGTAGGTTTTTCACATATTTTTTTATTCGGTGTCATCATTTCAAAACATTTGAAAAAATATAGTTGCATTAAATGTTGTTCACCCTGTATATCTTCCCATTGACGTTATTATAACTCCAAAAATGAGCATTTTCAGTAAATACACTCTGCCACTTGTAAAATGATTACAGATCTTGGCAGGTAGTTCTTAAAATTTGAAACTCTGTGGTTCTCAGAATAAATATGTAACATATGTTACATATTTGAAATCAGAAGAAAAAGAGCTAGCCAAACATGGAAAAATATACAGGGTGTTCCATTTGAAAAAATGAAGTTACCATCAATATGTTGGCCACCCTGTATATATTTCAGTTTCTGTACTCATATAAAAAAACCTCAGTTGGTTTCGTGAAACTTTTATACGAAACATTTTTTTGTATCTCCTTTAGTAACAAGAATAAAGGGGGGGTCAAATTATAGTGAAAAACCCGGTACACAGTCCCAGTCGGCAAAAATTCGAAATTCGCCTTTTCTTAGGAGAAACGAACAAAATGAAACAAAACACGAAAATGGTTTCAAAAACGTCTCAAATTATCACAATTTCGCACTAATTCACCTCCAAAATTGTTCATGTGAAACCGGAACTTCAATTTCGCAGCTCATTTAGCCGATGCGCTCATCAAGAGTTCAATGTCTTCTTTGTTTTGTCTGTGTGTGAAGAACTGTTGTAGTGTCGGAAAGAGAAGAATTAATTTGCGAAATAACGGGATACGCTACCTACCATTCTTTCCTGTCTTGGTTAAAACGTTTGACCTTCACTCGTTTTCAAATAGCATCATCCTTTTAAACCACAAAGAGATTAATTATGGTATTTCTGGAAGTATTCTACTTTCTCAATTGTAAACAAACATTATAACTCGCAAATGTCTGTAATTTTCTAATTTAAATCCGAAAATGGTCTCGGTTTGACTCACCGATGAAGAATTCGGGATCAAAAGTGAATCTGTCCGGCCGGTCGTAAACACGACCAGATGAACAGATGAAGTTAGGGTTTTGAAATTTCGAGCGTTGGTTTGGAACTCGAATGTCGCGGTTGAGTCAAATCGATCCGGTAGTTTCAAACTCATTGATTTTTGTATTTTTTTCATTATATACCGGGTGACCCTAGAAGCTCAGCCTCAGCCACTTCGAAATATACATATTCTCAATATTTCCGAAACCATGGATCAGTTAAAATCGATTCAAAATTTGGCATCTGGAAGGAAAATAATGACGTGTATATTCGTGCAGAATTTCGTCAGAATCGTGCGATTAGAAAATATCAATTTTTTTTGTCTGTTTGATAGAGATTGACAAATTTCTGGTCTCTGTTACTCTCGAACGAAGGGGGTTGAAAAATGTTTCTGTGTTTTTTTTTTGGAAAGGCGGAATCGGTTGAATGGTTGCGGAGTTACTTCGACCTATTGATTTTTCAATATTAACGGAATGGCCAATCTGATCAATATCAATCTTGATATTTTGAACTGAGACAATGACAGAATCGTATAATAGGGGGATTTACAAAAAAATTAAGAAAAGCACTGAGCAGGTGCTTTCGAAATTTCGTTCATTGGTGTTAGCAATAATGCTCTAAACCTCAAAATTTTATACAGGGTGTTCCAAAAATACCACGCGAAAGTGACACTGGAGATAGATTGGCAATAGGTCTATCAGATAGCATCAACATGACCTCAGTAAAAGTCCACTGGTTTTCGAGATATCACCACTTTTCCAAACAAAAAATGAAAGAGAAAGTGAGATAAAAGAGAAAGAAGAGCAAAAATAATGGTTGTTTGAAACGGTAGCGAGGAAAGAATATCAAGCAACATGTAATTTGGAAACAGGTGATACTTGTGCATTTTTCCTAATTTTTAATTATTTCGGCTTAAACACATCTCTCGCGACAAAATTATAATTTCTAAGGTTTTGACTTAAAAAATTGGTAGTGTTGTATCATTTTGAAAGGTGCAGGAAATGGACCACTTTTTACGATTATTTGTCAATTCAGTCTGAAATTTTTTTTTCACATCAGTCAGTCAAAGTTAAGTTAACGTTTTAACTTCGTCATAAAATACAACAAGTTAGACATTTTTTGAAGGATTTTGTTCTAGTTCTCGGTGAAGTTATTACTTCATTGTTTAAAGCAACTATTCAGGATAGCCGAGGTAAAAAAAAACATGAGCTTGAAGACCGAAAATTGGAGATTTTTAAAAAATACACAAAAGTGGTGATATCTCGAAAACCAGCGGACTTTTACTGAGGTCATGTTGATGCTATCTGAAAGACCTAATGCCAATCTATCTCCAGTGTCACTTTCGCGTGGTATTTTTGGGACACCCTGTATAGGACTTGCTAAGTACATACATAATTATATGAATGCAAAATTATTGGAAAAATTAAATATGTAAAAAATAAATAATCAAGAAAAAATTAAATTCTATGGTTCAGATGATGCTACCCACTTGAAATTTTGCATGAATTTCGCTCAAATCGGATATCTTGTTATGGAAATAATATAAAGATTCTTCTTTTCAACATTCCAAATGAATTTTCTATGCTTCTGTTGACATTATGGCCACAATTTTTGCATGAGAAATCTCCCAGGTATGGCTCATTCCACTAAGTTCCTTCGGAACTTTGAAACAGCAAGATACAAAATATATCTGGATCTTGGTAAGAAACAACTACACCTCCCCACTGGCTTTCTTAAAGGACACTTTCGCCTCAGGAGGCACCTGTTGAGGACGGGATTGTCGGACACTGACGAGTGTAGGTTCTGTGGGGAGGAGGAAGAAACCCCCATTCGCCTAGTCACGGAATGCTTGGCATTGCGAGCCTAAGGAGAGAATGCCTTGAGGGGGAGAAACTCGTAAGAGTGAGGAACTAGCCTCGTTGAAGCCTTCACATATATTGGATTTTATCAGATCTCTGGAACTGCAAGGCGAGCTGTGAGGGTAATGATCGGAACAGCTCTGTAAGGGGCCACAATAGACCTTGAGGTCGCAATGAACTGTAACTCCTTTTTAAACTTCTTTCTTCAGTTTATTTTAATTTCTGAGCGCACGTATCTGTAATTTTTTAATTATGAGCCGAAAATGGTCTCAAACGATAGGGTTCGACTCCCTGATTACGAATCCGCGCCCGCGGTCAAATTCAATTATGTCCGTGGGGCCTTTCGGCCGGACGTAAACATGATAACTTTCGAAGGGATTGTCCTAGAGACTTGAGATTTTCAGGGTGAGTTCGGTTCCCGAATGCCGCGGTTAAGTTCATTAAACAGTCAAATGGTACAGGATGTTCCATAAAATATGGTGCACGATGCTCATAATAAGCCTCATCAAAATGTTGTAGCCATAGTGTTAACAGAACCATAGAAAATTCCATTGGAATACATACAGGGTCTTTATAAATGATTGTAACAGCGCAGTTGGCTTTGGATTATTCTCATTCTGCCGCTTCCTATGCAAACCACAGAATGCTGTGATCATGCTATGCTCTGATTGGTTATAGATTGGCATTCTGTAGCGGCAAAGTAATCCAAAGCAGAGATTTTGCATTCACTTAAGTACGTAGCATGAATCTCAAGCCCTATTCAAAAATTTTGAGGTAATAAGCATTATTGCTTCACATCTCAGTACTTTTACTAAGTGAGGAATTCTACCTATTCATTGAATCAAGGATGATGAGCGCATCTGAAGTATTTTGTTCGACCAAAAATGGATTTTATGGGAATGTGGATGTTTTAGGAATACCATTCTTAGACGAGTCCAACCTTCTTCATGTGTATCAACGTTATTTCAGAAATAATAGAAGATGCCTGACGCCTATTCTGTAACGAAATTCAATAATATGTTATCTCTGTTGGAAAGAAAGAATCGATTTACCTTCGAAGATTAGGATTCATTGGAAATATATTACCAAAACAAAGATAATTGATAATTGGAAATAGCACGAAAATGTACAGTGCATCCCATTTTGGGTGAGACAGCCAGGTTTCTCGCTTGTTATTTGAGATAGAGCCTTGCGGTTTTCACGTTTCCTACTTTTTCGTGAAACTCAAGTCGGTCAAATCAGATTTTGCACAACTGTTTCCGTTCAAGAGATACAGATTTTGGAAATTGATACTTAACGGACCCCCTTTATCTCCTAAGTTATTTGAAATAAAGCTGAAAACTTCGCCTGAATAAGAATTATGCGTAGAATCCAGTGGGTACTTAAATATTTTTTCGGGGTATGTTTTGAAGATTCAACACACTGGCTGTCTCACCCAAAATGGATGCTCTGTACATACTTAATTTGGGCGCGACGAAGAACCAACAGTACCCGGTATACGGAAGTTTATGAAACTGTTTTCATTGTTGATGGGCCAACACGTGTTTGGATCGGCTTATGGGCGGTGGCACAGAACATAAGCGGTGGCGATATCGGTCAATGGAGACACTTACAGCACCATATAATAGGCGTTTTCGGAAACTTACTCAGGGTTACTAACTCGATCCATTGGGTCACGTGACGGATCTACTCGAATCACGAACCCGGGTTTTAGTTTACGAACACATCAGGTTTAGGATTTGAAGTGACAGTCATATCAATAACATAACCAAATATTTTATGGATTTATGTTTTCAGTCCCAGATTATTTGCGGATTGTCTCTAGCTTCGCTTGCATTTATTGGCTTTTGTAAAATATTTCTTATAATTTCTGGTATGCCCTTCCATGATTAATGTTATTTTTGAGTACCTATGCTAAAGAAGTAAAGAATTTGGTTTTTTCAGTCCCAGTTTATTTTCGGATCGTCTCTAGCTTTGCTTGCATTTATTGGTTTTTGTATAATATTTTTTAAATTTTTGGTGTGCCCTTCCATGTTTAATGTTATTTCTGAGTATCTTTGTTGAAGAAGTAGAGAATTTATTTTTTCAGTTCCAATTTATTTACTGATTGTCTCTAGCTTTGCTTGGATTTATTGGCTTCTGTAAAATCTTCCTTATAATTTCTGGTGTGCCCTCGCCTGTTCAATGTTATTTTTGAGTACCCATGTTAAAGAAGCAAAGAAGGCTTTAGCTTTAACGCAGAAAGATCTGCATACAAAGTTATGAAAAAGATTTTTCACAATATTTTCTCGGCTCGTGGAACCACACATTTTACACTAAGCCGAATTCTCTTCTCTTTCCATAATTTACATATACTAATTTTCATTAATAGAATATATGAAATTACTGAGAAAAGAGTAGAAGACTTATTTCCGCTTTTTTCAAATACAAAATTGAACTGCAGTGCGCATGCGGTGACTCAAGAACCCTGCTCTTGTGTAAGGTAAGGTTACGATAGATCAACCTGAGTAAGTGATCGAGTTAATAGCACCGTACTTTCCGAACACGGGTTGGATGTTCGGGTTAGGTAAACGAACGCGAAGATTGGGGATCGAGTTAACCCGTTAACGCCTCATGAAAACCGATTATTTGTGACGCTCTTGATGTGAAAAATGTACGGTTTCAACAGGATGGTGCCACTTACCAAACATTTTATGTCACAATCGATTTATTGCGTGAAACGTTTGATGACCATTCAATTAGCCGAAATGATTTTAATTTGCCGCCAAGAAGCTGCGACTTGACTCTGTTGGACTATTTTCTGTAAGGCGCCTTCAAAGACTAGTATTATGCAGACAAACCAGAAACAATTGAGCATTTAAAATTTCACATTCTCGTCCACTTGTCATTATATTCCAGGTGAAACGAATAATCTTTGGAAATTATGAATATTTATTTTGAATAATGGATCATTTCCTTTCGTATTATTATGTACTAGTGACATTTGAATTGAAAAACGCATATAATTAATCGTGAACAAACTGAAGGAATACATTTTTGTAAAATTTGATTGTTATTTTATTGATCTATAATAGAACTTAAAATAATAATTTAGAATAATAATTATTATAGTTTTACCAGGAATATAATTACAAATTGGTCACAATTATGTATATTAAGCTGACGGTTTGATCAATTCAAGCACTCTGTGATTATATGACGTTAATGTCAATGACATCTAACAAATCAATTTCATTGTAAAGAACATCATACAAGTCAGAAGATTCGACAAGCTTCCGCTTCGTCATATTGGAATAAACCATAATTAAAATTTAAATATCCTGAAAACGGTTGGTTTCATTCTATTCATTTATGAATTCAACATTCCCGTTGAAAACTTAAACCTTACTTGAAAATTACAATTTTTGAAGTATTTTTTATCAGAAATTATCGTGTTTACGGTCGGTCGTAATTTATAGGGTAGGTTTAACATTTAAATTGAAAAGTTGAATTCTTGAATTGATAAAATGAGACCTCAGATCAACAAAAAATTTTATTGATCTGAGAATGAGACCAATTGCTCTCCGTAAAATCATATTTAAATTATTGTTTTCCCAATATGAACAAGCGCGTGATAGCTGCTACCTCACATAAGGCCTTTCTTCAATTTAATGTGTTAATGACGTTCTCAAATTCATTTTTTTCGAAAGAGGATCGAAGTAGCCAGAACATTTCATATTTTTTGGTTTTGGTACCTAAACTATATCGTTTTACCCAAATGTCTGTAATTTTCTAATTTTGAGCCGAAATCATTCTCAAAAGATAAGATTCTATAGTCTGTTCAAGAAAGTTTGAGCGCATAGTAGGCGTTTGTTTATTCATCTGAAGTTGGCAGTATTTGCTGTCATAACGTAAAATAAAGTCAACGTTGCCGAATGTACCCGGCCTCGTACGACGAGCTTGCTAGTTATCAGAGAACTCTATGCAATATTGACAACATTGCGTATCAATCTGACAAGAAAATAAACAACATAACCTAAAATTTTAATATACACAGTGGAAAATGTCAAATTTCCAAGGCCAAACGACGGCTCAACCTTTCGTGAATATTTCCTCTTGGTCAACGCACATTATGGGATAATATTTACTGACAAATTCCTACAGAATTTAAAACCATACATAAAGCAAAACTGAAAATCTATCATGCTATATGCAAGTATAATAAATCTCTGAAAGGCGGTCACGTCAATATTCGTCTGAAAGCTTTCTCGTAAAAGAATTGACAGTGATCCTATACAGAGTAAATAATAACAGAAGGAGACTGTATTGAAATTGAATAGACGACAGATGAGAGGTAGGTATATGTATAGAGACTGACATTGAATTATTCGTTGAATTCACTACTCGCATAATTCAGGGGGTCAATTCTTGAATAATGTCGTATTCGCGATTCGACAATTGTCGACCAACTTCCCTGCTAAGTTGGTCGATATTTGTCGATTCGCGAACACGACATATTTCAAGAATTGACCCCAGGTAGTGAACCTTGAATGAATCAGAAATTCGCAATATATCGTTACTACAAGAAAAGTTAAACGACACCTTCCACTTTTACGAATGATCCTCACAATCCAGTGAAATATATGAATTTTAGAGAAGAGTTAATGATTTGTTTACATTGAACTATTTCCACCGACATTTTCCAAATGTTCAATGAGCTTATGCCGGACCTGGACAATTGAAAATAATGAGATGATGTAATCACACGAAATTGCACAATGGTGATCCCAATTATTCTTCAGAACTGTAAATGAACAACTTTAAGATCATATTGAAGTTCCTTCCTTTCCAAATAACCTAACATACGACAAAAACAGAATGATGAAAAATCTGTCACGTGTAGGTATGAATGTGGAGGAAATGAACTATTCACATAATCATGGTTGTTTGTTGTTGTTATTGTCTATGGTTCAAACAACAACACACCGGGCAGGATAGGTAATTTATAATCAGGAAACGAAATGACAACAAACTGATATACCATAGAGGGAACCACCAAGTGGCCAGGAAAATTTTGAATCGACCTTCAGAGTAACGAAAACAATAAAGTCGATAAAAACCATCATATTCAAAACACAAACACGTCTGCTGTTTGACGCCGAACACAAGGGTGGGGAGCGAACTTTACGCCATATTTATCACCTAGGTATGAGTGTTTGTTTACAAATGTGAACATCTTACCTCGAATTGCCAATGGGCGGATTGTAAATTTGTTTAGCTTGCTCCCTAGCACATCCTGCAGCTACAACGAACTGATTTATCATAACTTGTTCTCTTAAGGGAGCATCCATGATTAATTATCGAATAAAAACAAGCGGGCACAGACCGATACACTCACCACCACTCTACGTTGATGTTTTGAAAGTACGTACTCCGTAAATGCTTTGCTTTCGTTCGTGTAACTCCGTCCTTCTCCATGTAGTTTTGTTCTCCCTCTTTCGCCTTGATTCCGCAAGGCATGAATGACGTGTTGTTATGAGAGTCCGATAAAATGGGAGAGAAATAGTGCGTTGTCCTTTGTCGATTTTGTTATTTTTATCATTTCATAATAAAGTGTAATTTCATTGTTTATTTCTCACGAAATGTCTGCCTGATGTCAGTAACACTAAAATAATTGTTGTCGCTGGTGTTAACCAATGAACTATTCAGAATCAGAACTCTATAAATGCCAAGGGTATTCAAATAATTCTTTTTCTCGCCGAGTTAGTTAATTAAACGAAAATAATTATTTCTCTGCATTCTCCTGGAGCTGCTAGGGAACAGCTACCGTAATATTTAAGTATATTTTCATTGTTTTAAATGCCTTTGATTGATACAGATACATTCCTCGGTTCTGAATGGGCTCTCAACCAGAGTCTTATAATTTATATATTATACTTCGAAGGAATTTATGTGTTGATGGTTCGAATAAATTGATAAAAGTAATACTAATTAATTATTCCTATAGGCTCCGATTGAGCCTCTGCGAAGCTATTTAAGGCTTGTGGAGTTAGGAGAATCAATCGTTCCCTGTGTTAATGTGTCCTTACGCCAGCTTGGGCACAGCTTGCTTATTGTAGACTTGGCAGTTAATAGTGTGTGGCATCGGCTAGAAATTTTCTTTCTAAGTGGGGCATCGAACTCAAACTTTTCA
This sequence comes from Propylea japonica, assembly GCA_013421045.1. Lineage (NCBI taxonomy): Eukaryota > Metazoa > Arthropoda > Insecta > Coleoptera > Coccinellidae > Propylea > Propylea japonica. The sequence goes on along the minus strand of CM024239.1, from coordinate 85,703,452 downwards.
ATCGCAAGGCCGACTTCGATCCATAAGAGGCATACGATGTTTAATGCATCAGTGACAGAACTTTGCAGTCCAGTTGAACAGTGGTTTATTCGAAAAAATTACGTGCTACGTTTATGACTAGAGCACTTGAGGTCATAACGGATCTCACACCTCTACATCTAGTGATTGATAGGGTAGCCCATGAGGCTATCCTCAGAATTTCTAAGAAAGGTACGGATAATGAGAGATAAAAGGTTTGTTTTGGTTACGCATAAGAACTGATCCAGGACGGTTCGCAAGTGCTCACATTCCGAATTTGTGTTTAAGATTCGCAACGGCGCATGTAGTAACCGTCCTGAACTCGGAACCAAAACAAACCTAACGTATCAGAGAGTATTGTCCTCTCTGAAAAACTACATCTCATCTGCGAACTTCCCTAGTGATGTAACGAACGATCAAGAAAGTAAACACTGATAAAAACTTCAGGACATTGCTAAGTAAAAAGGAGAAATGGGAACGGCAATACACCGACCATAAAGTAACCTCAAAGAAAATACCGTAAAATGGTATACAGATCACAGATATTCTACAGTAGAATATCTTTGATACAGATGGTTCCAAAACCTCTACAGGAGCTGGCGCTGGGATATACCGGCCAAGTACAAAGTGTGCACTGTCGCTATAGACTCCTGTTTGAGTGTCTTTCAAGCTTTTGAAAGATGCCTAGATATAAATCTGGAAAGAAACTATCAGAAGTGCGATATAGCCACACACTCAGATAGTCAAGCTGCTATTGAAGCACAGAGCTCCTACGTCATCTACTCAAAGATGATCTGGGAGTGCCGGATCAAACTTAATGAGGTATGCAAAAAAAATAAGGTCTTTTTTATCTGGGTTCCCGGCCAATCGGGAATCAAAAGAAACGAAGAGGCCAATACACTTGCCAAAGAGGCGCAGGAATGTCACTCATTGGCCCAGAACTCTTCTGTGGTATAGGTAAATGTACCTATAAAGCCTGATTCTCAGAGCTACGTAGTGTCGCCAGCGACAATCCCCACTAATCCTATTTTCTCTGCTGTCGCAGAAATACAAGTGAAGTTGGTTTATTTCAACTACAAAAGAGGCGTGTCGCGACAGATTTTGACAACAGAAACCAAAAGGAGGGGGGTCAGGGAAGTTTTGTTGAAATTCTCTGATTGGTTGAATCGCTGTTGCTGGCAACACTACGATGCTCTGAAAACCAGGCTTAAGAAGAAGTTTCTGGAGAAGGAGAAAGCCGAAATGGAAAAACTCTGGCGGAATCTTCCAGAAATGGATCATTTCACTAAGTTCCTTTAAAAATTCAATAATAATTATTATTAATAATAATAAACTTTGAAACAGCAAGATCCAAAAGATATCTGGATCTTGGTAAGTAACAATTCCACCTCCTCACGGGCTTTCTTACGGGAGTTACGGGACACTGTCGCCTCAGGAAGCACCTGTTGAGAATGGGATTATCGCTCACTGACGAGTGTAGGTTCTGTGGGAAGGAGGAAAAGAAACCCCCTTTCACCTAGTCACAGAATGCTTTGGCATTGCGAGCCTAAGTATAGAACTTGTAACAGTGAGGAACTAGCCTCTTTGAAGCCTTCACAGATATTGGATTTCATCAGATCTCTGGAACTGGAAGGCGAGCTGTGAAGGGTTTGGTCAGAACAGCTCTGTAAGGGGGCACAATAGACCTTGAGGTCGCAGTATACTGTAACCCCTTTTTAAACTATATATAAACTACGTTTATGACGAAATTAATAATCAACTGTGAACAATGTGGTTGTCTTTTTCTTATCGTTGCCAGTTGCCTTAATCGGAGCTGTATAGTAGGTAACCTGAAGTACTCATCGAGTATTACAAACATACCGACTCATTGAAATATTAAATATTCAATGCGCCATACACCCTGTGATACTCGATTCGGGAAAATAACAACATTATTCGTTTTTGTTCATTCATTTCGCGAGAATCGCAGCAATCCAATGAGTCAGGCTGCCAATAATACTCTATTCGAGTACTTCAGGTTACCTACTATACTGCTTGAATTAGGCCACTCCAAACGATAAGAGAAAGACAACAACTTCATTGTCTGTTAATCGTTAATTTCGTCAGAAACATAGCACGTAAATCTTTCAATATACCACTGTTCAACTGGACAGCGAAATTCTCTGTCTGACGCATTAAATAATTATACGATAACGATTATATCGTATAATTATTTATTCGTCAGAGAGAGAATTTCCATACCCGTAATATATATAGTATTTGATGAATGCTTTGCCACAAAGTCTCTCAGATTTTAAGAAATACAATCATATATATGTCTCTAAATCAAGGTATACTGTCACAATACAGAAGAAAAATGAATGGAATAGAATTAACATAAAACAAGCTGCCGGTCGCTGAGGGTCAGAAATAGAAAAAAGTGGTATTCAGAGAAAACATTCAGAATTGAATTATTTTTCGAATGACACAATATAAAAGGTATGTTCCTGGAGAAAAAAATTTTGATAGCGCCGCGACCCTGGCGTTTTAATTCTTTCCTCCGACTTTTAAGTACATTTCAAGTCAACCAATTTAAGTGAATCATCCTGTACAATCAGGCACAGTATTCTGTACAAGTGATCTTTCGATGCGAATATGAACTTCATAGCGCGAGTCCCTCTTTCATCTTCAAAATGGCAAACCGCACATAGAAGTTCGTATTCGCACCGAAAGATCACTTGTCGAGAATACCGGGCATGTAGGGTAAACTCCGATATGAAGGTTTGGAAATTCACATCGAATTATACGATTATAAAATGCATCAGATAGAGAATTTTGCCGTCAAGTTGATCAATTGTATATTCGAGAGATTTACGTGCTAGGTTACGTCTGAATCCAGTTGTCCGATTGCAATAACATAGTGTTGTCTTACCCTTATCGTTGGTCATAGCTTAGTCCAACCAGTATGGTAGGGAACCTGCAGTACTCCTATCGAATCTTTCAATGTGTCAGACCGTAATACACGATTCAAGTACTGCAGGTTCTCAACCAAACTGCTTGAATTAAGCCACTCCTAACGATAAGAGAGACACTACATTATTTCAATTGGACATCTTGATTGAGATGTAGCACGTAAATCTCACGAATATACAACTGGGTGGAAAATCATTCTGTCTGATGGTATATCGTATGTTTCCGAAGTGAATTTCTATACCTGTATGTAGGTTACGTGGATCAGCCACAGAAACCACCAAGCACATATTATGTCAATACAATGTATTGGGACAAACCAGACTTACTCCAATGGGTGGCGGATCTCCTAGAAACTTAATCGACTTTGCGAAAGAGGTTGCATTCCTTGGCAAAACGTTATTATAGTATAGGCGTTTTCGGATATTTACTCGATCCCTAACCTTCGCGTTCGTTTACTCGAACATCCAACCCGTGTTCGGAAAGTACGGTTAACTAGATCAGTGATTCTCAACCTGTGGTCCGGGGACCACCTGTGGTCCGCGAACGGTTTTCATGTGGTCCGCGAAAAGAATAGTCATAAAATAATCAATTAAATCTTGCCTCTTGAGACGTAAATTGACGCATCTGCCAATTTTTTTTAACTCAAACGTTTTAGTATTGTGTTGACCAGAACCAGACGACCAAACGCGCCTGAACTCATTTTACCTATTATTGGGAAATGTTAATAAGAATATCTAAGTGGTCCTCCAAGAATTCTGATAGGTACAAGTGGTCCGCCAAGAATTCTGATAGGTACAAGTGGTCCTCAGTGGTGAAAAGGTTGAGAACCACTGAACTAGATCACCGACTCAAGTTGATCTATCGTAACCCTACACAAGAGCAGGGTCGTAGAGTTACCGCATGCGCAATTCAGTTCAATTTTGTATTTGGAAAAGGCGGGAATAAGTCTTACACTCTTTTTAAATAATTTCATATAGTCTATTCAGAAAAATTATTGAAAAAGAAAAGAATTTGGCTCAGTGTAAAATGTACGGTTCCATGAGCCGAGAAAATAATGTGAAACAACTTCTCAATAACTTTGTATGCAGATCCTTCTGCGTTAAAGCTAAAGCCTTCTTTACCATAGGAACTCAAAGATAACAATGAACATGACCAGAAATTATAAGAAATATTTCACAAAAGCCAATAAATGCCACCAAAGCTAGAGACAATCAGAAAATGAACTGGGACTGAAAAAATAAATCCATAAAATATTTGGTTGTTATTGATACGACTGTCACTTCAAATCCTAAACCTGATGTGTTTGTAAACTTAGAACCTGGGTCGGTGATCCGTCACGTGAACCAATGGATCGAGCTAGTAACCCTGAGTAAGTTTCCGAAAACGCCTTATGATAACGCACAAACGACCTCATTGGCCGCAGTGCAAAAAAGTACTCAATCTGATCTACCTTTAGCGAAATAAAAGAAGGTTAAATGGGAGAAGTCATAAATGATGTACGTTTGAGAAAAAAATCATATTTATTATACTTTCACATGTAATATCTAGATTAAAAAACTAAGGGTCTTCAGAATGTCAATTGTAAGTATATTTTTTGAAAACATTATAATAGTCACAATCACATGGGTGTTCCTAGAGGGCGAATGTACTTCAAACTATTATTTGAAAAAAAATTATATTTGGCTTCTCAAATTATCTTCTTAATGAAGATATGCTGTCTTATTAATCACTTCTCCTATTCCGAAATGTTTTCGAAATTAGAGGAATAATCGTACCTAGTTCGTTGACAATGTAATGATTCTTAGCTTAATTTACTTTCGACCTTTTCTTTGCAATAGCATCCTCCACTGCCTTCAATTGTTTGAGGAGCTCTTCTCTTCTGGATGCTGCTTTTTTATTTTTCGGATCACCGGGTGGTGGCGAATTCAAAGCTCGTTTCTTCAACTGCGCCTGATCTACTTTCCTTGCAAGCTCAGCTAGTTCCGGCTTCCTGCTGTTCAGAGGAGTTTTAAGATTGAGTTTAATTTGACGTTTCTCTGCAGAATTTCCTTTGAGAGCATCCATTGCTTTGGCCAGAGAAATTTCTGAAAAAACGAATTATTGTATTACAAAGCTTATGTGGTTTGAGATTGAAAAAATTTAAGAAAGCCCTGAGCAGGTGTTTTTGAGCGCTTGTTCATTGGTGGAGCAATGAGGCTATAACCTCAAAATTTTGTATAAAACTTGAGATTGATACTAAATACAATGGAACTTCCCTATAACGAAAGAGGTAAATCCGCAAAAACAATTCGTTATAAAGAAATTTCGTTATACAGAAATTTTTTTTCTATAGTCGGCAATGTTGCGGTCGACTTCACTGATAAATTCAAGTTTATCATTCAAATTTAAGACTTCCTTTTAGACACTTTCGCACAAATTTTCACACTAGCGTAATGGTTAGATTGAAACCAAACAGCCAGAAGTGTATTTTAAAACTATTTCAGAGGGATCTCTCTGTCCGCCATAATGATTTAGTTGGTGGTCGGGATTTATTACGTACGCCCGTAAAAATTTCAGAAGAAACCCACCATTATACCTTCTTACCAAAACCCATTCAAAGAGTGATGTTCTTTGAATATTTCGTTATAGAGAGAATTTACTTCGTTTTAGAGGGTGTTTTTAACATGGGATTTGGATTCAAGGTGCAATGTCTTTTACGAAATTCGTTATGCAGAGGAAATCGTTATACAGATTTTCGTTCTAGGGAAAATCCACTGTATGTAAATTCAAAATCTCAGCACGATCCGAATAATATGCTGGAAATCATTCAAAAACTGAATTACAGTGGAACTTCCCTATAACGAAAGTCTGTATAACGAATTTCGTACAAGACATTGCACCTTGAATAGAAATTCCATGTTAAAAAACACCCTCTAAAACGAAGTAAATTCTCCCAATAACGAAATATTCAAAGAACATCATTCTTTGAATGAGTATTGGTAAGAAGATTTAAGGTTGGGTTTTTTCCGAAATTTTTCCAAACGTACTTAATAAATCCCAACCATAAACTAAATCATTACGGCAGGCAGAGAGATCCTTTTTAAATACACCTCCGGCTGTTTGGTTTCAATCTAACCATTACGCTAGTTAGTACGGTGTAATTAGACCTAAACCTCAACATCCAAAGTAAAAGTTTTCCTCCAACACCAAATTGCTCTACATAGTCCCCTTATTCTATGGTAAAAAGTTACACCATTTTGAGCGTCGGGTTTGGGGGTGAGGGGGGTGGGAATTTGAAAAATCAGTAGTTTTTTTTAGTTTTTCGTAAATATTTCAAAAACTAAGACAAGGATCCACTCGAGTGGGGTTGGAAGAAGATTGGCGACCACCTGACACCAATTACAACAGCACGTCCTGCAGCCCGCCAGGAATTACTGTCCCTTATAATGTGTACTTGCAAAGATGAATGCGTTCGTAATTGTGAATGCAGAAGGAGTGGTCTAAACTGCACTAGCATATGCAGCAATTGCTCAGGCCAAGCATGTGATAACATGGACAATAATAACATCTTAGACGACGAGCTAGAGGAGGAGGATAATTACTGGAGGATGAGTGAAGTTAATAAAGACATTGAACATTCCAAATTTGAAAGATATTTATGCTTAAGAAGTGAATTTATGTTGCAATGTTCGTAGAAACTTCAGGGTGGGTTTCTCCGTACTACAGGTTTATATGGCCTAGGCCTGTGGAAGCCTCTTTTCCCTTAAAAAAGAGTGCCCCTTGATAATGTGGTGAGGTTGTCGTTCCTTCAAGGGCTTATCACTAACATACCACCGGCCACTGAAATAGCAAAATTCTTTTACGAAGCTTATTTTTTTAAAAAATTATCAAAATTACGAAAAAGTTAACATTTACACCGTCTGTAACTCTTGAACCGTACAATTTAGAGTGATTATGAAAAGGACCATTCTTATTTGAAATTTAACGTAGAACATTTTTGTATATAACAATGTTTACGATAAACCGCTTAGTTTTTGAAATATTTACGAAAAACTAAAAAAACTAGTGATTTTTCAAATTCCCACCCCCCTCACCCCCAAACCCGACGCTCAAAATGGTGTAACTTTTTACCAAACAATAAGAGGGTTATATAGAACAATTTGGAGTTGGAATAAAACTTTTACTTTGGATCTCAAGGTTAGGCCTTCTTTTAGGTTAATAACACCGTACTAAGTGTAAAAGTTGTGCGAAAATGTCTAAAAGGAATGCTAAAGTTTGAATGATAAACTTAAATTTATCAGTGAAGTCGACCGCGACGTTACCGACTATAGAAACAAATTTTCTGTGTAACGAAATTTCTTTATAACGAATTTTTTTGCGGATTTAGCGCTTTCGTTAGAGGGTATGTAAAAATTTGACAATAAAAAGTCTTGACCATTAGCCGCTGAAATAGTTCAAAAAATTCATCAATAGTTGTGCTATGCTTTCCTTTTATGTTGTGTTATGCTTTCTTTTATGTACAGGGTATCCCATTTTGGGCACTTTTACGGGATATCTCCGTTATTTTTAACGTTAGCGGGATGCGGTTTTCGCGACAGTGTGCTACTTTTTTGTGAAACTAAAGATGGCACAATCAGTTTTTGCATAGCTCTCTTAGTTTTTGCTATACAGAGTGGAAATGAAAAGTATCACTTCTTAATCGCCCCCCATATCTCAGTGGTGCTTAAACTTGGAGAAATGGTTGAAACGCATTCCTATAGATTTTTTCCCGTAGAATCCAGTGGCGTAATCAGTTTTTCAATTAAACTTTCTGTTTTTGCGCTATTGAGCAAACATATGTTTTTTTAAATTGGACACCCTGTATATTATTTTTATTCTTATTAAGCACAATCTCAGCTTTTCAAAAACATATTATTTTATGCATTTATTTTCAAAAACAAGCTCAGAATTCAAGATTTTGTGATTAAATTGTCAATAACTAACTGGTAGGCTAGGACTGTTTATTAAAAACAAAAAATAAATGTCAAGATTTCGTTAGAAATCGAAAATAATGTTAACATAATATCCAAATCACATGATCTAATATTTAACTTAATTTAATTTGCAATGTTTTGAAAATTCAAATAATTGATTACCTATAAATACCAATTAGGGCGTTTATAAGGGAATCCAAAACAATAACAAAATTTTGTAATTTTGTTTTATAGATGCTGTTCAAAATGACGGCCATTTTGCCGTATACAAAATCTGCAGAGTTTCGTTATTCTTTTAATGGCGTTCAAAAGAATCATAGGCCTTCTTCGAAAATTTTCAAAGGCCAAAATAATTGCCGCACGAAGCTCCGCTACTGAATATATTTTGCTTTATAAATTGTATTTTGCTATATGCAAAAATGGCCGTCATTTTGAACAGCATCTATAAAACAAAATTACAAAATTTGGTTATTGTTTTGGATTCCCTAATAAACATTTAATAATTGTTATTTATAGGTAATCAATTATTTGAATTATCAAAAAGTGCAAATTAAATTAAGTTAATTATTAGATCATGTGATGTAGATATTATGTTAACATTATTTTCGATTTCTAACGAAATCTTGATATTTATTTTTGTTTTTAATAAACAATTTAAATACAAAATCTTGAATTCAGAGCTTGGTTTTGAAAATAAATGCATAAAATTATATGTTTTTGAAAAGCTGAGATTGTGCTGAATAAGAATAAAAAATAATATACAGGGTGTCCAATTTAAAAAAACATATGTTTGCTCAATAACTCAAAAACAGAAAGTTTAATTGAAAAACTGACTACGCCACTGGATTCTACGGAAAAAAATCTATAGGAATGCGTTTCCACCATTTCTCCAAGTTTAAGCACAACTGAGATATGGGGGCGATTAAAAAGTGATACTTTTCATTTCCACTCTGTATAGCAAAAACTAAGAGGGCTATGCAAAAACTGATTGCACCATCTTTAGTTTCACAAAAAAGTAGCACACTGTCGCGAAAACCGCATCCCGCTAACGTTAAAAATAACGGAGATATCCCGTAAAAGTGCCCAAAATGGGATACCCTGTACATTATAAATGAAACTCACCACCAGCTCGCTTAGGTGCTGGACTTCCTTCTCTACTGCTACTGCTGCTTGAACCCGATGATTCCGAGTCGCTAGAACTGGATCCGGAACTTTCAGATGACGATCTCGAAGACCTCCTTTTACCCCTTGCCCTCGCTAAAGCAGCAACCAATTTACTCCTGGTTCTTCCAAATTGATCAGCAGGAGCAGGCGGATTAGCAGCAGTAACTGCTCTGATCATACCTGAAAAAATAAGAATACATTTGATTCAATACCGCACGTTCAGTCAAATCATAGAGATAGGATAGTATAGAGTTGCCATCATTGAAATAAACGTGGTATCAGATGCGCCATATTGATATTACTACTACCACCTAACGTCAAATTTGACAATCCCCGCCACGGCCTTCTAAATCCCCGGGCCCGGTCCTAGCCAAGAGCGGCAACAGTGTAGAGAGGTATACCCTCACGATATATTACAAGCACAGCCTTCTAAAGTAGTCCTTATGGACTGCTGTGTTTCAGGCGCAAGCGTGAGCGCTAGTAAACATCTAGTGGTAAATAATTAAGGTGTTAGTGTTGATTGTGCTCGTGAATGTGAAAATAAGTGAATGTATAGTTACTTTTTGTGATTGTTCGAATGCTATAAACAGTGAAAGTGTTTGTGGTACTGGTGTCAGTGAATTTTCCTTGAATAATTAATTTCGTCTTTTTGCAAGTGTCACTAACCTATCAATTAAACTCATCTGCTTCGAAAACGATAAGAACGTTCATATTTCATCGTGTAGAAGTAATTATCCGTCAAAAAAATTAAGGATATTTCAATTGTTTTAGTTTTCTGAAATATGAACAGCGTAGGCTTTTATAGATGAGGGCCTAACCGCGAAATTTCATTCCAACAATAGTTTTATTTGCTAGAATCATTTTTTTGTTTCATGTATTGTATTTTGTTAGCTCTCAATTCAAAAGAATATATTGATATGGTATCGTGTAATTCTTATTTAATTTATTTGTATTTGTAATTGGTTATGAAATTACACGACCCAGACAATATCTTGAGCTAATTTTTATTGATTTATACGACTCTTTTCTGGGTGGATTCTAGAGAAAACATTTTCGTGACTTCTTTCTAATTTATTTATTTCTGACTGACTAAACACTTCCATAGTAACATATCTTAATTTTTAAAACCTGCCTACTTATAAACTCTTAACTAAATAATCGATCCATATCAATTCCCCTCAAATTTATTTGCATTTTGTTAAATTTTGAATAAAATTTTAAAAAAAATGGAAATAAATTTCAAATTGCACTGCTAGTTCTTCTTTGATCTTCATATAATAAAATTATTTTGAATATTTTTTTCCTTAATCTATTTGATACTCTTATGTCCATAATATATGCCATTCCCCTCATTTGGATGAAATTCCCATCAAATTCCCTTTGTAATTCCTTCGATTGTCTGATGAATGATCTCTTTATGATTTTTTTTATAGGTTTGTCATAAACTTCTTCAACAATTTCTAGATCTTCATCATTTTCTGAAACTTCACTTATTTCCATTTCTTGTTCATCAAAAAATACCATACCCTGAACAGGCCTTTCAACTAACACCACATTGCAATCTATATCAACAATATTATTGTCCATTTCTACCACTTTTGTATCGGTTAATTTTCCCAAATTAATTTCATTAAGATTTTCATTTCCAAGTTTGTTCCCCTCAGCATTATTTTGTATTTCGCTTCCTATCTTTTCTGTAAATTTTTCAAACAACTCTCTTGAGTTATTTTCCATTCTTTGGAACATTTTTCTTGAATTATTTTCCATTTTCCTCTCCATTCTTTCGAATATTTCATCCATGTTCTTTTCCATTGTTTCTAATTTTTCATCTATTTTCCTTTCCATTTTTTCCATTCTCTCACCTTCTTCTTCAATTTTCTTTTCCATTCTTTCGAATATTTCATCCATTTTCTTTTCCATTTTTTCCAATTTTTCAAATATCATTTCCATTACATTATTTTCCATTACTAGAACTCCAGCCCCACGTTGGGCGCCATTTGATATGGTATCGTGTAATTCTTATTTAATTTATTTGTATTTGTAATTGGTTATGAAATTACACGACCCAGACAATATCTTGAGCTAATTTTTATTGATTTATACGACTCTTTTCTGCGTGGATTCTAGAGAAAACATTTTCGTGACTTCTTTCTAATTTATTTATTTCTGACTGACTAAACACTTCCATAGTAACATATCTTAATTTTTAAAACCTGCCTACTTATAAACTCTTAACTAAATAATCGATCCATATCAATATATATATTTCGATTCCAACGATATAATTGAGTTCGATGAACATTCACAAGCAGATGGAACAATTAAATTACTTTGAGATACCCATAATTGAAAAAACTGACTGAATAAATTTTATTATCGTTCATATGTGCTCTATTTAAGAATATACATACTTTGAAATTTTTTTTTAAGAGACTATTCAAAGCTTTGGATTGGACTTTAATTACCTATCAAAATTCACTGAAAATTGTACCTAGTTTTGGTTTGAATTCGAAGTTCATTCTAAACTCGCTTTGTTCCATTTTCCCAAACATTTCTCAATAATAACGTGAAGAATACGAAGAATGATTTTCACATAAAAGTATGGAATAACCTGAGAGAATTTTATTTGAATAACTTCATTTCGAGAGTTATATTTGAGTTCAAGTTTTTGGCGAGAGACATCTCCCCGTGGTTTTTGCTGGACAATAAATTGATTAAACCATCAACCAATTCGCTTCATTCATATACAATTATTGATTGAGTAGAGCATACTTCCAACCTTTTTTCAGATATCATCGGAAAACACATTAAATAACATCAGGAAATGATATTATATGTTCCAAGTATTGTATCTCTCGCGCAAGCTGTATACCTCCCAAAGATTGTCTTTTGCAGCGTTGCCGCAAATACTACTGAATACACAGCCGTCTAAAGTACAAGCCCTGAACAGCGAAATATGGCAACGCCGCAGGGAGGCCTAGCCAGATGATGAAAACAACACATAGTATTTACCGCTTACCGGTTAGTTACACACGTGGTGCGTAAATCTATGCGTGGTATCGTTTGTGGTGGCTAAATTAGTGGAAACAGTGGGTGAAAATCCCGGTGAAAATAGTGCAATAGCGTTTTTAGTGAAGTGAAATAAAGTTCAATTCGATTCTGTATTGTGTAGTTGGGATCACCTTTTGAGGAGATGGTACGGAAATGTTGTGTTCCTGCTTGCAGGAGCAATTATTCCTACCTGAAAGATCGAAAATATGTGAGTTCTTTCAAATTTCCTGAAAATGAAAATTTAAAAAAGTTATGGGTAAAATCAATTCCAAGACAAAATTTTGATCCGTCCCCTTATAGTTCAGTTTGAATCAATCATATCGACAAGAAAGATGTAATTACAGAGGAAAAGTATTTAAAACCGGATGGAACTATTCAAATGATTTCATTAAGACAACCCAAATTAAAACCAAACGCTGTTCCAAAAATTTTTCCAAATTTACCGAAATACCTTTCGAAACCGACTCCAAAAGAAAGGACCGATCCACAGTTGAGAAGAAATGATATTATTATAAGACAGGAAAATGAAATAGAAAGCTTTATTATGTACTCTGATATTATAGTAGATTTTGATGACCTTATTAATAATTATTCAAGTAAAATAGATATTTCAGGTTGGGAGATTAAGAAGGTTAACAATGGAATTTATTTTTATATACTCAATTTAGAAAAATAATAACTGTCGATGTTTCGTTATAAATACATAGAAACCTTCTAACAAAATTATTCAAAAAATGTTCAGATCTCTCCAAATGATTTGAAATGGATTCCTCCTTTCGATCTTACCCTCAATAGGTGGTCTCAACTGATAAATTTGCTTACTCGTTATAAAACGTAGGCAATGAGGATCAGATCTTGAAAAAAATTCATTAGATTTGCTGCAATGTTCTTATCTTCCTTAGAGGCATTTTTGTTAGATAGGCATAATGAAAATTTCGACAAACTGAGACAAACTGAAATCATTACTGACCCAATTGGGGCAAATTCTTTCCAATAAAATTAAGTACTCCTCAAGTACAATAATATGTCATTTATATTGCATTCCAGTCTACTTCATGCTATGAATTGATGCGAAAATTTTTCATAAGATCGTGTTGTAGTTCTGTTAATTAATTGATGAAATTCATATAAATTCCCGTTTGGATTATAGGTCGAAAAATATTATTGGGACTGTTCTTGCTGAACAATAAATTGAATAACAAATATCTACTATTCAGATTCATTATGATTGAGATTCTCAAGCACAGATATTCAATTTATTGACTAAGTAGGGTCAAATAGTGTTTATTCCTTCGAAAATTGCTAATGCCTTGCCCTCAATGCAGTTTTATATTCGCATCCCGCGCTATCGCATCGAACCAGTAGGCCTCCCGTCGACGTTTCAATGCGGCGTTGCCAAACTGTGTTCCAGGCTTTCTCTATAGACGGCTGTGTACTGAATATTACTCGCACAAAGTACAGACCTAGTGGTCATTGATAATGGAGCTATGAATGCTGATAGGTATATAAAGAACATTCTTGAAGAGCATGTAGTTCCATTTTACCCATACATTGGTGAAAATTTCGATAATGCCAGACCCCATCGTTCGCACGCTCCTCAAGGAATACCTTGAGGAGGTTGAAGTCTCTAGAATGGAATGGCCAGCATTCCTTTTAATGTGTCTTGTTTCATTCAAAACCTTCCCGAGACCACATAATAATAAATATAAAAGTTATAAAATCAATGTAGTGTTAACTTTCATTAAAATTGAGATTTTCAGAATGTGCGTTAATTTTTTTGCGCAGTGTAGTTATCACTGATGTATTAACTCTGAACTCACCTGGCGAAGGAGCCCTTTTTCTTGGTGCCGGTGGGTTCATCATAGCTGCCCTTTCATTCGCAGCCTTCCTCTCAGAAACGATAACCGAAGGTGAAACATGACGGCTTTTTTTCGAACGAGGAGATCGCCTTCGTTTTCGGGAAATTGACCTTGATCTGGATCTATATGAACTGCGTGAAGTAGTCGATCTAGTTGAACTGAAAATAAAATAATTTTGTATTGTCATTATACAGGTGTGGAAATTCACATAGGAAACATACGATATTTAATGGATCAGTGAGAGAACTTCCCATCCAGTGGAACAATGCGGTTTATTCGAAAGTATTACGTGCTACGTTTATGACGAAATGAACGATCGAGTGCGAACGATGTTGTAATCTTTTTCGGTGAATATCGAATTTCGGTGACCAGCAGATATCGACCAGATTTGGTGTCATTGTATTCATTGAGTCTTCCTGAACAACATCAGTAAAACCAACAGGTGGTTGTCTGTCTTAGCTTAGAAAATATGGACCCTCAAAGATCTAAAAATGTTCGATCTTCACTTCGCTTTTTTCACTATAAAACCACAAATTCATTAATCCAATTGAATCTATGAATCACCCTCTAACTTTCAAATAACTATTCGATTAGATTCATTTCAAGAATATTCAATAATTAATGCAGAAACATGAAAATTCTAGAAGTATCACATATCTACAAATTCTAAGGAAATCCTGCCGTTCTTTATGGAAAGTTTGGCACCACTGCTCCGTCCTTCGTCGAGTGACCTATCGAATGATGGCGGGATTTACGGGAAGGCATCGTATCATATTCGCGAGAATGTATCTGCGGCAGTGCCAAATCTACCTTTAAAAACGGCGGGCTTTCCTTAGAATTTGTGGATATGTGGTGCTTCTAGAATTTCGATGTTTCTGCATTAATTATTGAATATACCTGAAATGAAACTTATCGAATAGTTATTTGAAAGGTGATTTATGGACTAAATTGGAGCAGTGAATTTGTGTCATTATAGTGAAAAAAGCATAGAGATAGGATAGTATAGAGTTGGCATCATTGAAATAAACGTGATCAGATGCGCCATATTACTACCACCTAACGTCAAATTTGACAACCGTTGAATTTTCTGGAGGAATTGTGATTCTTGCGCCTGTTTCTAGTTGAATTGTAATTCTTTCTGCTTAATAATATATAATATAATGGTATCGTGCACTGTAATGCTTTCTTCAAGCAGAGAAGAGACAGATAAGAAGAAAATTAGATGAATAACATAATATCACAGGTAGGGATGAGTACTGAACCGATCCGCATCGAAATTATATTTTATTTATATTATATTATTTTTGGTTGAAATTTGTAAACAGAAAAAACTGGCAACTTAATTCAACCCTGAACTTTCCTCCATATTGGTCCCCTACTTAGCCCCGCCCAGTGGTATTATTTTTCCTTACTCAATTGTATGTCATTGCGTCTCTTTTCTATTATATCTCGATGGAAAAAAGTGATGGAATATTTTGGAACTTTGGGGGTCCATATTTTCTAAACTAAGACAGACCGCCACCTGTTGGTTTCAATGTTGTTCAGGAAGACTCAATGAATACAAAGACACCACAATCTGGTCGATACCTGCTGGTCACCAAAATTCAAATATGGTTGGAAGTCGCCTAATTCAAGCAGTACTTGAGGTATTCATCGAGTATTACAGACAGCATAACTCATTGAAATATTGAATGTTCAATGTGTCAGGTTGAAAGAACAACAACATTATTAGCAGTTGATTATTTGTTTCCTCATAAACTTGACATGTTTTCGTTTCAGAATGTATTCTGATTTTGAAAATAAAGTTTATTATTATTATTAAACTAAGCACGTAAATCTTTCGAATATACCACTTTTCAACTGAATTATCTCCACTTTAAGAGCTTACCGCAACAGTCTGTTTAGGAGATTATTTGCTTGAATTTATTCAAAATCACAGTTATTTGGTCGCTTACCTGCTTGAAGAATAGCTAGAACCCGAACTGTAGGAGCGTTTTCTTCCGCTTCTCTTTCCAGCTGGTGATTTTGACCTCATCCAAGGATCCGACCATTCATCGGCTCTGCTCGGCCTTTCTTCTCTTTCCCTCTCACGTTCTCTTTCTGCCCTATGAACTATAACTTCACGTTTAGGTTTCCTCTTTCCGCTGTTCTCCTCCTCGTATTTATTGTTATAATAATCAGGCATTTTATGGGTTGGCAGCTCTCTGTACGCCGGTCGTACTCTTTCACGTGGTGCTGAATACTCGGGGGGTTCATAAACCACCTGTCTTCTATTGTAATATTCCTCGGGTGGCGGTCTTGCCGGCGCTGGATATTCTACTGGGGGATGTCTACTAACATACCTGCAAATTAATTATTTTTATTTTATTTATTTATCCATTTATTATTGACCAAGAGGTGCACTATACAGATTTGGAAATCACATCTGAAACTGGTTATTTTGGATTGTTGTTGTAATTTTTGTATTTTGTTAGGCTGACTTTATCACCAGTACCTGCACTGTATTCTTATACAGGTTTGGAAATTCACATCTGAAACATATGATATACAATGCATCAGACAGAGAATTCTTCCGCCTAGTTGCACAGATGAATAGTCGAGATAATCACATGCTGCAACTGAATGAATTCCGTTGACTTATTGCAATAACCTAGTCTTGTCTCTCTCTTATCGCAGTATGGTAGGGAACCTGCAGTACACGCATAGAATTATTTAATTTGTCAGGCTGCCCAAAATACTCGATACAAGTATTTACTGTTGCCTACCATACTAAATGAATTAAGCTCCTCCCAACGGTAAAAGAGAGACAGGACTAGAATATTGCAATGAGACAACGGAATTCAGTGTGTTACAGCACGTGATTGTCTCGACTATTCATCTGTGCAACTGGACGGAAGAATTCTCTGTCAGATGCATTGTATATCATATGTTTCAGATGTGAAGTTCCAAACCTGTATAAGAATACAGTGCAGGTACTGGTGATAAAGTCAGCCTAACAAAATACAAAAATTACAATAACAATTCAAAATAACCAAAATCCATCACATAATTATGAACAAAATAAGGGTAAATTCGTTTATAGCAACACGAGTTAATATCAACCAATATTAAAGTAATGAGCTAATCACGTCAACGTCCAAAGAACATTCAAGGTGGTAATTTTATCGGGGCTCATCAGTAGAGACCGTATTATATGCAACATAAAAACGTTGTTATATGAGAGCAAATATGCAGAATATGCAATATCGAATAATGAATTTTGAGAACTCAAAAAAAAAAGAAAAGTAATTTTTATTATAATATGGTATTAAAATTTAATTCAATGTTTTCGTAAACGTTTACAATTAAATATTGTTCCAGATGTTCAATTGTTAAATTTGGAATATTTTTGTACGTGGAAAAGGATTGCTCCACATTCACGGACCTAACTGGGGAGGATTTGAACAAATCTTCGAAACCTGGATTTCCTTTCAAACTTCTCTTGAAGTTTATTTGCCTATACCTATGCAAAAGCATTTGAGCGCATAGTAGGCGGTCGTTTATTTATTTGAAGTTGGCAGTATTTGCTGTCAGAACGTAAAATAAAGTCAACGTTGCCGAATGTACCCGGCCTCGTCCGACGAGCATTAAAGTTATCAGAGAACTCTATGTGATATTGACAACATTGCGTATCAATCTGACAAGAAAATGAACAACATAACCTAAAACTATATTATAGACAGTGGAATATGTCAAATTGTCATGGCCAACCGACGGCTCAACCTCCGTGAACAGACTATATGTAAATATGCAAATGCAGGTAATCCGGTCTCTACTCATCAGTATGGAGAATAGCTCTGAAACTTTGAGGCATTCTAGGAACCTATACTTAGATCTAGCGCTCATTTCTGGGTATAAACAGACACAAAACGCCATCTCTGTGGATTCTTACTAACAACCAACCTCCAATGCATGATACTTGAACGAAGTAGAGAGATGTTTATCAGCGAATCATTCAAACTGACGGTTGTTCGTCTATGCAGCTTTCACTCAATGAAGTGGAAACGCTCGGGTTTTGGTCAACAATGAGAGATGACGTTTTGTTTTCGTGTACACCTAGAAATGAGCGCCAGATCTAAATTTAGGTTCCTAAAATGCCGCTCTCGTTCAAAGTTATTTTCTATACTGATGAACCCCAACAGGTCGAATGCATGTTTTTTGGACGTTGACGTGATTAGCTCCAAAGTATTGATTTTATTGGATGGTGAATATTTCAATTTCGGTGACCAGCAGATAGCGACCAGATTTTGGTGTCATTATATTATTATTATTATTAATACAAATACAAGAGTAGAGGAATTAATTCCTATAAACTCAAACAGAAATAACACAAAAAAGTTCACACATTTGTAGATCTTGATGTGAAAAAATTCAGGGCATTTTTAAATCCGTTGACGGTCCCAGCATTTATCACGGCACTCGGCAAACGGGTCCATCTCTCGAAGATTCTGTTGGTGAGAAAGCTGTGGCGCTGAGGGGTTCTAAACTTTTCCTTCGACAATTTAAGCTGATGGCCTCTCAAATTGTTGTTATTCAGGGTATATAGGACTTGAATACGATCACCGAAGTCACCCCGGAGCGATCGGAAGGAAAATATCAGATCACCTCTATCACGTCGTGAAAGAAAGGATGGGAGTCGAAAAAGATTGAGCCTTTCCTCGTAAGACGGGCGAGTTATCCCGAATGGGATACGAGTGATCCAACGCTGCACTGACTCAAAACGGTGTTCAGCAGCACGTGTGGATGGCCACCAAACCGAACCAGCATACTCCAAATATGGTCTAATGAAAGTGGTGTAAAGAAGATTCAGAGTTTTGATGTCGCATCCGCTAAATGACTTCTGGATAGCATATGTCAACTGTCTGGCTTTGGCTGTGATGTTAGATATATGGTTAGACCAGCGTAGATCCTCGGAGATAGTCACACCCAGGTCACAATGACTTGTAACACTTCCCAGTGTTATGCCACTGATGCTGTACTCTCTTCTTGGGTTGTTTTTACCGATATACAGTACACAGCATTTGCATTCATCGAGTTTTCCTGAACAACATTAATGAAACCAACATTTGGCGGTCTGTCTTAGTTTATAAAATATGAGCCCCCAAATTTCCGAAAATATTCCATCTTCACGTCACTTTTTTCACTATAAAAACACAAATTCACTGCTTCAATTTAGTCTATAATTTACTTTCTAACATTCAAATAACTATTCGATTAGTTTTATTTCAGGTATATTCAATAATTAATGCAAAAATATCGAAATTCTAGAGGTACCACATATCCACAAATTCGAAGGAAAACCGCTGTTTTATGGGTAGATTCTTCCGAGCGAATATGATACGATGCCTTACTGTAATTCACGCCATAATTTGATATGTCAGTCGCCGAAAGTGGTGCCGAACTTACCATAAAGAACGGCGGGCTTTCCTTAAAATTTATGGATATGTGGTACCTCTAGAATTCCGATGTTTTTGCATGTATTATTAAATATAACTGAAATGAAACTAATCGAATAGTTATTTGAATGTTCGAGAGTGATTTATAGACTAAATTGGAGCAGTGAAAATTTGTGTTTTTATAGTGATTAAAGGGACATGAAGATGGAACATTTTTGGAACTTTGGGGGCCCATATTTTCTAAACTAAGGCACCTATTGGTTTCAATGTTGTTCAGGAATACTCAATGAATACAATGACACCAAAATCTGGTCAATATCTGCTGGTCAACGAAATTCAAATATTTACCTATTGGATTAATATAATTCTCTGCTTTCATTGTTTATATTCACTTGCGTTACTAAATATGCATTAATCCTTATTTTGTATTAATACCAATTTTTTATAAAAACATCTTTTGAATCTTGAATTGTTACAGTAAGTTTCACAAGAAAAGTTTCATAATCACGTCACTTTACGGAAAGGTAACAAATTTTCTTTATATGTATCAGAATAATACCTCTTGTCAGAGAACCTTCGATTTTGTTTTATCTGAAAATTCAGCTTGAATGTACCTACCTTGGTTCAGGCGAGGGAACTCTTCCATAATACCCATTTTCTTTATCGAACTCTTCTTGAGCCAAACTCAAGTTCATTTTCTTCTCTTCGAAATCAATATCTTGCTCTTTCCGCTTGATTGACTTCCGTAGCATCTCCTTTGCAGTTCTCAAACCTCTCTCCCAGGCTGATTCGATAGGAGCCGGTTCAGGTCTTGTCGCATATCTGTCTGCACCACCGCTATACTCCCCAGGAACCAACGGGTGGACCATCTCAAACATGGTATAGTTTCCTGGAAAAAAATCATAAATTTGCTATGCTGTTCAGAAGTCAGGAAGATCAATTATTTTTTTATAAACTATATAAATGATTACAGGATGTTGTGAGGCTCAAAATCGAATTTGAACTTATGTAAAGGATTTCTCTATGAGAGGTGTTATTTTGAATAGCCCGCTTTTTCGGATGTTACGTTTGAAGCTGTCATTTTTGACATTTGACAAGTAGAAACTACGTATTAATAAAAATGGAACGATACACGCTTTAATAACGCATTGAAATTATTAAATTCACTAAAAAAGGATTGAAAATTTGGCAGAGACAGTTCGTAAACTCGAACATTTTGACTCGTTGTAAAGTACCTTGTCGGACCGCAATAAAGAAATTGGTGGAAAAATTCCAGCTGTTGGGAGTTGGAACAAGTAAGTGATGTGAAGAATAAAACCCGTGCACGTCGCTGAAGAAAACCCAGGTTGGTCCATTCCTCGTCGGTTTTTTGAATTAGGCATTCCACAAACGTCATTACACCGTATTTTGCATAAAGATTTGGGTCTTGAGACTTATCAAGTTCAGTTAACACAAGAACTCAAGCCGGCCGATCATCAACAACGTCGTGTCTTTGCTGACTGGGTCGTTGAAATGCATGAAAATGATCCGGAATTCATCGAAAAATCATCTTGAGTTATGAGGCCCATTTCCACCTTGGTGGCTTTGTAAACAAGAAAAATTGTCGCATTGTTGAAAAGCCTCTCTATACTCAACGTGTGACTGTTTTATGCGGTTTATGATCCTGCAGAGTCACTGGACCTTATTTTTCCGAAAATGAGGCTGGAGCAACAGTTACGGTGAATGGATTGCGCTATCAAGAGATGATTAAGGACTTTTTATGGCCGAAATTGGATAGTATTGATCTGGACAACGTTTACTTTCAACAAGACGGCGCTACGTGCCAAACAAGCAACGAAACCATTGATCTTTTGCGGGAAAAGTTTTCAGACCGTGTTATCTCTGGAAGAGGTGATCACAATTGGCCACTGAGATCTTGTGATTTAACACCATCCTTCCATTGGGTCCACGTGAAAGAGAAGGTCTACGCCAATAGCCCAGCGTCGATTCAAGGCTATCGAGGACAAAGGGCAGCCACTTTGCGATTAGGTTATGGAAAATTTCATTAAAAGGATATGGTCCTATAAGCGTGGTCCTAGTGGTCATTTGCCTGATGTTATTTTCCACTGTTAATGGCATAGCTTCTTCTTTATAATGAAATAAACATCCCATCATTTATATTGAAAAATGGCATTTTTCTTTAAATATCAAAATAACACTTATTATTGGAAAACCCTTTACATTCAATATCATCAAATGCTCTGAAAGACATGATATCAAATCATTGAGTATAAAAAACTGTATTGAAATTTCTTCAGCTCAATTCACTTCTTGTAACTCGAAGCTGCTAGTTGTGTGTATCTATAGACCTAATACTGCTCCTCAAGCTGATGTAGACACCTTTCTCCAAAAGCTCGAGAAAGTTTTAGAAATTGCTTGCCGTGAAAAGACGGAATATATCATAACAGGTGATTTCAATCTTAATATCCTTTCAGATTGCAGGGATGTTCAGGATTTTCTGTCACTCTTACAAAGGTACAATGTTACAGTTACAAATTGGAAACCTACTCGCCCTGTAACAGGAGCGTGTTTGGATAATCTACTAACTAACCTCACAGGAATCTCTGAAGTGGTGGAGGGCCATATTTCTGATCATATGGCTCTGAAATTCAAGGTGAGCGTAAATTCTCCTGGAATCAATGGGGGAAGAACTATCTTTAAAAGACGTATAAATGAAAAAGTATCAATGATTTCCTTCAGAAATTATCTCAGGTTGATTGGAATGATATATATGACATGTCAGTAGATGTCAATTTGGTATGGGAGCGTTTCTTCAATAAATACAAGACCTTATTTGACCTATCCTTCCCCAGAGTAAAAAAAAGAGTAGTTGAATCAATTAAATCATTCAAACAAACAGAGCATATTAAGTCCCTCAAAGAAAACTTGGATAAAATATATATTATCTCAAATGCTAAACCTGAATTCCGAGAAACATATAAAAACTTAAAGAAAAAATATGACTTAGCAATCTCTGAAGCAAAAAAAGAATACTTTAGTAAATATATTTCTGAATCATCAAATAAGGCCAGCGCTGCATGGAAGGTTATTAACACACTAACTAATAAAGTCAAATCTGGACGAGAAACAGTAAGGAGTGGAGATCCTTTAACTATTGTAAAAAAATTCAATGACTACTTTGCTGAAGTTGCACCCACGCTCACACGTGGCTTGCAAAGTCAGGCAGCATTTAGAGGCACACGGCTTGGGAAATCCTTCTATGCTTTTGATGTTACAGAATCAGAGATCACCAGGGGTGAATGCGTTCAGAAACCAGCGTTCGTATGGACATGATGATATCCCTATGTATGTGATCAGGGCCTCATTGAATGTGATAAGCACTCCTTTGGCACACATAATTAATCGCTCCTTTACAGAAGGGATCTATCCTGATAATTTGAAAATTGCCATCATCAGGCCTGTGCATAAGAAAGGAGACACTGAAGATCTAGGTAACTATAGGCCAATAAGCAACTTATCATCATTTTCTAAGATCTTTGAAAAGTTGCTGGCAAACAGACTTCTGCAGTTTTTTCAGGAAATTCAACATCATTGCAAAATGTCAGCATGGCTTTTTGAAGGACAGAAATGTTGAGACAGCGATTTTTGAACTTACACATTCAATAGTTGAGGCATTGGAGAAGGGAGAGATCCCTGCTGGCCTGTTTTTGGACCTGTCCAAGGCCTTCGACTGTGTTGACCATGCACTTTTGCTGGCAAGTCTGGAAGCTTATGGAGTCAGAGACAAACAGCTTTCACTCATGAAGAGTTACTTAAGTGGTAGAAGACAAAAAGTGGTAATGATGGTGGATGGCCGCTCCTATGAATCTGGGGAGAGAGAGATCACGATGGGAGTGCCACAAGGTAGTATCCTGGGCCCCCTTCTTTTATAATCTATGTGAACTCACTTATCTGGACCTTTTTTGGAGAAGGAGTCCTGCCAATAATGTACGCTGATGACACTAACTTCTTGGTAAAGTCTGTGGATATGCCATCTGTCCTGAAAATCTTGGGCGATGTTTTGGACTTGGTAGGAAAATGGTGTTGTGATAATGGACTAGTAATGAACTTACAAAAGACGGAGTGTATGTTTTATGGATCGGGCCGATGTGAGATTAAATATCCAAAAACCATCAAAAACCAGGGAAATAATATAGAAGTGCATGATTCTGTTAGGTTTCTAGGAATTACTGTTGATTCTCAGCTAAATTGGGGCACTCATATTGAACAGCTTAAGAAAAGATTAAATTCTATTTCCTACACTCTTTACATATTGAAACAACAGGTCCATTTCGATATATTAAAGATCCTTTATTACGCAAACTTTCAGTCAAGATTGTCCTATGGTATAATTTTTTGGGGAGGGTCAACCCATGTTGAGTCAGTTTTCATCATACAAAAATGGGTAATCAGAACTATGCCATCACTTGGACATAGAGAATCTTGTTGCTGTCACTTTAGAGGAAACAACATTCTGACAGTCTATGGTCTCTACATATATAGACTACTACTATTTCTCCACAAGCACCAGCAATACTTTGAGGACTGCAAGAATGAAAATAATACAAGAAGAACTGAACCCTACTTTTATCCCATACACTCCTCAACCCTAACGGAGAAAAGTGTCCATTATAGAGCGATGAAATTATTTAATGGCTTACCAAGGAATTTGCAAGGCATTGGTCAGTTTGACCTTTTTCAGAGAAAGATTCACAACTACATACTTCAGTGTGAACCTTACAGCTTGGAGGAATTCAGACTATTTTGTAGAGAGAAAAATTTCTAGTATTTTCTTGTTTTTGACATGTTTCTGTTTTATTTTGACATAACTGTGATGTGTAAATTAATTGTAGAAACGAAATAAATATACTATACTAAATATACTATACTATACATTCATATGCTTAGTATGAATTTCAAGTTCTATACAAAATTTTAAGTTAATAGCATTATTGCTCCACCAATGAACGAGCGCATTAAACACTTCAACTAAAACATTTTACAAATAATTGCATTCACTTACCTTTGTCTGTAACTCCCGGATGCAGAAACCTACAGCTAGCACCCCAAGTACACTGTCCTCTCGAAAAAAACCTACAAACTGGTCGTGGTTCCGTTTCTTCAGGTCTGACTTCATCTTTCGTCAGATACTTCCCCTTCTTCCAAATCTTCTTTCTTCTTGGTTTCCTTCACTTTTTCAACAACTTCCCCTTCCATTTCACCATCCTCCAGTGGTTCCGCTGGAATATCCTTTTCTTTCTCGTCTTCCTTAGGTTTAGGGTCATCCACTTCACCGCATTCTCCATCCTCAGCTTCAAAATCGAGCTGTTCTTCACCTTCTTCAGTTTCATTTTTGCAATTATTCTTCTCTGTGATCTGGAAGAAGCAGTTAGATGAGAAGCTAGTAATGGCCGATTAGCAGAAGAATCAAGAGAAGTATGACACAAGGAAGAACACTAACATTTTAATATAAGAAATTCATGATGAATAAAAATAATATGGCTTTGTTTATTGAATTGTTATCGGAAGAAAACCATAACAGGTGAAACACTGTTCAATAATACATATACATGACCTGAAAATCATTCTCTGTTAAAGGAGCAACTTTATGAGAATTGGAAGGAAAAGGTTGCATGATCAAATGAATCCATTTGAAATGTCGGATGCCCAGAAAATGTTCAGATTGAAGAAATGCCCAATGAACAATTTGTGACATGTGTACTATAAGCTTAATGAATGCTCTACAGCAATTTTAATCAAGAAATTTTTTTCTTTCCTGTTTCAATTTATGAGATGAAAGAAACAAAAGCAAACTACATTCAGATAAATGTACAGGGTGGGGCAGAAAAACCTATCCGATTTCAAAACGTTATAAAATTAAAACCACTCAGCTTGTCAAAATTTTTTTTTATAACATATCGCAAATTTTATGCCATTTTTAAATTTAAGTTTTGAAAAGCACATCACTCAAATGTCGTCCTTGAGAGCGGATACACTTATTTAGGCGCTCGCGGTAGCTTTCCATGACTTTCACCGTCATTTCCACAGGAATTTCTTCAATTGCCCGAGCAATTTCCCTTCGTAAAGCAAGAAGGGTCCGTGGTCGATGCTGGTAAACCTTCGATTTGAGGTAACCCCAAAGGAAGAAGTCACATGGAGTGAGATCCGGTGAGCGCGGCGGCCAGCCAAGATCACCTCTCAGAGAAATGAGGCGACCGGGAAACAGTTCCCTGAGAATGTCCATTGATCGTCGCGATGTGTGGGCGGTTGCACCATCCTGTTGAAACCACACATTTTCCATGCCATTTTCTTCCATTTTGGGTCTAAGAAAATTTTCCAGCATGAAACAATAGCGCTCGCTGTTGACCGTTACGGTTTGCCCATTTTCTTCAAAAAAGTAGGGCCCCCAGACGCCTAGGCGGGAAAGAGCACACCACACAGTCACTTTTGGGCTATGGGGGGGTTCCTGATGGATTTCCCGAGGATTTTCGTCACTCCAATATCGAAATGAATTCGAAAAGCACGTTGTGTAGCAATTATCGAACCGCCGCATTCGATAAACCGCTCAATAACAAAAGCACGATGTTCACCAGACGAAGGCATGTTGACTACTGAGTACTGACAAATGGCATAAAACCAGCTTTCTAACGGTTTTTACCACACTACTCTACCTGCTCTCTCTTCTGAGAAAAAGGGATTTGAAATCGGATAGGTTTTTCTGCCCCACCCTGTATTTTCAAATTCAAATCAAAACCATTTACTCATAATATAGTCCGTTCACGAAAGGTTGAGCACATAGAAGGCGTTTCTTTATTTATCAGCAGTATTTACTGTCATAAAGTAAAATAAAGTCAACGTTGCCGAATGTACCCACCTCGTCCGACGAGCTTGCGAGTTATCAGTAAACTCTATGCAATATTGACAACATTGCGTATCAATCTGACAAGAAAATAAAGAACATAACTTAAAATTTTAATATACACAGTGGAATATGCCAAATTTCCATGGCCAACCGACGGCTCAACCTTTCGTGAACGGAGTATACATAAAGTTCCATGATCACATCTTACGATTAAAGGTTATGTTTTTTGATGAGTAGTTCAAAAGTGACACAGTAAATAAGAAAGTTACAGAAACCATTGCAGAAAGAATTGCATTATTTACGAATCTGTAAGTCGACCAGTTACAGATCAAATGTACGCTACAATATCGTAACTTACAGATGAAAAGCAGAATACCATATAATTAAAAATAAAATATGATTTTTTTGAATTTTCAAGAACATACTGTGAAAGGAACTGTTCGCAAAACACTACTAGATAAATTAAAAAAGATGAAATTTTTTACTCACTCTTGGCACCTCTGTTTCACTTTTTCTCTTATCATTTTCATTTTGTTGGTTTTCAGATATCAAATCATTATTGTCTACTTTTTCATCGTCAGAATGTCCTAAAGAATCTTCAAGATCTGACACATCTGATAAATCTTCATGTGATATATTGATTTCAGCTGGGGGCTTTGAAAAAGCTTTAGGTTTTTCTTTCTCCTCATCAGATTCTATGTCTCCTGAAAAAATTCTTATTTTAGGAAACTTTTCAAGAAAAGTTAAAATTGTAGTAGACAAATATAAAGATAAATAAAGAAATTTACTTCATAGACTTCAAGCTTGAATAGAAAAATATTTGAATTTTTCATGATATATTTCATTTCTATGCATTTAAAATAAGACTCTTACCTTCAGATATTTCTTCTGGTTCTACATCCGCATTGCTAGAAATGTGTTTTCTACTGCTTGATTCGGCACTAGATGAACTTGAATCTGATGAATTACCATCAGATTTTTTCATACCAGATAATTTAGAAGATTTGGACATCTTGGACGACCTTCCAGAAGTACGAGAAGAACGCCCTGATCTTTTAGAACTAATACTACTTTCAGATTTAACAGAATTTCTATCTGAATCTTTTTTAGTGGGAGAACTACCTCTAGAGCTGGAATGAGAGGAATTTTCTGAATTTGCTGGAGATCTCTGTCTCAAATTTCTTTCGTTATCCTCATTGTCAGGGCTTGGAGATCTTGGTCTGTGATTTTTCTCCTCATAATTATTGGGAGTAGGTGAGTTAACTTCAGTTCTATCTACTGATGTTTGATTAACATACTTAGGTGATTCTGAGTCTCTTGGAAAGCTTTTTCTCTCAACTGATCCTGAATGACTGTTAGATCTAGACCTTACATCATTACGATCAATTGATTGAATAGTAGTTGGAGATTTTGGTGATTGAGGTCTACTTCCTTTTTCAGATACATCGCTATCTGATGATGCCGAACGACTCCTTTCATTGCCAGAAGAATTTGAGCGACTTGAATGTTCGCTCTTATGACTCACAGAACTGGGAGAAACAGATCGACTACCCGACCTGGACCTTGACCCCGCGCTTCTATTAGATTTGTTCGTACTCTCATTATCTGAAGAAGCACCCCTTGAATCATCTGAGTCCATATCGTCAATTTCAAGAACTAAAAATAAAACATAAATTAAATGAATGTTCAGTGGAGGGCATTGACGAATACATTATAAACACGGCACTTCACGTTCTTAAGACTCGGGGACCGCAGTTTGTTATTTGATCTTACCTTCGATCCCAGAGGAACAGCTTCATAATTACCATAAGAACACTTCGCGTTACTAGGTACTTCGAACATAGTTACAATTATTTTGGTACTCAACTGATTCATACAAACTTAAAATTCACAACACGAACTACTTCAAGTCTTTCGCGTACTTGTATTCAATTTTACAAACGATGAACTTTTCAGTCGGCAACAAACTAAACTGACTTCATGGATTCATAACACAAATCTTGGGAGGAACTGTTTGGAGTTGAACACTCGACTTTCACGGACTTGTTTTTCTTACCTTGTTATATTTTGGTTCTTCTTCAATGGATATAACAGATGATTCACTTTTAACTTTGCTTTAGATTTTCATCACATTACAAGTTCAGAAATAAAAACTTGACAATGTTCCTCTAGCTAGGAAATGGCGTCATTTGGATGTTGCCAAACTGGAAATTTGACTTATCGAGTTTTGAATGTCAATGTCAACGTTGTTTTTCTGAGATAGTCTCAGCCAAATGTCAAAACCATAGGCGTATCTCCCAGAAGGCAAATGCATGAAGAAATATAAATATTTTATAGCATATTATTTAAAATTAACATAGGGCTTTCAATATTTTACCCACATAATTAACTAAACTAAAATATGTTAAAATATACCTGAAAGGTAGTCACTGTTCGCCAAAGAGAACACTTATAAAACAATTAATATTAACAGATGTTTTTACCATATACTTATAGGTATATGGTTTTTACTAATTATCCCTCGTTTATTATTAATATTTAATGATTCATTCTGAGAGATTTGAGCTGTTCCAGAGCTGAGTTGCGCTGAAAACTCGTTACAGTTCCATTTGCAGCATAATATGTTTTTAAAAAATAATGAATAAACAACAATCAGAGTTTGTGGGTATCTTACAATCTCTTTGAATATAAAAAAAACTTTATACATATTTAATCACACTGTTGAAAAGTTATAATCTAAAATCTAGTTAGTTAGTGTTCTGTCAAAATGAATGAATAGTCTGTCATTAATCAAAGACGAAAATTGAACATTGGAGATTTTCCGAGGTTGATTTAGTGATAATTTCATTCAATTACGGCTGAACACACACCAATAATTGAATCGATATATTCTGAAATAATTAAACAACGAAATATGAATAATGAAATAAATATATTTTGATCAAATTGTTCATACATATTGAAAGCATTAAAATATGTGTATTTTAATACATATATGCTTATAAAAGGTTAACATGATTGTTGAAAACAACTCATTGAGATAAAATAATTATCACTGGTAAAAAATTCTTTCAAATAATCGTAGTGATGTACTCCCTGACAACAAACATAATAAAAAATATATTCAACATTCTGCTCAATTCGATACCTTTCAATTGGTAACACTGGCAATATGAAACTTCCAAAGATTGTATTAATGAAAAATATGATATACCAATTCTATTAAATATTAAGACATGCTGCATTAAAAAAATTAATCTGTTTAAGCCAACTTTTCTACCAATCAGCCTTGCCAAACAACATTAGGTGCGTTCTTTTATTCACCAGATGGATTCACCGCTATCATCACAGTTGCATCAAACACCGTTCGTTATTCAACGATGGAAACTGTCACTCGTTCGTTTAATCACCGATGTTTTCATCGGTGGCTCATCGGATCCATCGACTTTCAGAGCCGGTGAATGTGATGAAATTCTGATGAATCAAGTGGAGGGGGTAAATTTGTATGGCAGAAGCGTCAATGTTATCTGTCACGACTCAACTAAACAGCAGATAACCATCAACTCGTTCTTTTATTCCACATCAGATGAGCCATCTGACATTTCATCTGGTTTCCATCCGGGTGAATCCATCGGTGAATAAAAGAACACACCTATTTTAATTACTTGATTTGGGAATTGAATCACTAAAAGTGGACCCAAAAACAACATAATATACGCCTCGCCAAAATTCTTGGAACCCTCTGGTGAATTGTAAAGAAAAATGTCAATCATGACTAGTTGTTTTGCATATATTGTATGTTTAAAAAAAGTTTATGACAACAAAAGATCGGCCTGAAATGTTTAAAACTAATCACTTGTACAGGGTGATTCACTCATCTTGCTCACCTAATTTTTCTCGAAAAGGGAAGAATATTTTTTATTCTGTTGACGGTATTTGGTACAAGCCAATGATGACGTGAGATATGCGCAATAGTCGGAGAAAAGAATTAAAACGCCAGGCGTCGCGGCGCCATTAAATTTTTTACATGAACATCTTTTTTATTGTGTCATTCGAAAGATAATTTAATTTTGAGTGTTTCTTCTGAAAACAATTTTTTTCTATTTCTTTCCATCAGCGATCAACAGCTTGTTTTATGTTAATTCTATTCTATTTATTTTTTCTGTATTGTGACAGTATGCCTTGATTTAGAGACATATACTCCGTTCACGAAAGGTTGAGCCGTCGGTTGGCCAAGGAAATTTGGCATATTCCAATGTGTATATTAAAATTTTAGGTTATGTTCTTTATTCTCTTGTCAGATTGATACGCAATGTTGTCAATATTGCATAGAGTTCTCTGATAACTCGAAAGCTCGGCTGACAAGGCCGAGTACATTCGGCAACGTTGACTTTATTTTACTTTATGACAGTACTGCCAACTTCAGATAAATAAAGAAACGCCTACTATGTGCTCAACCTTTCGTGAACGACTATATATATGATTGTGTTTCTTAAAATCAAAGAGAATTTGATGCAAACTATTTCTCAATCATTATATTCATCAAATATTATACAATTACTAGCTGACACGGCAAACGTTGTTTTGCCATATAAATAATTTCCTAGTGGCACCTGTAGACATTTGGCGGGGATAACTAATTAAATGACGATCAGTTTTCGACCGGAGAGGAAAAATGATTGAATTACTAAAATGGCTATTAAACAATAAGGGTTGATCGTAGAAGGGTGAAAATTGAGGATTGCACGTATTTTTGTATGTTGTATCATAAAAAAATAGAAATTAAAAATTTTGTCTAAAAAAAAATTAGGGGTGGACTACCCCTAACATTTAGGGGGATGAAAAATATTTCTCATAGATACCGGATAAGTCAAAAAATTTCATCAAAATCGGTCAAGCCGTTTCGGAGGAGTGTGGCAACGAAAACTGTGACACGAGAATTTTTATATACATATTAGATAACAATATGCCCCAAATGTTTCTCAGGCAATCAGCCGATCATGATAGATCGTTGGAATGTCTTATCCTATATCGGCTTGTCAGCGAACATTCAACACGTTCCCTACCGCTAGGGCAGTACCACAAAACTAATTGTAATTATCAGAATAGGTAGAGATGTCAGCGGCCATGTCTCTTTCAAATGTAAACTTTTCAACACATTAACTAAATACTCTTTTTAAAGTAAATGAGAAACAAATGTAAAAAAAGTAGACAAACATGGGGATCCAAGAACTTTAAGCGATGTGCATATTATCAGCCCATTTTGTAATATCATGATATAGGGACTTTTCTATTTGATTTGAATCACTTGACTTCGACCGAATCGACCAATAGAAACGCTGCGATACTGATTTTGAATTAGTTTGGAAGTGATGCAGCGTCAATTAGAAAAGTAGGACTGATTTGGTATCAGTTTGGAAGAGATGCAGCGTCAAATAGAAAAGTCGGATAATTAAATATATGTTGTCACTTTTCTAATATTTTCAATTCGAGGTTATATAGGTCGATTTAAAAGCGGTTTCAATCTTGATCAGCAAAATTAATACCTTACTGATAACTTTCCTGAGAATTGGAAAGAAGTTCAATAGAAAATATTTCGAGATATACCTCATTTTTCAACACCTTTAAAATTTTTCTTTGGATTCAATCAGAAAGTGTTACTAACATAAAGATCTTGATTAAAGAATAATATCAATAATTAATGAAATAGCACGTGAAGCACTAATGAATATAACAGAAAGTGATGAATAAAAAAAATATTATTGTTAAGACCCAGACAATGGGAAACTTGAATATGTAACTACATAATGAGAAAATTGACTGCTTGATATCAAAGAAGTTTTTTTACATCGAAACTAATGTTAACATGAAGTTTTGAGTATTTTCAGGAAAAAAAGTGATGAGAGCGTTCAAAATTCATTGATTGTTTTTGAAAATGAGTAGTTAGGGCTAAACTCATACTGAAATAGGATGTGTTATGTAATTCAGTTAATAGTTGAAATCCAAGTACAGTGGAACTTCCCTACAACGAAAGCGATAAATCCGCATAAAAAATTCGTTATAGAGAAATTTCCGAAATTGATTCCTCACATAACCCTTGGTGAAACATGATAAATTATTTCGGGTTTTATCCCATTTTCAAAACTGAATACATATCAACACAGAAAGAACATATTCATACACATATCAGGTAACACATGTTAAAATCGGTGACAGGCGGAAATCTAATTGATCGATAAATTAGGAGATTTTGTTTTTGAGCTGAGGCTATTTCTAACATTTCTAAGAGATCTAAACGTCTACATTTATCACCTTTATGTGATGCATAAGCATAGACTTCAATAATATAAAAATTCTACATAAAGTAGAAGTCTATAGACTTCAATAATATGAAAATTCTACATAAAGGTAGACGTTTAGATCTCTTAGAAATAGCCTCAGCTCAAAAACAAAATCTCCTAATTGTAAACGACCAATTAGATTTCCGCCTGTCACCGATTTTAACATGTGTTTCCTGATATGTGTATGAATATGTTCTTTCTGTGTTGAAATGTATTCAGTTTTGAAAATGGGATAAAACCCGAAACACGCGTGTCAACAAATATTTTAATAAAAATTGTGAAACTTTGTTTTTTTATCTTCTTTTTTATTATTCGAGAAATTTCCTTATACAGAAAATTTGTTTCTATAGTCGGCAATGTCGCGATCGACTTCACTGATAAATTGAAATTTATCATTCAAACTTAAGTTTTTCTTTCAGACACTTTCGCACAACTTTTCAGACTAGCGTAATGGTTAGATTGAAACCAAACAGCCAGGGCTGTATTTAAAACTGTTTCAAAAGGATCTCTCTGCCTGCCGCAATGATTTAGTTTAAGGTCGGTATTTATTACCGGCGTCTGGAAAAATGCCGGAAAAAACCCACCCTTATACCTTCTTACCAATACCCATTCAAAGAATGATGTTCTTTGAAAATTTCTTTATAGAGAGAATTTACTTCGTTTTAGAGGGTGTTTTTAACATGGGATTTGGATTCAAGGTACAATGTCTTGTACAAAATTCGTTATACAGAGAAATTCGTTATGGGGAAGTTCCACAGTATTTGTACTAAAAGCTATTAACACCTGAGAGAAAACTGAAGGTTCAAATATACGCAAAACACTTTCCAAATGTAATGCATACCTCATTCTATTTCACAGGGAATTTTTACTACTTATACTTTTTCGTTCTATCGACTAGCTATTATAATTCATGGTTATTGTTATTCTCTATTATCTTTGGAAGTAGCAATTGAATGTTAACAACTGAATTGAAAAAGATAATCAACTGTGATATATTAAATTTGTATAGTTATATATATTTTATGTACAAACTTACAACGAATGTCTTTAATCTCCAAACTGAAAAATATTTTCATGTTGTAACTGGACTAGTGTGAAGTTTGATGATCTTCAGTCTGGCACCTATTTCCTCGCCACGCCCACTCTATTGCCTTGTTCATATTGTTGATAAGCCATGGGAAGAAACCACCACCCCTAACTAGTTTTCCACACATAAATTTAATATAATCGGTAAGATTTGTTAAGGAAAGACTCTTCGAAATATACTTTGGTTAGAAGAATTACTACATTTATCGCTAAAAAAAAACAAGAAATTGTCTCGGACTAGTGCCAACCATTTTGGACCCTGCACTGGACTAGAATCACATTTTTTCTAAATGTGTATTCAGTCTCGATGTAGTACGAACGCCACTGTTAAAATAAAAAAAACTAACAAGGTTGCCACTTTAGTAGAATTTTACTAAATCTGGTGGAATACAATGTCGATCTAGTGACTGAAATTTGAATCTGGTAGTTGGTAGAAATTCTGGTGGGCAACGAATAATTCTAGTGGATTTCTGGTTGTTTTTGTACAGGGCTGGATTTTAGGCTAAGCATCTCGCATCTGTTGTCATTGGTATGCGAGTTTATGCGTGATTACGTGTAATAGAAATCTACTTTTTAGTAGAGTTCAAGCTGTCTGGTACTAGATAGCCCTACATTCGCAATCATTGATAAATAAACTCTTAGCTCTTAACTTATTAGCAGAGGTTTTCTCTGCTTATTAGAATTTATTTATGTTCGCAAAGTTGGACTCCTTTGGGTGCGCAAATCACTCATCGATTGTGCTGCCTCTATACATATACTCCGTTCACGAAAGGTTGAGCCGTCGGTTGGCCATGGCAATTTGGCATATTCCACTGTGTATATTATAATTTTAGGTTATGTTCTTTATTTTCTTGTCAGATTGATACGCAATGTCGTCAATATTGCATAGAGTTATCTGATAACTCGCAAGCTCGTTGGACGAGGCCGAGTACATTCGGCAACGTTGACTTTATTTTACTTTATGGCAGTAAATGAAGAAACGCCTACTATGTGCTCAACCTTTCGTGAAGTGAAGGGACTATATTTTCTTGAAATATCCTTCCGCGTAGATACCTGCACCCTGCACCTCGGTGGTGAAATTGTAAAGTAGTCTATATAAGCTACTAAAGCTTAATAAATAAATAAATTTTCGAATAACTCACTTTTCAAGAATAGTCCCTCAGAACGTGAAAAAGTAAGTAGAAATCTGGTAGATTCAGCTGAAAACAATTTTAGTAGAATTCTGGTGGATTTCATTCCTTAAGTAGAAAACCGATTGTGACTTTTGGCAACCCTGAAAACTAATTTCCTGCAAAAAGTGCTCTTTGAAGGTTGAAACCAATATGCAAAATTTCATGAAATTATGTCAAGCAGTGTAAAAGTAATTGGGCCTTTTCGGAAACTTACTCGGGTTAACACGATCCCTAACCTTCGCGTTCATTTACCTAACCCGAACGTCCAACCCGTGTTCGGAAAGTACGGTGCTATTAACTTGATCACCGACCCAGGTTGATTTAGCGTAACCCTACACAAGAGCAGAGACGTAGAGTCGTCGCATGCGCACTGCAATTTAATTTTGTATTTGAAAAAGTCGGGAATGAGTCTTCTACTCTTTTCTTAGTAATTTCATATATTCTATTCCTAAAAATTATGAAAAAGAAAAGAAAATTTGGCTCATTGTAAAATGTGTGGTTCTATGAGCCAAGAAAATAATGTAGAACGACTTCTTCATAACATTGTATACAGATCTTTCTGCGTTCAAGCAACAGCCTGCTGTACTTCTTTAACATAGTTAATCAAATATAACATTAAACATGGGAGGGCACACCAGAAATTATAAGACAGATTTCACAAAAGGTAATAAATCCAAACTAGAGACAACCCGAAAATAAGCTGGCACTGAAAAAACCAAATTCTTTACTTCTTTAATATAGGTACTAAAAGTAACGTTAAACATAGAAGGACACACCAGATTATAAGATTTTACAAAAGTCAATCCAAAAATAGACTGGGACTGAAATAATAAATTCATAAAATATTTGGTCATGTTATTGATACAACTGTCACTTCAAATCCTAAACCTGATGTGTTCGTAAATTTAGAACCCGGGTCTGTGATCCGAGTAGTTCCGTCACGTGACCCAATGGATCGAGTTAATAACCCTGAGTAAGTTTCCGAAAACGCCTATTAATAAGAAACCTTTTTTTCTTCTATAATTTTAACACTACATATCTCAGAGAGAAAGCATTTCTCAACATATGTTTATATGACAAACTAGTAAGACTTATTTTTGAGGTAGAATTTGAAGTCTGAAATTTCTCGGTTGAGATCTGAACTACCCTTTATGCTTGTTCATATTGAAAAAACAATCATTCGCGGACTAATAACTAGTACTTCTATAAAAAGGATATTAAATTGTCCATGGACCATGACCACCATTTATGTAAAGAACATACATTAAAACCATCTTTACACCTTCCTTCTATGCAATAATAGTATGGCAAAAAACTGTGGAGTTTGAATCTATAATATAACAGAGAATATCTAATATTCATTCTTTCATTTGTTTTTGGTCATTAATGGAAATGACAACTTTGCACTACAGTGACTATATTACCACAGTTGGCCGCCATGTTTCGTCGGAGTTGCGCAGATTGCAGATTTAGTTTGTTTATGTATGTTTTGTTGGCTACAGATTGAGAATAAGGTCGAGTTATGAGATATACAATTCAAAGATACCGCCAAAAACGTCTAAACATGGCGAAGTTTTGACAGTTTTATGACCAGTTGTCGCTACTGTGGTGATATAGTCACTGTACTTTGCACAACTCAGGAGCATGAAGCTACAAAGCAACTCAGAAGCTTACAACCTCAAATAGAATGCAATATGTAATTGTTGAGAAAACGGAGAGTATATAACAAAATTTTCAATAAGAATGTTTTCTGTAGAGTAAATAGGTTTCTGTCACAAATCAGGTTTCCTTTTTCTTCCCGCTCATTAGGATCCTTCATTAGGCCTTATTTGACAGTGCTACTAACTCTGGGTATTAAAACGTAGAACTTCTAATTCGAAAATGGTTTGTGCTGGTTGAAAGTTAACAGTAACACAGTATTTGCGTATGGATGAAAATAGTTTGGTTCGGTTAGGTTAGTTCAGATTAGAACATTGTTTGAATTACATAGCTTTGAATAATGTTCTCATCTGAACTAACCTAAACCAAACTAGCCCGTTCACGAAAGTTTGAGCGCATAGTAGGCGTTTGTTTATTTATCTGAAGTTGGCAGAATTTGTTGTGATGAGGTAAAATAAAGTCAATGTGCCCGGCCTCATCCGACGAGCTTGCGAGTTATCAGAGAACTCTACAGTCAGTTCACGAAAGTTTGAGCGCATAGTAGGCTTTTGTTTATTTATCTGAAGTAGTCAATATTTGCTTTCATAGCGTAAAATAAAGTCAACGTTGCCGAATGTTCCCGACCCCGTCCGACGAGCTTGCTAGTTATCAGAGAACTCTATGCAATATTGACAACATTGCGTATCAATATGACGAGAAAATAAACAACATGACCTAAAATTTTAATATACACAGTGGAATATTATGCCAAATTTCCATGGCCAACCGACGGCTCATTCTTTCGTGAACGGACTATATCGATGGCCTAACTGTAATACCCCGTATCTGAAATACCTAAGTGAATTTTACAGGAGAGACAAAATACGAATTTAAATCAGAAAAACGAATGAAGGCAAAACTTTTTCTTGAACATAGAAACAATAATATAATTTCTTAGTAACAGGCAACAAAAGTATTTTGGAAAAATTGAAAATATCGATTTTTTTTGCCTCGAAAGATTTTCGCGAAAAATTCACTTATTTCAGATACGGGGTATTACAGTTAGGCCATCGATATGCAATATGGAGAACATTGCGTATCAATCTGACAAGAAAATAAACAACATAACCTTAAATTTTAATATACACAGTGGAATATGCCAACCGACCGCTCAAACTGTCATGAACGGACCATAGAAATATACGATCAATTTTAGGAACCGACAACACCGCAAAAATAAGCCGAACGCATGAAATAAACAAGCAGAAGATTCGTATATTTTGACCAATTTGTGAAGTTTTGAGTTGTGAAATGGCCGAATTTATTGGAAAATTTGGATTTGACATCAATATAGTGCAACAGAACAGTAATGAATAAGTGAAATGACGAAATTGGTGAGTTTAAGTTGTCGAACTTTGGGAATTATTTCTGAACAAAATAGAGGAAAAAATCAGTTTCTAACAACGGACTCGCGTAATTGGACCAATAATTAGTGAGTGTAGTATTTATGTTCTCAAAAATATATGCGCACCGTTTTCATAACAATTACCAAAGAGTTTGCTGTAACCTGTAAAAATCCTCAGAGTAAAAAGTAAATCTAGAGATGCCTTTGCGCATTTGTTATGCAGCCAAATTAAAATCTGTTTATGCACGCAAAAACAGTCCGGCGTTGCAAACTCGTGCCGTATCTTTATTCCGTATGGGGATAATTGGGCTACCGCTCCCCTACTCTGATACTAACGGCATGAGACTGTTACAGACAATTTGGCAAACATCGTCTGTTAGTGTTTAGTCTCTTGATGCAATGTGTTTACATTTTTATTTAGATCTGACACTTATAAAACTGAATTATTTTACTGATTTAGTGGTAGTTAATTGTTGCTTAAGGCTATTCCTGTAATCATAGCTAAGGCAATATGATGAAAATGTTGTATTGTATTCAGGAATTGTAGAAATGAAAATCCAACCTAATGTGTACTTCACCC
This sequence comes from Propylea japonica, assembly GCA_013421045.1. Classification (NCBI taxonomy): domain Eukaryota; kingdom Metazoa; phylum Arthropoda; class Insecta; order Coleoptera; family Coccinellidae; genus Propylea; species Propylea japonica. Next base: position 85,664,898 of record CM024239.1, on the reverse strand, counting down.
CAGTGCAGCAGTGAAATGCTTTCCATCTCACTCTAGAGCAGTGATTCCCAAAGTGGGCGCTGTGGGGTAACAGGGAGGCGGTGATGGCCACGGGTGCTTTTGGGCGGTAGGGGGTAAGTTTTTATATTCATGTTAGAATTTGGAGAGAACCCCTTGAAGTCCAGAAAACTGACGATTCGATGATATTTTGGAAATGAACAATACCTGACTGGATTTTGGATCCTTTTTCGAATGTGGACACAGCAGAAATCTCCAAAGATACAAGAAGAAGTTATAACGAATGATGATTGAAATTTTAATTTGAAAGCGGCTATCAATAATTCTGGCTGCAAAAGGAGATCCCTAGGGCTTATCCTGAAATATGGGCTGTAATTCAAAAGTTCCTTATTGCATTCCTGTCATCGTATTTAGTGGAACGTGGATTCAGTGCAGTTTAAAAATTTATTAACAGAAAAAGGAACCGTTTGCTAGTAGTAAATCGCGGTGATTTAAGAATGCTATTGACAAAAATGGAAGCATTAAGCAAATATCACAAAATTGGTAGCAGCCCACCAGGTTCATCCTTCGCATTGATATTTTTTTGTATCAACTTTTTCTTCAATAAAGAGGTTCACAACTTCAAATTTCAATGCTTTTGATTCACATCTTTTTTCATTATATTAGAGAAAAAGATAGAAATAATAGCCAAGCCGTACGTCAAATGAATTTGGACCAAGAGATATGTTCTCAAGTTTATAAGTGTTTTGAATGGGAATCTGCAGACAAATGCGTTTCGAGTGACGTCAGAAAGAGAAGCTAATCCGTATTAAAACCTGCGATCAAGTATACTTAATTGCAGGTTTCTATACCTAGTTACGACAGAAATTGAAACATGAAACAAGAAATATAACAGAAAATATTTCATGTTGCAGGTTTCAATACGATTTGTTGATGTCACTTGAAGAGCATTTGCCTGCGAATTCCCATTCAAAACACTAATGAAATGAGAGTATGTTTCTTGATTCACCTTTGCTTGATGGTGGCTTACCTTAAAGCTCAATATTAATATTAAGGGGGGCGCTGAGCAATGTTTTTTAATATAAGGGGGCGGTGGATCAAATAAGTTTGGGAATCACTGCTCTAGAGCTTGATTGATTACAATGCAGTACTATTCATGTGTAGGGGCATCTCTATGTTTACTTCTTACTCTGAGATAAAACCTTACAACAGGAGATATTGTTAGCTTAAACTTAAAAGAATGAAAAGATTTTGTTTCATATTGTAATGTAATTAAGTTACCAATAAATTTCTATATATCTTATACCAACATTTACTTACTTTCTTTTTTCATAAAACATAATGGCAGCTGAATTAGTCGTAAGAACATGCAAGAATACTGCTTTCACTCTTCTTCTTTCATTTGTAATCAGGTAACTAAGTAATGAGTCTAATAATAAAGTTGCAACACCATTTCTTCTATATTCTTTCAGTACCCTAGAGATAGTATATAAGCCATATCTGAATTACCTACTAAACATTTGGCTAATATTCCATTATCTTCTCCATTGAGTATAAAATACTCATATGGCTTAATTTCAGCTACAATTAATCCAATGATAGTTTGATTGTAAACTGCTGCCAAAGAATAGTATCTGCTAGAATAAAATGAATTAAATCAGTTGTGCTATGCAAGCTGAGTTATGAATTTTGAAATTTATTGTACTCTTTTAGATGATGATATATTTTGCTCATTATTAGAATTATGTAGATACTAGCATCACACAAATCTGCAGTTTGATATTTAATTGTTGCAACTTGAAAGTACCAATGCTGCCAGATCATTTTTGTCTTATCCGATTCCATTATTCAATATATGAACAGAAACACCAGGCCATCTTGAGTCTAAGCGTGCTCAGGTGTACATTCACACTCATAGCAAGCAACTATGATGTATGCAGTTTAATTATGAAAACATGCCTTACCTATTACTAGACGACGTGATGGCTTCATACCAATAAAAAGGATACTCAATAGGGAACCAATCTCGGCATAAAGCCCTCATTCATCTAAATCATTAGGACACAAGAATCGAAGTTGAATATTATCCAAAGAATAAAAAGGCTTTTTTTCATCGTTCATAATAGAATTATCATTTGAACAAATTCCATTGGTTTGATACCTAAAAATGTTTAAAATTGAATTTTCTATTGAATGATAACTTGAAATTCACCTGTTTTTTCCTGCCATTAATTTGTTTATCCTAAGATAGTAGGTTTGACATCACTTTGTTTATATTACATGATTTAACAGCTGATAATTTCGAAAAGGAAGTAATCTACAAACTTAGACTACGAAGATTATTTTAGGAAGACTGAGGGTTCTTTAGCTGGAAATCAAAAATATTAACAGAATATTTTGATGTAAACTACGAAACTTCCATGTATTTTTTGTGTATAAGGCAAAATTTTGATGATTAATAAATTAATGAAAGATCAAAGATCTGTGTTCTGTATTTATAACATTTTTAATTTTTTTTATCTGTCAACAGAGCACAGAACAAAAAGCAAGTAATTCATTCTTCTTGTTCCTACTCCAGTAGGAAATAAAAAGCAGGAAAAAGAGGACATTGTGGCATGGAATATTTAAAATTTTCGGGAAGATCTTATTAATTTCTTCGGGAAAACACATCATTTTCCATTGCACTCTAAATAAAATATTATCACGCTTACAAGAAATTATGTTTCTATGCTCAAAATCCTTTATTGACAATTGACAATATATTTTATGTTCTGTGATTGACAAAAAATCATATGGACTTTTCAGTTTTCATCAAAATAATGGCAATTTAATATACGATGGAATTCAATTTATTTTTCGTTTGAAAAACTAATAATGTAAATTGACTAAGAAAAGATGTTCGATAGCTGATTCCAATAAAATTATGTACTGTCTTCAGTGGCTATACCTGTTCTATTGATGCCAAAACCTTGCAACCCAGCTTTAGTGCAGACTCATGTAATGTTCATAGTTTTATATTTGATTGGATTTTTCCTTGGAAGAAAGCCTTGTACGATATGCACTATAGTCTTCATAGCTACAGTATTCTTGATCTGCTACAGTGGAGTTGGCAATTGTATATTTTGGGCACCGTTCTGCGAGGCTGAAAACGGATAAATGGCCAGACATCCAGCCAAGACCAACATAATAATTTTGACCTTTTATGAAATTAATATTTTCAACCTTAAATTATTATGTGTACATAAACCACCTTCATTTGATAGGAAGTCAATAATGTTTGGTAATTTTGATATTTAAATGATTAATTGTATTATATTATTGTTTGTTATATGATGTTAAATGTATGTAATTATTAAAATAATGATTGAAAATGAAAGAAATAAATAATTAAGGAAACTTTCAACAATGATACCAATAGTTTATCAATTTTAAATAACTCATTTTCTTTGAAATTGTAGCACCAATGATTCTTGATACTTCTTGAATATATCTATGAATTTGAAGGAACTGCTGAGGGCAATAGTTTAAGACGGACCAAAGTAGTCACAAATGATTCCAAACTGAATCTAGTATAAAAAAAATCACTTCAACAAATACTTGTGTAAGACGATCAGCAGGATAATTTTCAAAACTGAATCTTTTCAGGGTTTTACTTTTCTGACTAGTCCATTTACTGAATATTGTTCTATTGAGGAATGTTTTGTTTTGAAATCTTCCTGTGCATAAACATAAAATAATATCCTATAAGCAGTTTGGGTTCTGGAGGGAAAGATCCACCTCGTATGCAGTGTCCCGTCTGTGCGATGCTGTTTACAGGGCTTTGGATTCTTGTGCGATTTAAGGATTGTTATTCCCCTAATAAATGACATCATCCCCAAATTCGTAGCTCAGAGGAACTATGATTGGTTCAATGTTTTCAACATAGATGGCACTTGTAGTGGTGTGTTCGATATAATAGGATCGGTACCGCGACTTAATATTATACCCGCGCTGCACATTATTGATCCGTCTTGAAAGGGAATCACTTCCGGGCCAATTTGGGTCTCTAAGCCCTTTTTCGTTGACTATCACTTTGTAAATCAAATAGTGACACGTCCGAAAAAACTGCGTTGAGGTGAAAGCCAGTTTGATGGTGATATGCCCAATGTCGACGAGTATGTCCATGTGGTAGCCGAGCTACTGTTAAAAGTCTTCTTGCCCTTAAATTTGACGAATGTAACTGTCTCTTTGTGGTACTGGATAGACTACTTGTCTATAGGACCTGTAGGACTACTATTTTTGGCCGGTCAAACTGAGAAATTGAATTCCAGATATTTTCCATGGAATAATAACAAATATCACATCAAATTGATAAAACTTTATTTGTAAAAGACGTCAATATAACTAAAAAAACAAACAGGGTAACAAATTTACAATATTTTTTTACTCAAATCATCTCATTAAAAATGCACAAAACAGAATAATAATAGAAATTGGTGCTAGAAATCAATCAAGTTAACTTATTTGCCAGCAAATTCTCTGGAATGTTGACCCAATAACGATATAATATATAAAAACATAAAAAATCTTCGAAAATGAGATGAAGTGAATTTATAATACTTGATAAAAAAGGTATGTATATATTAAACAGCCTTAACGCCCTTTTTCATAACCGGGGAATAGCTCCTTCAATACATTGTACAAATCAGAGTTCACTTCAAGAACATATTTTTTACCCAGTTCATTTCTGCAGTTTGGACACGAGTAAAGTTCTGCTTTGAAAGATCGCTGCATGCACTCCTAAAAAGACAATTATCAGCAAAAACTAAAAATCAGATTAGGTTTTTATATCGTTCCTATATTGTATGTTGTGAAAGGGTATATCAGTCACCAGGAACCTCAGTTTTTGTACAATTTATTCAAATAGCATCGTTTCGAGACTTTTAGTCTCTTCCTCAGGCTATGAATATTGAATAAAAAGATTTCTTCCTTTGAAACATCGTTCAAAATCGTGGTAGTTAATAAACAATATTATAAACATCTCGGGGACAACAATCTTTTTGACACATATCATATCGGGTTCCCATTTATGAAAGAAATCTTTTTATTTAATATTCATAGCCTGGGGAAGAGACTAAAAGTCTCGAAACGTTGCTATTTGAATAAATTGTACAAAAACCGAGGTTCCTGGTGACTGATATACCCTTTCACAAAAATTAAAAATAGGATTTTTATCAACTCACCTTACAAACATTGTGTTTACATGATAACGTGATCGGCATATTTACAAGCTCTTGGCAGCAGATGCACATAAACGTGTCCATCACTTTGTCCAAAAACACTGTTTTACCTTCGTTCAATTTTTCCTTACATTCCTTCCAATGTTGCTCATTAACATTATCCTTCTCAATGGATTTATTGCATTCATCACTCAGAGTGAATTTAATGTCAGTCTTTGGTTTTTTTGTTATAATTTGCATATCAAATAAACTAACTTGTTTTCTCTTCACACCTTTTTTGGTTTCTGATTTATCTTTTTTGTTTCTGCTTTTTCTTTTTTGTTATTCAATCTGGCTGCTTTTTTATTTTGCTCTTGTAGTGCTTTCTTTTTTTTCTTTGCTTCTTCAAGTTCGAAATGATCTGGAGGATACTAAAAAAAATTAATATTTTAGTTTTGCAAGAAGAGAAATCATCCAAATGGCAGTTTTAGTATATTATAAATAGGATTTTTTTATGTGATATCATTAATTAAATATTGATTTCTATTCTCCTAAGTTGGCAACTTTGTAAACTGTGATTCAACCAATGAAATGAATGCTAACGAGTACGTCACACTGTACTGCTAATTCTGAGAGTTTGAATTGAACTTATTTGGTTCATTTCAATAAATTTCATCTGGAAAAGAAATGAACATAGAGATGCCTCTATGGTGAATAGTGCTGCATTGCAATCAACCAAGCATTAGAGTGAGATTGAAAGCATTTTACTGCCACACTGGGGTGAAAGTAAACAATAGGTTAAATTTTTATTTCTACAATTTCTGAATATAACATTTTCGTAATTTTGCTCTAGCTTTAATTAACGGAATAGCCTTAAAGCAACAATAAACTGCCACCAAATCATTGAAATAATTCAGTTTATGAACGTCAAATCGAAATGAAAACACACTGCATCAAGAAACAGAACACTAACAGACAATGTTGCCAAATTAACAGAACGGAATTATCTGTAACAGACGCAAGCCGTTAGTGTCAGAGTAGGGGAGCGGTAAACTAATTACTCCAATACGGAATAAACATACGGCACGATTTCGCAACGCCGGAAGTTTGTTCGCGCGTATAAACAGATTCTACTTGGCTGCATAACAAATGCGTGAAAACAACTTTTTTACTTTTTACTCTGAGGAAAAACAGGACTAGGGAGCAAAAGCAAATAATTGTTATGATTTTCTGACAGTCCACTTCTGAAATTATTTTTTCAGAAAATTACTGGAAATGCCCGTTATCTACAATAGCTTCACTTTATCAACTTTCCTACACTCATTGATTTTATGAGAGATGTTGTTGAAAATCAGTGAATGTAAACAATTTTTTGCCCAAGGTAGAATTATTTGAATTTGTGTCTCACTATGCGATTTGATTCACTGGAAGTCAGTTGTATATCATAAATTATGATATACATGATGCTCATTGCATCATATACTATTATGATTCATAATAGTATATGATGCAATGAGCGTATAATGAGTGGCCAAAAACACCGAGCAAATAACAGCTGTTATATGCTAGTAGCAATACTATATTTTATCCACAACTACTGTAAAATCCGTCCATTGTATATCTCTGTGCTTGGCCTTGATAATACGCATTAATCACAAGGGAATAATGAGATTATAATTCACAGCTGTCAGATGCTTCATAGATTTAGCTTTGATATAATATTCTTTAAATTGAAAGTTCTTCAGTATTCTAAAGTCCTCCAACTAACAAATATGGGCATACCTTGACAATCGAGGGGCAAATCTACTTTCATTATATCAATTAAACCTTTTTTTTTATTACAATACATACAATGACCAGTTCCCCAAAAAATTTGTCAACTTGACTTTTTCCACGCTTATCATAGAATAAGAGTCTTGTCGCGGTAGCCAAATGTTAAATTCTTCAAGAAATATATTCAATAGTCGTGGATAAAGTATAGTATGCTACTCGCGTATAATGGCTGTTATTCACTCGGCTCATGGCGTAAACTTCACCTCGGGAATAATAGCTATCATTATACGCTCGTTGCATAATACACTATTCTTGTAGATTTTAACATTTTTCGACCTTGACGAGACCTTTCTATTACAAGTATGGAAAAAGTCAAGTTGGCACTTGAGAACTTTTTGGAGAACTTGTAATTGTATATTTTGTAATAAAAATTGCTTTATGGACAAGGTATATCCATATTTGTTAGTTAAAATACCTCAGAAAACTGAAAAAATGTCAATTTAAAGAATATAATTTTAGAGCTAAATCTGTGAAACATCTGACAGCAGTGAGTAATAACTCATTATTCACTTGTGAGTAACAGGTATTATTATGGCCGAACAAACAGACGTATTATGGGTGAATTATACAATAGTCATGGATAAATAGTTTTTTTTAAATATCACAATATCGTCAGCTGGAGTGGTAACACTTTTTCACAAACTGTCTTCATACATAGAAAGACATAGGTTTGAATTGGATAACTCAAATCTTAAGAAATTAATGTACTTACAATTACGTCAAAAACAGGAGCATCTTTGGTCCAAGGAGCAGGACTTGGATCATCTCTTCTCAATGTATATTTCCACACCATAAATCCTGACTTTCCTTTCTCCTGGTAGTACTTGACCACTTTGTAAATGCCATCATATCGATAACCATCACTTGGAGCATATTTAGATTTTCCATATTTTCTAACAACTCTGACTGGTTTTCCTGCCTTCCAATTGGTAGCTTCGGCTCCTGATTCGCTATTGAACTTTGCATTGCAACACAGGGCTAATGCTCTGTAAAGTTAATATTTCATGAAGAAAATTTAAGAAAAGCCTTGAATAGGTGCTTTTGAGCGCTCGTTCATTGGTGGAGCAATAAGGCTTAATAGCCTATTATGCCCGCGTTACTCCTAAACGCATGAATTTTCATTTATAACTATTATCACCACGTCTGGTTTACGACTACACTTCACATAGTTGGACAACCACCAGTTTGTATAAAAACGGATAAACATCTCGCACTTCGTTCAGAGTTCATGCATCGGAGGTAGTGTTCGTAAGGATCCCAAGGGATGGCGTTTTGGTTCTGTTATTCTCAAAGCTAGGCGACATTTCTTCAAATAAGGGAACCTAGAATGCCTTTTAGACGGAGCTCCGCCATACTGAAGAGCCCCAATAGGGCGAAATAGCTATCTATGGATGCTCTGTTTGATATTACCACTTTGCATGTTCTTTGTGCGTTGACAGGATTAGTTCCGAAGTGTGGGTTTAAAATTGGTTGATTTTAAATCAATTAATATTATTCTCCGCTTTTATTGTTTATGTAATCCTTAAATTTTCAGGATAATTCACCAATTTACATCCTCAAACTAATTTTTTTTGATATTAAGCTAGACTTTTCAATGGTTTTACAAATTTTTGCGTACTACTGTGAATTGGTGTTGAACATTTTACTGCAAAATTACCGCTCGATCTAATTGACAAATTCTTGATGATTTGGAAATGGATAATTCGAAAAAAATAGTTATTTTGTTATCTAGTGCGCGAAATGCTACTTTGGTGATCGAGAACTGATTTTTTTAACGAGGCGCAGCCGAGTTGAAAAAAATAGTCGAGATCACCAAAGTATTTCGCGCATGAGATGCAAACAAAATTTTTTCTACAAACGCTTAGCTTAATATGAAAAAAAATATTGAACTGGTTTGAACTGTTTTTTCCAAATCAAGTAATTAGGTATTATAACTATGGGCAATATATTGCAATATGTTGAAAGCAACACTCATGTTAAAGAAAACGTGGATTTCAAGAAATTTATCAAGTTAAAATATAAAAATCCCATATAGTTTACATGCAGTGTGCGAAGTAAGTATTTCGCACATTACTTCGCGCACGGTGTCATAGTAACAAAGGAAATGAAAAAAAGGGTCACTTCGCATATTCTTGACAATGCGCGAACCTTGTCATTTTTGACGTTTGTAGAAAAAATAAATTTTATGGTTCCGATCATGAGATCTTCTTGAAATTTTGCTTGAACATTAAGTATGTATAAGAATCTTCGCCCTCAAAATAAATTTCACTTTTTTGGGAATATAAGGATTTTTATTTTCAATATTCTGATTCAATTTTTTATGGTTCTGTTAACACTGTGGACATCAAATTTTGTATGAGGTTCAAGTTAGGTTCTGATATTTTTAGAGTTGGTTCGAGTTCCGAATGCGGTTAATTTCGTTAACGGAAGAAATCGGTCCAGTAGTTTCGGAGCTATTGAAATTTGAAATTTTTGAGCGCTCGTTCTCCTCAAACGAGTGTTATATCGTTTTGCCCAAATGTCCGTAATTTTCGAATTTTGAGCCGAAAATGATCTCAAACGATAGGGTTCGATTCCCTGATGAAGAATCCGTGGATAAACTCAATTCTGTCCGTAGGGCTGGCCGTCTGGGCGTTAGCACAATAACTTTCGAAGGGATTGTCCTAGAGACTTAAAATTTTCAGGGTGAGTTCGGTAACCAAATGCATCGGTTAAGTTCGTTAACCAGCCAAATCGTACACGGTGTTCCATAAAATATGGCCATGATGAGCAATTGCATCATTAGAATATTTTTGAAAAAATAAATATTCTGGCTCTTGAACCTGAAATTTTCAGGGTAGGTATGAAAAGGAAATTTATATTTATGAATGAATGGAATGAAACCAATAGCTCTCAAGATATTCAAATTGTATTCATCGTTTTCCCAATGTGAACAAGGGCGCAACAGCTTCTGACTTCACGCCAGTGCTTTTTTAAATTTTTAATTTGTTACAGCGGTCAGACGACCACTTGCAAATATAATAAATAAATACAGTGGAACTGCCCTTCCACGACCGAGACATTGCTGACTATGAAAACAAATTTTCTGTATAACGAATTTTTTTTTCGGATTTAGCGTTTTCGTTATAGGGAAGTTCCACTGTAGTTTGAAGGATGTCGTAAATATAACTTACTTATTTGACAAGGTTAGTTCTTGGTCACAAGTCTGATCATTGACTCGTTTGTTTCCACTTAAATCTCTACCACCAGCGCCTGTGTATTCAAATTCATCGCCATTATCCATATCATCTTCATATCCACCGCTCACAACTATGCTATAAGCCCCTTCGCTACTTTTGCCATGAATTCCAGCAACTAGAGGTCGATGTATTCCCGCTTCTGATACCTGTTTATTATAACAAATAGATAAATCTTTCAATATTTTCTTCTGATATATTCATTTAATATATTCTTCTCAAAAAAACATAAGTTTTATCTATGTGATAACTGAAGAAAAAACGACCATATTTTTTAGTTCACATTTGACCTGCAGATGGCACTGAAGATGATTTTGTTAGTGTTGGGACCACTCGAGTAGAAAATCACTCGAGTACTCGATTATTCAAATAATCGACACTACTCGATTATCAAAAAACCGCTCGTCACTCGAAATCGATATGAGTCATGTGTTATTCAATCCGATTTCTCGAGCGACGAGTGATATCTTGATAATCGGACTGTGTCGATTATTTGAATGGTTGAGTATAAGCCCGATATTCGGTGTTTTTCGCCCGGCATTAACCATAGATAATCGCGATCTTTGAGTGAATTCTCATCCGATAGTTCTTATTAGACAGAAATTAGTTGGTGAATGGGTGATGACTGGGGAATGTGAGGTTGTCGAGTATTGTCTGAACTCAATAAAATGTAGAGATGTTTTAAGGTATTCGTTTATAAACTGAAAAAATCAACAAAATTAAAATTTTTACTGAAAAACATCTATATGACTTGAGGATTTTTTCTTCTATCTAATAACGGAAATGCTGCTTCAAATTTGTAGTACTGCCATAATAAGACAAAACTTTTCTACAAATATTGCAAGTCGCAAATTTTTTATCATTATTTTTATGGAAATAATTCCATACAGCGGACTTCTGTTTTGATCCCATGATAATTAATAATTATCAATACGATACACGCGTGACGCGAGCTTCAATTTCGAGGACAGAAGATATAAACAAAATCGCAAGTCACAACGCAATGAATGTAGGCCGTACAGCGCTGAATGAGCGGTGAGCGGTTAGCAATGCATGATCGCTTATTCGCTTGCAACTCGGCCGATTACGAATATAATCGAGGGTGGGGATCAGGCGAAAAATCGCTCGGTGGGTATCAAGCGAAAAATCGCTCGATTATCGCTCGGTTATTTGGATCGCTCGATCATCGAGTACTCGGTTATTGAAAGTACTCGATTATTCCCAACACTAGATTTTGTATGTAAAATCTGTATTTTTGATTAAAAGTATATACCTATAGTCCGTTCACGAAAGGTTGAGCCGTCGGTTGGCCATGGAAATTTGGCATATTCCACTATGTATATTAAAATTTGAGGTAATGTTATTTATTTTCTTGTCAGATTGATACGCAATGTTGTCAATATTGCATAGAGTTCTCTGATAACTCACAAGCTCGTCGAACGAGGCCGGGTACATTCGGCAACGTTGACTTTATTTTACGTTATGACAGCAAATACTGCCAATTTCAGATAAATAAACGAAAGGCTACTATGCGCTCAAACTTTTGTGAACGGACTATACACACATCATCAGAAGTCTTAACCCCCCTAAATCAATTTTTGACTTAATTAATGTAATTTGAAATTATTTTGAGTGGAATCTTCACTATCTCATCACTTGAACCTTGAAATATATTCAGCTGTATTCAAATTTAATCATTTCTCAGTAAATAATGATAGTTGTAATATTGAGAATATTCTCTGGAAAATGTAAAACATCCAACTTCTTAGTTTGACCGGGCAAGAATAGTGACCCATCATAAAGAAGCTTTGTCGAACCACCAGATTGTGCAACATGTGAATATTCCAACGATTTCAGTAAGGCGCCTTTTTCTAGAAACCGACAGCGTTGCTTGAAGACCGCAAGGGAAGACCAGCAGTTTGGCAACATTGTCTATTAAGATTGACGCTCACTTGGGCGAAACGTTGTTTTCCGCCGGAGAGGTTTGCATTGAATCAAATGAGTGGACGCTCAGTCGGAGGCGCGAAGCGAAGAGCCGAATCGTTAGGCGCGGGGCATACAGGGTGCGGCACGGAGGATGGATGGTTTTAAAAAAATAATAAAAGCGTTAATTTTTACTCAAAAACACATTTATTGACGGAATCAGATTCTCAAGGAAATAGCATTTGAGACAGTCAGTGTGGAAAATCACATCAGGCATGTGGTGGCCGAAATCGGTGATGCAGTGCTGGAGGCGCTCTTGGAAGTTCGCGTAGACTCTCTTCAACATCGCTCTCTCAACTTGGGCAACTTCCACGCGAATAGCCCTTTTCAATTCGTCCAGAGTTCGGGGCTTGGTCTCGTATACTCTAGCCTTGAGGTGTCCCCATAAGAAAAATCGCATATGGATAAATCTGGGGACCGGGGAGCCAATGAACATCGCCAAACCTGGAAAATAAGGCGACCAGGGAAGAGAGGGCGAATAACGTCCATTGATGCTCTGGCTGTGTGGGCGGTCGCCCCATCCTGTTGGAACCACACACGTCGGATTGGAACAGGTTGCCGTCGTAATTCGGGGATAAAGAAGTTGTTGATCATTTTGACGTACCGCTCTGAGTTCACGGTAACAGCACGACCATTAACGTCTTCGAAGAAGTAAGGGCCAATGATGCGAGTTTGCGATACAGCGCACCAAACCGTAACTTTTGGGCTGTGCAGCGGTCTTTCGTGTAAGTGTTGCGGATTTTCATTAGCCCAATAACGGCAATTCTGCCGGTTAACCATGCCGTTGAGGTGAAAGTGGGCTTCGTCACTCATGAACAAAATGAGGTTCTCATTTTGATCGATCAGTGCTTCCATCTCACGTGCGAAGTTCATTCGTTGTGCATAATCTCCGGGGTGTAACTGTTGCACAATGGCCAATTTGTAGGGGTGAAAGCGAAGATCCATATGCAAAATTCGCCTCACCGAACGATCACTGAGGCGAAGTGCAGCAGCATGTTTCCGAGCAGATCGCGACGGACTGCGAAGAATGGCTTGTCGAACGCGTTCAACATTTCAGGCGTTCGAACTGTTCGCACAGGTTCTCTTGGTCTTCTGTTGATCAGTTCACCACGTCTGCGAAGTGATTCAACCCAACGAAGGATGGTGTTTCGAGAGGAAATAGCTCTATTCCGATGAATGTGGAAATGGCGGACGAAACTCACGCTGCACGACCGTGACTGACTCATTATTTCGGACGAAAACTATCATAGGCGAAAACACGATGCTCCACCGTCCAAGGCTCCATGACGGCAACTGGTAAATAAAATGCTAGGAACACACGAGTCTAACGGCACCTTCCCCACTTCTCTCGTCCTCAGTGGGGGAAAGTTATGTCCATCTGAAAAACGTCCGCCCTCCGTGCCGCACCTTGTATTAGACGCGCACTTGGACGAAGCGAAGCGCTCGGAACGCATCGTTTTCCGCCGGAGAGGTTTGACTTGACAAATTGATAGACGCTCACCTAAGAAGCGCGAAGCGAAAAATGGACCTATAATACTAACTGGACGTCGAACTTCCTGACTGTCAAGTAGAAAACAGTGAGGCAAGGGCCGCCATTTGCAGTTTGGGATGAAACACGAATATTTTGATGTTCTATGCCAACTGTGCTCGAATTTTTTTCGTTGAAAAATTGACACTTCTCAAGTAAAACCCAAACTGCAAATGGCCGCCGTTTGCCTCGAAATTTTTGACATGTTAGCTATCTAGTTAGTATTATAAATCTATGAGCGAAGAGTGAGTGACGCGTGAATGATCCTTGGGGCATGTAGTCGGCGACCGGAATCGGGTTCGTGGCCTAAGTTCGGCGCTCTGTATTCCCAACTCGAGGAAAAATTTGCGATTTTTATGGAAATTTTATACTCGAATTTTGTCAATGGGGGACTACACAGTTACTTTTGTATTTGTATGAATGAGTTGTTTTCAATGGCTCATGATTGTGTTAATTAGAATTAGAAGAAGAAATTTTTCGATGTTGTTGTAGAAAAAGGTATTTTTTCCTGAAATCGCCAGAATGAAGGAATTTGATTACTACTTGCTTTGATTTTTTTAATTGGTTAAAGAGAAAATAAGCATTTCGTATCAAGAAAGGAGATGCTGAGGATTGTGGGAACTATAGACCCATCAGTATTCTTCCATCGTTCTCGAAGATCTTGGAAAAAATATTAGCAAATAGGTTTCTGAAATTCTTCAAAAAATTCAATCTATTGTATAATGCACAGCACAGTGCACAGGTTTTATGCAAAACAAAGGCACTGACACCGCAATTTATGAACTAGTCAGGATGATCCTGAGAGGTTTTGAGGAGGGGAGGGTGCCTCTTGGCATCTTTTTGGATGTCGAAAGCTTTTGATTGTGTGGACCACAGATTGTTGCTCTGGAAGTTGGAGCGGTATGGCATAAGAGGTAGACAATTGGACCTCATAAAAAGCTACCTGTCAAATCGGAAGCAGAGGGTTGAAATTACAGTTGATGGCACCACATATGCCTCTGAAGAGGAGCTTATCACCCGGGGAGTTCCACAGGGAAGCGTCTTGGGACCATTCCTATTCATAATTTTTGTGAATGATCTTCCTGGAGTGTTCAACTCAGAAAGTCAGGCTCCGATTATGTACGCGGATGACACAAACCTGCTCATAGAAGCTCCAAACATCTCGCAGCTAAAAACGACTTCAGCTGATGCGATTTCCAAGATAACTTCCTGGTGCAGGGAGAATGGACTGACCCTTAATATCAACAAAACTGAATATGTCTGTTTTTGCACAGATCGAACTAGACAGTCTCTCCCTGAAACAATATTCTTGGGCACCACTGATGCGCATATATCGGCAACAACAAGGTTCCTTGGTATCCATTTGGACAGGAATCTGAAGTGGTGTGAGCACATCGAACATCTAACAAAAAGACTGGCGTCGGCTTCATTCTCATTGTTTTCTCTGAGAATGCATGTGAGCCTGGAAGTTCTGAAGGTTGTTTATTATGCCAACTTTCAGTCAGTTATGTCCTATGGAATTATCTTCTGGGGGTCTAGCCCTAGCTTGGATAGAATCTTTGTGGTTCAGAAACTAACTCTCCGAAGGATGTTAAGGATGAAATACAGGGAGACTTGTCGGGGAAAATTCAGGTAGAGTGGATTGCTGACTGTGACTGCACTTTACATATATCGCTGTCTTCTTTTTATAAAAAATAACAGTGACTATTTCAGTCAATATGTCTCTAGAAGCTGTACCAGACACACCCAGCCTTTTTTATACCCACTGTTCAGGCTCACTCTTAGCAAGAAGAGTGTCGAATTTATGTGTATGAAAATTTTGAATTTTCTTCCTTCGAATATACGCTCAATTAATGATTTTAAAAAATTTAAAAAAAAAAGCTTTTGAGTTTCTGTTGAATCTAGAACCATATAATATACAAGAATATTTTCACAATACTTTATTGTAATCTCTCTCTTGACATGTTCTCTTCTCATGTGTGTGCACATATTTGATTATGAGAATAAAGATTATTATTATTATCAATGATTTTATATAATTTCTTTTTTGTATTCCTGGTTGAAGGTAGGACAACGAGGATTTCATTGAAAAATTCGCAATTAAAACAAGATTATGACCAAAAATACGATTCGAACAATAGTTCTACCCTTGTTCATGCGAGTAGACGGCCTACAACAAGGGTAATAAAAATTTATTGCGGTCTACAGATAGGGAGAATTTCTTCCGATGCCTGCTCGAAGCATCGCTTCGTCCACGCGCGCAGTCCTCGGCGAACTAACGCTTGCAGTACTATTTACACGCAGGAGCATCTCTAAGTTTACTTCTTACTCTAAGATAATAACAGTTATTTATTAACCGAGTCAATTGGCCACCGATTGAAGTCCTTCTATTTTTCCTAATTTCATCCTGTTCATCCTGTATAAAGCAAACTGGGACCAACAAAAATTATACGCGATATCAATTATATTGAAGTTGGAAGAGAGAAAATATTTATTTTATTTCCAGAATATATAGTCCGTTCACGAAAGTTTGAGCGCATAGTAAGCGTTTGTTCATTTATCTGAAGTTGACACTATTTGCTGTCATAACGTAAAATAAAGTCAACTTTGCTGAATGTACCCGGTCTCTTCCGACAAGCTTGAGAGTTATTAGAGAACTCTATGCATTATTGACAACATTGCGTATCAATCTGACAAGAAAATGAACACCATAACCTAAAATTTTTATATAAAAAGTGGAATATGCCAAATTGTCATGGCCAACCGACGGCTCAACCTTTCCTGAACAGACTATAGATTGTTTGTTTCTTGAGAAAGTTAGGCGGACAAAGACCTTTCGATGATATGTGTATAGTGTAGAAAAATTTGTTCCAGAAAATGTAGTTCTCACAAAAACCTTGAATATTCCCCGATAGTTTAGTAAACTACTAACTTTCAATTTATTATGTTTCTTACCTGTGATCTGAACTTCCATACAGTGCCAACATCTACTCCAGGTACAGGTCCAAAGTGGTTTTTGGGTACAATGGTGCACTCCTTGGTTCTTCCAGCGCATGCCATTCCATTATCCCAAACACGTCCACTTTGCTTGCTTCCAGGCATTTTCGCTCTTTTCTTAGAACCCTTCAGAGATTCACCAGCTCTCACAATGGCATTTTCGTCATTTTTGCAACCAGGACAATACCTAAAATTTCAATAATTGAGGCTGTTATTAAAAGTAGCTACACAAATAAGTTTAACAACATTGCATGTTCATTCAGATAGTAAATTAGTAAACATCTAACTGAAAAGTTTGATGAGGTGAATAATGTGGTAGAATTGAGAGAAAACATTGAAAATGCTAATGAAACTATTCCTGTTTTGTTTTGTCATCGTTTTATTTAATTTTTGGAACGATTTTGTGATAAAATCTTTTCTTGAAGGTATTTACCGTTCAACCAAAAGTATATTATCAACACAAAATCACATCGAATGCAGATAAAAATTGAACTTACCATTCATCCTCCTCAGGAATACTTTCCAAGGGTGGGTCCAAACAACTGATATGGAAGCCCATATCACATTCATCGCACAATAATAATTCTTCGGGACGGTCTTTTTTACCGCAAGTGTGGCAGCCACAACGTTTGCAATCTCTTCTTTTATTGTCATTGCAAACAGAGCAATCAGCTGAATATTTTCCTAAAATATCAATAATTATTAATACATAATTCAGCTTGAAAGAGAAAACTTACTTAATGGAGGCACAGGTAAACTGTCTTTCCGTTCCTCAATTGGAACTGGCTTTTCTATACGCATTATTTCATTTAAAATGTGTAATGTACACTCAACTGGAATTGATTCTGCATTCACAAAAGCAACACCAGTGATAGATTTCTTTGAAATTTGTTTTATTTCAACATCATACCTGGAAAAAAAAATGAGAACCTGCTGATCAAAATGTTTTAACTGATTAAATTATTGATAATAGCAACTTCAAGCTAAAAGAATTCTAGAAGGTTAGGTTAGGTTAGGCGATATACCATCAATAATAACAATATTATATCAGGATCACATAAATTGGCCTCACTTTTTGATGAGTCCAGGTTTGGTTTGATTAGTGAGAGCTGATATTATTTGAGTAGTCATAATAGCTATTATTACAACTAGGGAAAATATGAATAGTATATTTCCCGAGGTTGTCCTAGAATAGCAACCGTGGAAAATGTATTATATTCCCATGTTGGAATCAAAGTTTTTTTCTGATCGATACAATATCGTTCTTGAAATGGAAAAATTAATATCAAATTGTGAATTTTTGATTTAATTGGATTTTATGTTGCTATGGCCGTGTTTGTGAGAATCATGGTTGACTGATTTCAGTTTGACGTCTGTCAGAAATAAAATTATTTAAATAATGTCGAACTACGTGGAAACTCAAGCAGCAAAAGCACGTGAATTTTTATTCCAGCCAAATCTAAAGCTGCCTATATGAGTATGAAGGCTTTCCGGAGTGGAAAAGAAAAATTTTGGTGGACGGTGTCAGCGAAAATATTTTGCTACCTATTTTGAAGATTTGGTATGTTGCTCTGATTCTTGTTCTTTTCAATGTATGATTAATTCATTCGATCTCCTGTTGCAGGAATATTCACCAAACACGTCATGGCCAAAATTATCTATGTTAAGATCCATGCTACATTTGAAGGAAAATACGAATGTCAATTATTCGATGAAGTGGAAGTATTTGTTAAGAACAAAATTAAAGGATCCGTTCCCAAAAAATCAGCAGTGTTGTCTCGGGAGCAGATCAAGAAAATTTTTGATAGAAGCTTCAAATGTTTTTTTCTGATGTATAAGGTTGCATATTATACTTTTTCTAGTAAAATATGACTTGACATTTCATATTTCCTTTGGGACAATATGACTTGACGTTTCATATTTCCCTCGGGAAATATGAGTGTGTTATGACCATGGAGATAGAATAGTACTGAACAGATCTGCATTCGAAATTTTTGCTAGTATGTCTTGGTAATCTGATATCTTTCAATATGTGTATATTATCGCCTGAAGAAATATTGTTTATTTGATATTCAATTGACCTTATTTGAACAGGATTCCTAAAGACCCAACACGTCGTGTTTTTTGGGTGAAATTTGTAAACAGAAAAACTGGCAACTTAATTCAACCCTGAATTTTCAGCCATATTGGTCGTCAACAAAGCCCCGCCCAGTGGTTCCATTTTTCCTTACACAATTGTATGTCATAGCGTCTCTTCTCTATTCTATCTCTATGGTTACGACATATGGTAACTAAGGCGATATTGCTCATTATTGATTCGATCAGAAAAAAATATAATAAACATCGATATACAGGGTCTTTATAAATGATTGTAACAACGCAGTTGGCTTTGGATAGCAGAATACCTCTCTCTAACCAATCAGGGCATAGCATGATCACAGAATTCTGTGGTTTGCATAATCCAAAGCCAACTGCGCTGTTACAATCATTTATAGAGACCCCATACTTACCAGAAGCCTCTATTCTTTGGTTCATCCATATTTACATTAGCTAATACTCTCATTCCTTCTTCCAATTCTCCAAAATCGTATGTATAGAACGACCTTGGACGTATATCTTCGAATCTTGCTTTGAAGGGCATCATATAGTCAATACCTGAAATATGTTCATGTTTATGTAAATAATGAATGTTAACATGAATATAGATTTTAAGAGACTCTTAAATGATAACATTATCAATTTTACCTAAGTACTGTTACATGAAATACCAAGCCCTTTTCTGTGTCCGAAGACTCTGAGTTTGGATTTTTAGTTATCCTAATAATTTCACTTTCGAACCATGCTCCATCTGATCCATCTTCAACACCCATTCTATAATCCACGGGATCTCCTACATTATAAAATTTACTTTCTCCATCTTCCAAATTTTCTTCATTCTCTTCAGAGGAATTACTATTCTGTTCAGTATTTACATTATGATCAACTACAGAATTTGTATTCTCAGGTTTTGTTTCTTCCGAATCTGAAGTTGAAGCTGCAGCTTGTGCTTTGATCATTAACTGGATAGTGTGGTTTCTCTTTATGTTATATTCTATTAATCTATGTCCATCTACAAGCTGAAGATATTATTAGTAAATTGAGTATAACATGGTATGGACTATTTTACGTACTTCCTTTCCTTGATAATAAAGTTTTTGAATTTGCGGTTCTATACCCCATTCTTCATCAATATAATTCCTCAAATCTGACACCATATTGCTTCTGGGCATTAAAACTACGAGATCCTTATCCTCCGGTTTGGAGTCAACCCTTCGTACTCGAAACATTTTTGTTTTAAATTTAAAATTCAGTCTTTTTTAAAAATAATTCAACAATTCACAACAAACAGCCAAACTGGAATTTTTGTATGGCGGGAAATCAAACCAGAGATTTCAATGAAATGAAACATAGAAGAAAGTAAAACAAACAAGAAAAGTTTTCAATTCTGTAGTGCTTAGTGAGCAGTTTTTAGCGATAACTTTTACTACCGAAACCGAAAAAAATCACTAGCATAAAAAACTGCTTCAGTTTTTGTGTGCAAAATGAAAAAAAATGATAAATAGACTGTTTCTTATGATACTAATACCATTGTTTAAACAATGCTAATACAAATGACAAAGAAACTGCGACAGCTTTTTAAATTTGAATTTCTTTCTGGCGAAATCTGCATAATTAGTATAGCAGCAAGTATATAAATGATTGAAATTTGGAGAAGAAATCAAGAGGGATTTTTTCATATAAACATTTTTTATTACTTACTAATAAGCTGCTCGGAGAGATGCACAGTGTTTGTTTAGTAGTTTTTAAAATGCTTGGAGCACGTGTACTAGTAATTTATTTTTTACTAAGTGAATTTGAAAGAGGTCGATTTATTGGTCTACGGGAGGCGGGTTGTCATTTAGAGAAATCGCTAGCCGTACGGACAGAAATCCAACTACTGTTTTAATCACTTACTGCCGCTCGCGCAGCCAAGTGCTTTAGTCGAATTTTGGCGAGCTGTGGTTACATGTAACTATCTAACTATCACGTGATCATTTGACAGTTAATACACGTATTTTCTGTCAAATGATCATGTGATAGTTAGATAGTTACATGTAACCACAGCTCGCCAAAATTAGACTTTTGTCTTCTGTACGAAAAACCGCCAATTTAGGAAGCAGAGGAAGCGCGAGTGGCAGCGGCAGGAGCAAGAGAGGTGTAGTGATTACATCCTCGTGGTGCCCACTTCCCTGCTCCTTGCCGTAGAAGTGAAGTGAGCTGAGTGTAATCCGGTAACTGTCCGAACCAAAGATATTCAACCAGATAGAGTATAGTGTATAGTGAGAAAGAAAACTCAGGAGTACGAAACTCCTCAAAAAGAATACTGTAAATTTGTTAATTATGTTCGTTATAATCAAAACACATTCACGCAGCTCCCTATTGGAGGATTCCTACCACGTGACCTGGACGTACGAATGAATTCCATTATGGCCTCCTTCTTTCACAGCTCATGCTGTGTAACAAGTTCAAGCTCATCGTTTTGAGTTAACCAAGTGATTTTTGTAGTTAAAACGAGGTTGGACAAAAATTATTTGTTGTATTAAACTGAAAAATGATTAATTCCTTTGTGATATGTAAAAAAAAGCACCAGTAAAGACTGCGGGCGATCCATACATCGGTAAGAAAATACAACAAACAATAATTTTCCATAAGCTTAGCTAGGAGTACCTAGCTCTCAATATAAGCATATTGTAAACTAAATTTCAAAAGCAGTATTTTTTTTAATAGAATGCCTAGTGATAATGCCGGACGGAAATTGTAGATGCATCAATTAAATTAAATACACGGGCCTATGGAAACTCTGTCAGGCCCCGTATTTTCGACAAGTGATCTTTCGATGCTTATACGAACTTCATTGCGCGGTGAGTATTTTTGCAGGTAAAAGAGAGACTCGCGGCTCGCGCAATGAAGTTCGTACACGGGTAATCCATCGGTTTAGGCACAGCCGTCTGCACAGCCGGCTGTGGTTTAGGCATGTAAGATGGCGGTCCGCCAAGTGACAGCAACGTTGCCAAGTACGACGATTATTCTTGTATTTGAAGAATCGATTGAATTCCCTATCGATTTGTTATATCGAAGTTCCACTATACAATTCAAATTAATTTTTACTAAGTCAATTCTAGTGAAATAGCTAGCGTCAACTTTTTGTCGAACAGAAATGTGATTATATATATATATTTTTGAATAGGTGCGTAAATAAAGGTTTTCCTTGCTTAGTTATTTCCTTCCTTAGCACTTCGAACAAAGCAACTCTGAAATAAATCAATCGAATAGTGCAATTATACATTATATTTCAAAGTGTGCCTTGATTATATTTCAATTTAAAATTATTTGTAAAAATCAGGTTGTAAAAAAGGGAAGACAATTCCGAACTCGCTGAAAATTGGAAAATTATTGAGTTTTGGATACAACTGGTCGTGTTTATTTCCTTCTTAAAGCTTTCCTTCAGTAATAATTGCGCAGATCATCTGAATAGACGATATTTGTTAAAACCAATGGTTTACCCGTATACGCTTTGAAAGATCACTTGTCCAGAATACGGCACCAGATCGTTCAGCAGTGAACAAGATAACTCTCAGACGTATTAATATATAGCCTATTCGCTCGAAATACGGAAAATACGTATTCCGAGCTTTTGAATTGCTCAGGAGCACAAAACTCTTCAAAACGAATAGGCATAAGTTAGGGTTCTAAAACTATTATTTCGAAACTTAATATTTTTTAGTAGAATAATGAGGCGCAAACTTCCGCAACATTTCGTGAGGAAGAAGCCAGGAAATAAAAAATAAGTATATAATGTTTGTGCGTGATGGTATGAAGATAAATTTCTGGTCGCTATAAGTATCAAACGGAAAGAGTTACGGACTAGAAATTTTTACGCTAGGACAACTGCATATTTGTATTTTTTTAAGTCAGCCTCTGTAACTACTTCAAGGAGTCAATAAAAATTTGCAAACTATGGTGTCCATGTAAAGAGACAAGTGATCTTTCAGTTGAAGTATAGCTCACCCCCTATTCCCGTTTAAGAATGTAAGGTTAAGGAGATTTCGGCTTAAAATATGTCTCCCTACGAGAAGAAAGCGACGTGTTTCGGCATTTCCTCTGAAATCATCCTTGTCGTAACATAAGTGGACTGGCAAGTTTTCAAATTGTCACCCTGTATATTGTTAATTTGATACTGCTACTGGCAGAGCTAAAAGGTCTCTAATGGCGTGCAGACGTCTATGCGACAAAAATGGAGGTTGTAACCTAATCTCATCTGGGAGCGCCAAAACAAACTCAGAAGGTAGGCAAAAAAAATAACGTCTTTTTAATCTGGGTTCCTGGTCGCTCGGGAATCAAAGGAAACGAAGAGGCCAAAACACTTGCCAAAGAGGGCGCACGAATGTCACTCATTTGCCCAGAACCCTTCTGTGTATATGTAAATGTACCTATATGAAGGAGTTTCTGGGGAAGGAGAAAGCCGAGAGGGAAAAACTCTGAAGGAATCTCCCAGAATTGGATCATTCCACTGAGTTACTTCGAAACTTTGAGACAGCGGGATCCAAAAGATATCTGGATCTTGGTAAGAAGCAATTACACCTCCTCACTGGCTTTCTTATAGGACACTGTCGCCTCAGGAAGCACCTGTTGGGGATGGGATCATCGGACACTGACGAGTGTAAGTTCTGTGGGGAGGAGGAAGAAACTCCCATTCACCTAGTCACGGAATGCCTTGACATTGCGAGCCTAAGGAGAGAATGCCTTGGGCGAGAAACTTGTAAGTGTGAGGAACTAGCCTCGTAGAAGCCTTCACAGATATTAGATTTCATTAGATCTCTGGAACTGGAAGTCGGGCTGTGAAGGGTTTGTTCAGAACAACTCTGTAAGGTGGCACAATAGACCTTAAGGTCGCAGTGAACTGTAATCCCTTTTTAAAACTAAACTAAACTAAACTGATGGTTAATTTAAGAACTCTGGTCTGTATACCTTGCTGCTCTCCTAGGAAAAAGAGCCGAAAGTTATAACCTGAATGTCATAGAATATAATAGAAATTGCTGTTGTTTATTTTCAAAGCTTAAGAACTTGATCTTGGCATTGTTTGAACAATGATCTTGGTGATGAATTTCAGCATATCCGTCCCTGTACTTGAACCTCTTCATCGTCCGTTAGATGGCAGCCGTGATACGGAACCATTTCTCGGCGCAAAAGTAGAAATAACGATTTGATTTATCGCATGGACTCGTCAACGACACAGTTTCTCCGTCTGATTTTCCCGTTCAATTTGAGTTTAAATTCTGCGATGGAAGGGACATTCGATCATTTGTATACGAAGAAGCGCGCGATTTAGTTTATTACGACGGAAAATTTGTAATCGGAAAGCTGTTGGTTCATCCGCAGAGAAAATACCGATTTTTCTAAATGAGTATGAATAGCGGCCTCAACAGTAGGTCAGACTGTGCCAATGAAAACTGCTTAATCCTTTTGTGCATCACCTGGAACTGGATACGACTTACGAGAAAATAAAAGTGAGTTCCTTATTTTCACAAAGATATGAAAATAATTGTAAGTTAACGAAGGGGAAAACATACCAGGCTTCTAGGATAAGTACGATAAACTCTGTAAGATGATTTTCCGAGCTGAAAAAATACTTTTTCTATTGATTCATAATGACAGAAGACATTTGTTATATTCAATATATTAAATTGAAAAAAATTCAAATTTCGAAAGGATAAGATTAACAAAAAATGACTAGTGAAAGAGGTAAAAATGCGTACTATATGGTCTCATTCTTCACAATGAATGACAAAATTTTCTCAAACAAGAAAGTTTCCTTATTCTTCCGTGAAAAATCAAGTATGAGAAGGATTTTATGTTGACAATTGAAGGAAAAGATACCGGGTTTTCTAGTATAAGTGCGATGAACTATGAAAGATGATTTTTTCAAGCTGAAAAAAGACTTATTCAATTGATTCATAATGATCGAACACTCTTTCATTCATAATATTTAATATCATCATTCGAAAATAATACAAATTTCGAAAGCATGATCTGGCCTTTAAAATAAATTACAATTTTTGTCGAAAAATTTTGGTTGTAGGTATTTTTTCAATTTTAATGATACCATACCTAGATTGGTCTCTTTCTTTGTAATAAATTACAATTTTTTCTCGAGAAATTTTGGGTGTAAGTATGATTTTAATTTTATTGGTACCTACCTTGATAGATTGTCAACAAACTTCAATCACTGTACCGGGGTTTTCACTATAATTTGACCCCCCATTTAACTCTGTTTTTGAGAGAGACACATAAAAATGTTTAATACAAAAATTTCACGAAATCGACTGAGGTTTTACAATATGAATTCACATAATGGAATATAGACAGGGTGACCAACATATTGGTGGCAACTACAATTTTTCAAATGGTACACCCTGTATATTTTCCATATTTGGCTAGCTCTTTTTCCCCTGATTTCGGATATGTAACATGTGTTGGTGGGTTCTTTTTTATTCTGAGTAGCACAGATTTCGAATTTCAAGATCCACCTGGCAAGATCTGTAATCATTTTACAAGTGGCAGAGTGCGTTTACTGAAAATGCTCATTTTGGAGTTATAATAACGTCAATGGGAAGTCAATGTGTCTCTTCAATTTTCAGAGATTCATAGTTTTGAAATGATGACACCGAATAAAACAAATAAGTGAAATACCTACGACATTCTTTATATCCAAACAATCTACTTGAAAGTATTATTTTAGAATGAATACCAATTGAATAACAATTAATTAACCAATGAAAAATGATAAACTATGGTAGTATGGTAAGAATAACATCAACTGAAGAAATTGCTCAAAATGTTCACCTTCATTCAATACACATAGTTCATATAGTTGTCTCAAGTTGTTTAGACTATTTTTGATGGCATTATTATGGCTCTGATTCAAGTCAGAAATTAAAGCTTCAAAATTTGTTTCTAATCATTACAATATTATCATTGTTCTTTGCGCTTTGACGGGATAAGTTCCGAATTATGGGTTTAATATTGGTTGATTTTATATCATTAATATCATTCTCCGCTTTTATTGATTGTTATTATTGCTGAAGTAAATTTTTTCCTTCACGAACGGCTATAAAAATGTGTACAACGGTGTTAAATCGGGACTATTTGGTGGCCATAAAATGGGTGCGCCATTACCAATCCAAAGATCAAATTGGCCACTTAAATAACGAACTTCTAAAACGCTATGCCTGATGGTTATTGAAATTTGAAACTCTGTGGTGCTCAGAATAAGAAAGATAGACTAACATATGTGTTGTGTATGTTGTAGGTAATTAATATAAAGATGAAATAGAACACTTTATTGTACTTATTTAATAATGTAGGTTTTTTTTATCTCGGTTCTTCAAATGAATCGTTTGTTTGTCCTTCACTTGATGAATATCAGAGACAGTTATTGTGTTGTAAATTTTATTCTGTCTTTTATCTGCTTCTATGGCAAGAGAAATTTCCACAGCTCTTTCAAAAGTGATATCATCTCCTAGTTGTAGTATTTGTTCCCGGTTACATATTCGAATCATGGGAAAAAGAGCCAAAACATGGAAAAATATACAGGATGGTCCATTTGAAAAAATGATGTTGCCATCAATATGTTGGTCACCCTGTATATATTTCAGTTTTTGGACTCATATCAAAAAACCTCAGTTGATTTCGTGAAACTTTTATACGAAACATTATTTTGTAGGTATCTCCTTCAGTAACAAAGTTAAAGTGGGGGTCAAATTATAGTGAAAAACCCGGTACAATGGAAATTGAATTTCTCAATTCTGTATTTCTTTTCGGCAATAATACATATAACATTTTTCGAAATGATGTGAATCTTTTAGTTTTTGAAGTTTTTAGAAAAAAAGTTCGATATTTCGAATATTTCCCTGAAAATTTTAAAATTATGCTGAGCAGTTTCTAAGAATTGTTGAAGGTGAACCGAATTTGATCGAAATCGGAACTCTGAAATTCCCTGATTATAGACAAGTAATAGAAATTTGGATTAAAATTCATGATGAACAAAAATACTATGATGATTATACCAAGATATAATATCCTTATTCACGTTGAAAATCACTGAATTCGACTAAACCTTTGAGGCAGCTTGTTATTGGCCAAATTCTCAAAGTCCCAATTATGAGAAAAAAAATTATATAACCACAATATTGCCCCTTCCAACTTTGTTATGGTATCACAAAAAGTTATGAAACCTGTATTTTTATCATACCATTTCTGAACAAACTTGTCTTTTGATAACTATTGTATTTGGAAAAATACTTCGAAAACACGACTTATCCGGAATATACCCATTCTCAGAATCTGTTAGAAACCATAAATCCAATTATGAATTTAAGCATATAATCCAATTGAAATAATCTCAAGGATTTCATGCATAATATCCACATCGAGTAAAACTATATTCTCTACCGACGATAGGTAGGTATTTGGTGTTCTAGATTACTCAGCTGTTCTATTATCTGCACCTATTCGAAATTAAATCGCAGAGGTGCATATTGCAAGTGCACCTATTAAAGTGAGGTCAAGTTACCACCTTAACCTCAGAGTAAGAAGTAAACAGTTACCTACTTTTTACTTTGAGACTGTAACCATGGCCTTGCATACAACTCTAGAGTTTGAATGGAATAGCATTTTGAATATTGCAAATGAAATTAGACAAACAGTCAGCTACGAGAGTGAATAGAATATGAAACGGAATTATTTTTTCGAATTTATTGGTGCAAGATAATAAAAGGTTTTCCAATAAGAGGTGTTATTTTGAATATCCCGCTATTTAAGTAGATGTCACGTCATGTGTCCTTTTTTGACATTTGACAAGTAGAAACTACGCCATTAATAAAAATGGAACGATACACGCTTCAAGAACGCATTGGAATTATTAAAATTCACTATAAAAATAATGAAAATTTTGCGGAGACGGTTCGTAAACCTCGAACATTTTTTGGTCGTCGTGAAGCACTTTGTCGCACCGCCACCGCAATAAAGAAATTGTGGAAAAATTCGAGCTGTTGGGACAATTATGTGATGTGAAAAATAAAACCCTTGCACGTCGCTCAAGAACAGCCGAGAATATTGCTGCTGTAGCCGAAAGTGTTGAAGAAAACTCAGGTTTGTCTATTCCTCGTCGTTCTTTGGAATTAGGCAATCCACAAACGTCATTACACCGTAGTCTGCATAAAGATTTGGGTCTTAAGGCTTATAAAGTTCAGATTAACACAAGAACCCGGGCCGGCCTGTCATAAATAACGTCGTGTCTTTGCTTATTGGGTCGTTGAAATGAATGAAAATGTTCCGGAATTCCATCTTAAAATCATCTTGAGTGATAAAGACCATTTCCACCACGGTGGCTTCGCCAACAAGCAAAATTGACGCATCTGGGGCTCGGAAAACCCAGGAGTTATTGTTGAAAAGCCTCTCTATCCTCAACGTGTGACTGTTTGGTGCGGTATATGGTGCGGCGGAGTCATTGGGCCTTACTTTTAAGAAAATGAGGCTGAAGCAACAGTTACGGTGAATGGATTGCGCTATTGAGAGATGATTAATAATTTTTTTTCTGTGACGGGAAAAAATGTGACATTTTATATCTCTTGACAGGTCACAAAATATGACTTTTTACGAAATTACTTTTTTCCCTGTCAGAAAAATGATTCTCTATGTAGCCGGGAAAAAAGTACTCACTCTTTTCCCGGGGCAAAAAAGTAATTTCGTGAAGAGTTATATTTCTTTCACGATTAAATGGTCGATTTGCTGTCACAGAAAAAAAATAGTGTATTATACACGGGAAAAATATTAGATTTTAGCTCTCGGCTTTTTGTCTCCCTCCGCTTCGCGTCGAGACACAACACAACCTCGAGCTAAAATCTAATACTTTTTTCCCTTGTATAATAAATAACTATTTTTCGTTGTTTGGTTTTCTTAACTTTACCAATGTTTGTTTGTGTCATATCTGTGAAAATGTGTAATTGTGTTTTATATTTTTAACTGAAAATGTGATATTTTGACGAAAATAGAATTATTGATGGTTGTACTATCCTTGAAAAAGGCCATAATAAGGCCGAAACATATGTCGGAGTCAATATATTTTATTTAAAAGTAAATGACTATTTACTGGTAAGACTTAGTGCTAAAAAACCCAAGAAACTTCAATCAACAACTTTATAAATAACTATTTATGGCCGACAATGGATAGTATTGATCTGGACAACGTTTACTTTCAACAAGACGGCGCTACATGCAACACAAGCAACGAAACCAATGGTCTTTTGCGGATCGTGTTATCCTTCTAAGAGGTGATTACAATAGGCCACCGAGATCTTGTCATTTGACACCTTGTGACTTCTTACTTTGGGGCCACGTGAAAGGGAAGGTCTACGCCAATAGCCCAGCGTCGATTCAAGACTTCAAAGATGAAATTCGCGAGGATATCGAGGACATAGGGCAGCCACTTTGCGATTTGGTTATGAAAAATATCATCAAAATCAAACTTCGTTTTTCAACACCTAGTAGATTGTAGAAATAGGTGAATCATTTTTATTTACCCGACTATTCGAACGAAGGTCGTATGTGATATGAAATAGATGCTCATTGTTATTTTCCTCTGAATCCGGAAGGTAGGCATTTAAATTTCCCTCGACATTATCTATATCAAGAATAGGCTATAATAATTTATTTATGTGAAGATAAGAATGAATTCGATTGTCCTAACTGAATGCCTGAATTAAGTGTTTATATAGGACGTATATTCGAAAATGATCTTGACTCGAGAGTTCACAAAACTTTGATTGAATTAGGACTGCTTATTCATTCGGAGTTGAACTGATAGTGGAAGGTGTCCATGTGTAAATAAAAGGTTTTCCGACAAGAGGTGTTATTTTGAATAGCCCGCTATTTAGGTAGATGTCACGTTTGAAGGTGTCATTTTTTGACATTTGACAAGTAGAAACTACCAAAGATTTTCAACAACAGTTGTTGAAAATCTTTGGAAACTACGCCATTAATAAATATGGAACGATACACGCTTCAAGAATGCATTAAAATTATTAAAATTCACTATGAAAATGGTGAACATTTGGCAGGGACCGTTCGTAAACTCGAACATTTTTGGGTCGACGTGAAGCACCTTGTCGGACCTCAATGAAGAAATTGCTGTTGGGACAAGTTAGTGATAATAAAACCCATGTACGTCACTTAAGAACAACCGAGAATATTGCTGCTGTCGCCGAAAGTGTTGAAGAAAACTCGGGTTGGTCTATTCCTTGTCGAGAGATGATTAATGATTTTTTATGTCCGAAATTGGATATTATTGATCTAGATAACGTTTACTTTCAACGAGACGGCGCTACGTGCCACACAAGCAACGTTGGGTACCGAGATCTTGTGATCCAACACCTTGCGACTTCTTCCTTTGGGGCCACGTGAAAGAGAAGGTCTACTCCAATAGCCCAGCGTCGACTCAAGACCTCAAAGATGGAATTCGTGAGGCTATCGAGGACATAGGGTATCCACTTTGCGATTTGGATATGGAAATTTTCATTAAAAGGATATGGTCCTTTAAGCGTCGCGTCGTCGTGGTGGTCATTTGCCTGATGTTATTTTCCACTATTAACGGCATTGCTTCTTCTTTATAATGAAATAAACATCCGATCATTTATATTGAAAAATGGCATTTTCTTTGAATATCAAAATAACACCTCTTATTGGAAAAGCCTTTGAATCAGGGCTATTCATGCCGGCGCTAATTGCTATGACTTTTTCTGGATAATCATTGGAAATGCCCATTTTGTACTACAAAATGACGGATTTTAATTTCATTATCCAGCCAAATCGTACAGGGTATTAAAATATGGCCATTCAAAATTTTTGTTCCTCAATATCTCAGACAAAAGAAAACCAATCGAAATGATTGCGGCCACATGCAAGATTCTCATAATAAGCCTCATGCAAACTTTTGTGGTCATAGTGTTAAAAGAACCATAGAAAATTCAATTGGAATATTGAAATGAAAAATCTCCATATATTTCTATAACAGGATATCCGATTCGAGTGAAATTTATTTTGTGATTGGAGATCGATATACTGAATCTTCATCCAAAATTTCGTGGCCATAGTGTTAACAGAACCATAGAAATTTCAATTGGAATATTAATATTTTCATAGCAGGATATTTGATTTGAGTGAAATTCATGTTGTGAATGAATATTGATAAACTGGATGTTCATGCAAAATTTCAAGTGGAACGCAATGAACGCTTCATCAGAACCAAAGAATTAAATTTTTTTAATTGTGAAGTTCTCACGTATTTCGGTTTTTGAATAATTTCCGGAATATTTTTTCGATTGTGCTGAAATTTTGCATTCATATACTTAGCATGAATCTCATGTCCTATACAAAATTTTGAGGTAATTGCTCCATCAATAAACGGGCGCTTAACAGCACTTGCTCAGGGCTTTTCTCATTTTTTTATATTCTTTATTGATTCCAATAAGTGTTATATTAAATTATAGGTACACAAATTTATGTTTATGATTCAAAATAGTATTCCTTAAGTAATGAAAATAGATTAAAAAAACCCCTGAATTTGCTCTGCTTCAACGGAATCCTAAAGGAAATCCTTAAACCGTATTCAAATCGATTAACGTGTATGGATAATTATTAGCCTAGAAGTTGGATTTATCGAGGAATCGATACTAAACTGCAATGTTCAGTTTATCATCGAACGGTACAAAGTAGGCCAGTCCAAGTATGTCATGAAGTTTTCTTGTAAAAGGTCTGGCTGCCTTTACCACTGAACTTCGCCTATGAAATAGAGATTCGCAATGTATTTCTATTTTGCAATAGAACAGTGTACTTCCTGTTTATATCGGTCTTCTTGGAATGCTACGAGTGTTTTCTTTGCTTTCTTGGTAGTTGTTGCAGCGGAAGCGGCAAATAATGTCATGTAGTGAGAGTTTGTGATTAGTTCACTGAACTGAGGAAAAAGCGGCTGATTGAAAAAAATGTTTTCTTTACCGTGTTGAATGAAAACAATCACTTTTTCTTCTTAACTGTAGGCTCTATCGGTTTCTTATATTAGTTAGGTATTCAACTTATCAACTGGAGTAACTTTTTCGAATTATTATTTTGCCTTTGTTCCTAGCAACCGGGCGTTATCGTTTTGCCTGTACTCGTATGTCTGTACCGGGTGTCCTAAATTCGTTGTCTAGTGAGGGGATCTCAGAAACCCCATAAGCTAGAACAAAATGAGTGGCACATTTTCGGGCTCGATTTCTGAGAGAATTCAGTTGGTGAAAACCGCAACCTTCTAAGCCAAACCGTTTTCGAGCTACTAGAGAAAATTGGAAGATTGCGTCAAGTTCTCATAAGTTCTTTATTACTGAAGTTATAAACATGAAACTAAAACATTATACAGGCACTTTTTTCAGTAGAATTCATTGAAGTAATCAATTTTTCTTCATTACATTTTGTTCTATCTCATCAGGTTTCTGAGATACCCTCACTAGAAAACGAATTTAGGACACCCGGTATAGACATACAGGCAAAATGATAACGCTCGGTTGCTGGGAACAAAGGCAAAATAATAATTCGACAAAGTCACTCCAGTTGAATACCTAACCAATATAAGAAATCGATACCGATACAGATCCAAATTCGGCATGTGAAAGTTATTGATGGAATACTGAGTCACTCTGTTCAATAATAAAGCGATGCAAAAAATACACTCATGCAGGAAATTGAATTGACTTTCCAACAAGGTGCCGCTCGACCCCTTTTCCCTATTCAAAAATGAGTGGTGTTAGGGGTTGTGGGAAGAGGGGTAGTGAAATCAAACTCATTCGAACACACTTATTCGTCGCCCTTTCAACAAAATTTGACCTATCCGAGCGTTTTTTCGTTTTTCCATCCCAAAGCTCAAAATTCGGGGTGGAAAGTTATGGATGGCCCACCCTGTATACTAAGGATGAATCTCGTGTTCTACACAAAATTTTGAGGTGATAGCATTATTGCTCCACCGATGAACGAGCGATCAGAAGCACCTGCTCATGGCTTTCTCATTTTTTTTTGGGAACCCTTTGTAATAAGGTATACTCTCTCGAAAAAGTAACCCATGTTGCGGCTAGATATAATTTCTCCTCAACTCGAACAATCAATATCTTGTCTGCCTTCACTTATATTTCGGCTATAACTAAAAGTAAGTCGAAAGGTTTTGAGTACATCAATTATTCTACTGGTACAAGTATCTATTGACCCGGTAACTGTAAATCATGAATTGTCAATTGATAATTACTCTACAGACTACAGCATCCTGCAATACATGAACTAAATACCGCATCTATTGTATTGAAGATGACATGGATTTTCGATTCTTGTCAGTTCCGTTATAACTGAAATCAACTTCATCAAGTCGATAATTTCGTCAGTTGGTAGTTTGAAAATATTTTTGATGCTCTTCAGCATTTCGATATTACTGTTAGTTAATTATTTACATGACTTTCTTCTTAGCTGCATTGATTATTGGTCTGAGTGAGGAATATAACTGCCTTCGTGAAATATTATGACCTCAATTTTAGATCGATATTGATACGAAATCGATATTTTCCGTCGACGTGAAAATAAAAGTTAATTTAAATGTGTACGAAATTGAACATTAATGACCCATTGTAATGTAGTATATGTAATTTTAATTTATTCTCAATTCATAATGAATTCTACAAAAAATCTTGTGATCAACTCGCTTATTAATCTAGCTACTAATGGTCTAGAACTATTTCCGCGCTTGCTCCGCTCACGTGTTAAAATATCTTGACCATTAATCGCTATCATTAATAAACTAATTGATTGAATAACTATTTCTGGTCTAATAGCTTAATCGATTATTTACAGGTTATACAGAGTGTTATTATATGAGTGGGGCAAACTTCAGGATGTTATGACTCGTCCAAAAATTTGTACAAAAAATTATATTAGCTAACACTTTGAAATTCACCGTTTTCGAAACGCAGAGTGTTGGAATAGAAAAAAATCGTGTTTTTCGACTATCTCCGGAAACTTTTATCGTGCAAAAAATAGCTGTAGTGAGCATTTTCTAATCATAATAAGCTATGTTCTCACGAATTTTTTTCTCTCGAGTTTTAATATGAAATAGTGGAACTTCTAAGATAATGAAAAAAGTACGGTTTTTTGAAACGCCAATGTTTTCTACACAAAAAAGGTACTCCTGATCATATGCTCTGAAGTAGAGCGTTTTCTAGAAAGATCAATTTTTATTTTGAAAATCGTGGTTTATAACTGTAAACGAAGGAGTTAAAAAAAATATGCCGAAAAATTGATTATGTCGGAGGGTATGGCCAGGAACTAGAAAAATATTCGACCGGTTTAGTCTATCAACAAGCCTAACTGAGCTATTCCGACCCTGTGTCCATCTTGCAAATTCCAATCATCTCCATCTGAATATTATTCAGAGACCAATCAACAATCAACCAATATTAAACTCATACTTCGAACTAATCCTGCCAACGTCCAAAGAACATGCAAGGTGGTATTATCAAACAGAGCATCGATAGATAGCTATTTCGCTATTTATTGGTGCTCAT
The DNA here is from genome assembly GCA_013421045.1 of Propylea japonica. Taxonomy (NCBI): domain Eukaryota; kingdom Metazoa; phylum Arthropoda; class Insecta; order Coleoptera; family Coccinellidae; genus Propylea; species Propylea japonica. The sequence continues at coordinate 85,630,415 of CM024239.1, read as the reverse complement.
CTGTATGGAGAATAGCTCTAATTCAGGCATGGGCAACCGTTTTTTGTGAGGGGCTAAATAGGAAAATTTTTTGTTGACTAGGGGCCTATTGCACCAACTACTTTGCAACTTTTCACTTTGCACTTTTCACTTTTCAAATGAATTATATTGCTCGAAACGCATTCATAATTGAAAATTGCGATGTGGAAAGTCAAGTGCAAAGTGAGAATCACTTCACAGAAATTAAATATTGGGAGAAATGTTGTGCAATATAATTAATTTTCTATTTTTGAAACTTGTCAGAATGCAAAGTGAAAAGTTGCAAAGTATTTTGGTGCAATAGGCCCCAGGACCCAAAATAAAATTTGTAACAGTAATAAAATGAATTCAAAAAAATTCAAATATACTTTATATGTTCCTTACAATGGAAGAAATGAAAAAAACTTAAACTGATATAATTCAACAAAAAAAAACTCTGTGCCTCATCAGTCAAGATTTCTTAACTAAGGAGACACCTAATATTGCGTTTTTTTCGTAAGAGTTGATTGTCTTTAGCGCAAGCAAGTCTTCTGTAATTTTAAACTACTGCGCAAATGAATATTGCTAACTATGCTGTATCAATAATGCCAGCAATAATGTTGCTATGGAAAAAGCAACAGATTTTTCCACCACTTTTCCGAAAGCAACTTTTATAATAACAACTATTGCATCTATAGTCCGTTCACGAAAGGTTGAGCGCATAGTAGGCGTTTTTTTATTTATCTGAAGTTGGCAGTATTTACTGTCATAAAGTATAATAAAGTCAACGTTGCCGAATGTACTTGGCCTCGTCCGACGAACTTACGAGTTATCAGAGAACTCTATGCAATATTGACAACATTGCGTATCAATCTGACAAGAAAATAAAGAACATAACCTAAAATTTTAATATACACAGTGGAATATGCCAAATTTCCATGGCCAATTAACCGACTGCTCAACCTTTCGTGAACGGAGTAGGTATATTTGTCTTTTGACTGTTTTTCTTGATAGGCTTACTTCTGCAAACGTTTTCTTTCATCTGGATATAAAGTATACGCGAGTTCTATCAAGCACTCTTTCATTTCTAAGTTGTCCAGTCCAACTTCCGAATTTTTGCAAATGTTTGGTAGTTTAATATCTTCTTAAATTATATTCTTTCGCAATTGCTACGGTTTCATTACATATTCAAAGAGCTAATTTGGAGGTTTGTCGTGTGTGAAAAAATTTATTGGCGGACCAAGAGAATTCTATTCGCGAGCGGCATGGTGTCCGTGAAGTTGGCACCCACTTTCTCGAAAATGAAAAAAAATTTTTTTTCATTCGTTAGTAAGTCGTTAGTAAGTATTTGTAAGTTCAAAATTTTCGTTTGTAAGTGAAGAGTATTGGTAGAAAAACACCGCATTCCGCTGGGTGCTAACTTCACGGGCATCCACTTTTTTGATTTTCTCGGAAAAAAACATATAGCCGGAAAGTCCATCGTTTGTAAGTATTTGTAAGTCGAAAATTATCGTTTGTAAGTGACCTTGTACTTAAAAAATGGCACCCTTAAAATGCGAAGTTAGCACCCACATGTTGAAAAATTTAATTTTTATTTTTTGCCTTCGATCGTACCTCGTTAGTAAGTATTTGTAACCCCAAAAAATTCGTTTGTAACCTTCCCTATCAAGGGGTAAACAACCCTCAAATATGCGAAATTAGTACCCAGTTTTTTGAACATTACATTTTTCTTCTTTTTTTCGAAAGTAAATCGTTAGTAAGTATTTTTAACACAAAAAATTTGTTTTTTTACTAAAAAAATCATGAGAAAATGACACCCCTAAAATGCGAAGTTGGCACCCACATGTTGAAAAATTGAATTTTTGTTTTTTGCCTTCGATAGTACTTCGTTAGTAAGTATTTGTAACCCCAAAAAATTCGTTTGTAACCTTCCCTATCATGGGGTGAACAACCCTCAAATATGCGGAATTAGTACCCACTTTTTTAAACATTACATTTTTCTTCTTTTTGTCGAAAGTGAATCGTTAGTAAGTATTTGTAACACAAAAACTGTTGTTTTCAACCAATCCTCTAATGAGAGAATGTAATCCTTAAAATGCAAAGTTTCTATTTTGTTTAAGACAGTACCTCCATATCTAATAATTTTGCAACACAAAGAAATAGCTTTTAAGCAGACTGATAATGGATTGATTTAATTATACCGTGAAAATGAGCAGTTTGCATCCACATGTTTAAGAATTTTATATTCGTGTTTTGCTTTCGATAATGAGAAAATGGCACAATCAATTCCGATTTCAGAATAATATTTTGTTCTTCAACTTCCGTAGTAGGTACACCGTAATAGTAGAAGTGAATAAAAAAGTGTTTCAATCGAAAGTATAACTCAAATAATCACCAGGAATAATAAACTTTATGCAAGTGCATTTCATGTAAACGTGGACGTATACTAGTCCTAACTCACGAGACCGGCGCGGTTCAAATCAACACTTTTTTATTCACTTCTACTATTACGGTGTACTACAGAAGTTGAAGAACAAAATATTATTCTGAAATCGGAATTGGTTGTGCCATTTTCTCATTATTGAAAGCAAAACACGAATATAAAATTCTTAAACATGTGGATGCAAACTGCTCATTTTCACGGTATAATTAAATCAATCCATTATCAGTCTGCTTAAAAGCTATTTCTTTGTGTTGCAAAATTATTATATATGGAGGTACTGTCTTAAACAAAATAGAAACTTTGCATTTTAAGGGTTACATTCTCTCATTAGCGGATTGGTTGAAAACAACAGTTTTTGTGTTACAAATACTTACTAACGATTCACTTTCGAAAAAAAGAAGAAAAATGTAATGTTTAAAAAAGTGGGTACTAATTCCGCATATTTGAGGGTTGTTTACCCCATGATAGGGAAGGTTACAAACACATTTTTTGGGGTTACAAATACTTACTAATGGAGTACTATCGAAATCAAAAAACAAAAATTCAATTTTTCAACATGTGGGCGCCAACTTCGCATTTTAGGGGTGCCATTTTCTCATGATTTGTTTGGTAAAAAACAATTTTTTTTTGTGTTACAAATACTTACTGAGGATTTACTTTCAAAAAAAGAAGATAAATGTAATGTTGAAAAAAGTGGGTACTAATTCCGCATATTCGAGGGTTGTTTACCCCATGATAGGGAAGGTTACAAACACATTTTTTGGGGTTACAAATACTTACTAATGAAGTACTATCGAAATCAAAAAACAAAAATTCAATTTTTCAACATGTGGGTGCCAACTTCGCATTTAAGGGGTGCCATTTTCTCATGATTTGTTTGTTAAAAAACAATTTTTTTTGTGTTACAAATACTTACTGAGGATTTACTTTCAAAAAAAAGAAGAAAAATGTGACATTGAAAAAAGTGGGTACTAATTTCGCATATTTGAGGGTTGTTTACCCCATGATAGGGAAGGTTACAAACGAATTTTTTGAGGTTACAAATACTTACTAACGAAGTACTATCGAAGGCAAAAAACAAAAATTCAATTTTTCAACATGTGGGTGCCAACTTCGCATTTTAGGGGTGTCATTTTCTCACGATTTTTTTTAGTAAAAAAACAAATTTTTTTGTGTTAAAAATACTTACTAACGATTTACTTTCGAAAAAAAGAAGAAAAATGTAATGTTAAAAAAACTGGGTACTAATTTCGCATATTTGAGGGTTGTTTACCCCTTGATAGGGAAGGTTACAAACGAATTTTTTGGGGTTACAAATACTTACTAACGAGGTACTATCGAAGGCAAAAAATAAAAATTAAATTTTTCAACATGTGGGTGCTAACTTCGCATTTTAAGGGTGCCATTTTTCAAGTACAAGGTCACTTACAAACGATAATTTTCGACTTACAAACACTTACAAACGATGGACTTTCCGGCTGTATGTTTTTTTCCGAGAAAATCAAAAAAGTGGATGCCCGTGAAGTTAGCACCCAGCGGAATGCGGTGTTTTTCTACCAATACTCTTCACTTACAAACGAAAATTTTGGACTTACAAATACTTACTAACGACTTACTAACGAATGAAAAAAATTTTTTTCTCATTTTCGAGAAAGTGGGTGCCAACTTCACGGACACAGCGGCATGTGGCCCGCGAGTCATAGGTTGCCTATGCCTGCTTTAATTGGTAGAGGCATTCTATGAGTCCTACTCCGATCTGGCCATCTCTAGGGATCTTTACTAACAACCTAACTCCCATGCATGAACCTTGAACGACTAAGGGTTGCATATCCGCATAAAAGGTAGCTTGGAAGGACCCACAGAGATGGGGTTTCATTTCTGTTATACCGATAGATGATAGCCAGATCGAAGTAGGGTTCCTGAATGACTCTACCATTCAGAGCTATTCCTCATAATGATGATCCCCAATAGCGCTAAATAGCTTTTTATGGATGCTCTAAATGATATTACCACCTTGTTGCATAAATATAGTATATTGAAAAATCTTGTGGCCAGGTATTTATATTTTGTTTTGTTTCAGACTGCACTTCTTACCCTAATTCTCTTGCCAATAAGAGTAGTTGTTATCTGTTGTTTTCTTGTTGCTGGATGGTTAGTTGCAACTGCTGGACTATGGGGTATGTCAGAAGAAGAATTAATGGAAAAACCTTTGACAGGCTGGAGAAGGTAAGAATGTATTTTCTTTCACTTGATTAAATAACCTAGAGCCATGAAAAAATTCCATTTTTATTAAAATTTCTTTATCTACTAAAGAGATTCCATCTATATTGCTTCAACATTCATAAAAGAGTCGATGGGCTTTGGTAAAATTTCACTGAATTTTGATCTACGTACGTAAAATTTTTTTTTCGTGTAGTTAGCTGACGCAAAAATATCCTTACTCTTTACATATAATTTTCATTATGGAGAGTGAAAAGTATGAAGTTTCCTTATCCTATTGACCGATTTTATATTTATTTTGTGATTGAAGTAAAGTTCAAAATTCTCTGATCAGTCCATTGGAAGCGAATTCAAATGAATGAAGTTTCGAACTTATTGTCGTTATTGAGATCCCAAGATATTTTTCTTGCCTAGGTTGCCTGTTTATAATGAAGGTTGCTTTTAGCTGTGTCAATCCATGTGATTCGGTACCATTACCAAAGACTTTGCATCGAATAGAACCTACTCCTAACTCACCATCTTCTGATGCTCATTTTTCTTAGGTTGATCAGTTAAAGTAGACATGTAGAGGTTCTTAGAGCCGTTCTAGATTGTTTTTTAATGTCTAATAAACGAAAATAAAAAAGTCAATTCAAAGTGGGGGTTAGTGTTACTACAAAACTAAAGGGGTGAACTTCCCAATGAAGGTGTTTTGGTCGATAAAATTAGGTATATTTGATGCCCTTAAATTATCGCTAAGTCATGACCAAACACACTGTATAAACCTTCTAAGAAGCGGAAGAACTGGAATTTTTCCAAGCAAGGAGCGTAAAATTGGTAAGAGAAGCAAAAAACAAGCTTGGTACTTCGCTAAGAAAACTAGTAAGTCAATACTATTCCGAAGTGGTCCCAAGATAGAAAAGGAAGATAAAGATACTGCCAAACATCTCGCCAGAATTTCTAGAAGTTTTCACTATACAAGACAAACTCAATATTGGCTGGCCGGCCAATTTTATCATTTGTTCTGCGAAACGACGATCCCCCAACTATAAATACCCCATAGACCCATAGAAGATTTTCGGACTCTCTTATCGCAAAAACTTTACGATGGAAAGTGAAAAGCCAAAAATGAAGAGGAACTTTGATGCCAAATATATAGGAACTAAATATAGTCCATTCACGAAAGGTTGAGCCGTCGGTTGGCCATGGAAATTTGACATATTCCACTGTGTATATTAAAATTTTAGGTTATGTTCTTTATTTTCTTGTCAGATTGATACGCAATGTTGTCAATATTGCATAGAGTTGTCTGATAACTCGCAAGCTCGTAGGACAACGCCGGGTACATTCGGCAACGTTGACTTTATTTTACGTTATGTCAGCAAATACTGCCAACTTCAGATAAATAAAGAAACGCCTCTACTATGTGCTCAACCTTTCGTGAACGGACTTAAGACTCTTTCTTTTGCCTAAAGGAAGATCCGAGAAATCGATCTAAATACCGTCCAAAACCTAATGCTAACTGTTCGCAGAAAGTTTGCACTCTGTGGAAAATAATGGCCATCTTCCTCTGATTCCAAATGATAGTTCTGTTGCTTCTGGAACGTTTATTGATGTATAGCACAATACAATAAACAAATGTTCATTTTTTGGCATTTTTGGGTCTGAAATTTGTGCTGAAACTTATGGGACATACTTTATGATGAAAACCCAAAGGCAATTTTCAGTAGGATATCTGCAAACCGAGTCCATTCACCTCAGCTGGGAGCTATTTCTGGAAAGATGCCATCCCATCTTTAAATTTCAGCTATTATATTCGTTGGCATTGTTATACAGTGCATTAAAAGGTCGTCCATCAGTTTTGAGTCTACCTTTTGTATTTCTCGGACTTGTTGATGGCCAATAGACCAATTGATGTAGCTTTTTTCAGTCTGTCATTTTTTATCTGAAAATATTCCTATGTCTATGGTCTCGCTGCAGTACGGACGTCACTGGTAGAATAGAAAAGAAATGATATTACGCTAAAAGTGCTCCTTGACGCTCAAAACCTAAAGGGTTTTTCAATTGGCGCGGGTAGATTTTGGCGGCCCGTGGCTGCCATTTTGTTTTGGTGACCATTGTCAAATCTTTTGCTTATTATTCAGTTGCTTATGCCAAATCACCATGGCAGGTTACACGATTGAACAGCGCGTACAAATGATAAAATTTTATTATCAAAATGAGTGTTCGTTAGTGCAAACGTTGCGTGCATTGCGCCCATTTTACGGTAGACGTGGTGGCCCTTCACAGTCGACTCTTCAGCGTTTGGTGGCAAAATTTGAAACAACCGGTTCGTTAATGAATCAACCCACACCTGTACGTTCAAGAAACGCAAGATCAGCCGAGAACATCGCGGCGGTCCGTCAAAGTGTACAGCAGAACCCGAGGCAGTCGATTTCTCGCCGTGCACAAGAACTCGTCCTTTCGCAAACTTCAACTTGGCGAATTTTGCGACGGGACTTAGGGTTACACCCTTATAAGATTCAACTGACCCAGGGGCTCAAAGTTCATGACCATAGACAACTTCGTTTGTTCGCTGCCTGGGGATCGAATCGTTTGGAAGAGGATCCCAATTTCGCGCGAAAAATCATCTTTAACGACGAGGCGCATTTTGGATGAATGTCTTTGTTAACAAACAAAATTGCCGTATTTGGGACGACACAAACCACACGAGGTTCACCAGGTGGTAATGCATCGTCAAAAAGTTACGGTTTGGTGTGTATTTGGGCCGGCGGCGTCATTCAGGCGGATCTACGCGGAAGAGTCATTGAAAATTGGACCACTCGGATCCGTGCCACTGTGAGAAGCCGAGGCGGGCATTTGAATGATGCCATCTTCCATACTTAATGGCATATATGGGCCTTTTAAATAAATAAAAAAATTGTTGATACCTCATACGCAGCTTGTTTAATTTCGTTTCAAAATCTACCCACCCTTATTGAAAAACCCTGTATGTCTCAAATTTCATAAAAATATTTCAAGCAGTGTGAAAGTTATTAATTAAAAACATTTTTTTCCATAATTTCAACATCCCGTATCTCGGAGAAGAAACATTTCTCGACATATGTTTATGATAAACTAGCCAGTATTTTCGATGTAGAATATATGTGGTTAAAATTTCTTGGTTACGATCTGGACCACCTTGTATATATGAGTTAAAACCATCATCCGTTCCGAGTAACCACCCGAAGATTGGAACCGATTCAAAACTACTTGAACAACGAACAAAACCAAACGTTTTATTGCAACATTAGGTATAATTTCTCCTGGAAATATTTCCTTAAATTTCCAGCCGTTAGCCTCTATCAATTCAATACATCTTTTAGTGTGCGTGAAAAGCAAAAATTCTCGTATGGCTTCAAACAGAAAATCCGTCTGAAGAAAAACAGCATGAATTCGTTTTTGTCACAATGAAGTCTACTAAAAAGTGAACGCCTTTACGCCTGTAGTTCAATGGTCGAATTCGCTTCCAATGGTCTTATGATTTCTGCTACCCCATGGTTCTATCAAGTTCCTTACTATTATTTAACACTCCATATGTCACATATGAAAAAATAATATAATTTCCTTTGATTTTCATCTTGATAAAAGATTAGTGGTGTCCAAACGTATAAAGCCTAGTTCAGACACATGACGTTGCATTTGTTTTACGATTTTACGAATGAAAGAAAGTAAAAGTTAAAATTATAAAAGTGCTGAAAGAGTAATCTTACGATTTGATAAAAAACAGTGCATGAAAAACTTATTCATGGAAACACGAAACAACTTGAAATGCTTTTTAGTAATGTCAATTACTCCAAAACTATTGGACCGATTTGGCCGGTTAAAAAGCCAACGGCAGCATTCGAAATCCGAACCTACCCCCGAAATTTCAAAGCCCTATTTTCATCCGTTCGATAGTTAAAGTTTTCATGGTCGGACAGAGTCTTGACTCTATATCAGTGAGTCCATCCGAGTCGTTTGAGACCACTCGCAGCTCAAAATCGAAAATTTTAGAAATTTTGGCAAGTTATAATTTGAAAGCCAACTAGTCTGGTACAAGAGAAATTTGTTTTCGTTTTCGTTGAGTCTTTCAGTGGTTCAAATAAACGTAAAACTTACCTAGTTATCCATCATATTGAGTTGTCCTAAACCCGCACACATATTTTTCATCAAAACGGTCCAAAAAATGCCCGGTGTCCTTTTAAAAGACCCAAACTTCAAGGAGAGATCTTACAAGTTAATCGCAACGAAAATTTAACACAATTTTATATTTTTTAATTCAACATTTCTTGATTTCACGAAATCTAAATCATCAGTCATATCTTCCAATGGTTATCAATGCAAAAATTGGTATAAGTTAGGACATATATTCCCTTCAACGAAAAATACCTCATGAGATTTCAAATGACACATCAAATTTCAGTGCAATAGTCCGTTCCCGAATGTAGAGTTTGTTCTGATATGAGTATTCACTAAGAGCTTCAAGACAGAGCAAATTTGGCTGTGGAATATTTCAACTTTTCCTTGTTATCTTGTACAAACAAGCAGTTATCACAAAAGTTTATATATCATTCGAAAGCATATTAAATGAAGAATAGTCCGTTCACGAAAGTTTGAGCGCAAAGTAGGCGTTTGTTTATTTATCTGAAGTTGGCAGTATTTACTGTCATAAGGTAAAATAAAGTCAAAGTTGCCTTCCGACGAGCTTGCGAGTTATCAGAGCACTCTATGCAATATTGACAACATTGCGTATCAATCTGACAGGAAAATAACCAACATTACCTAAAATTTCAATAAACACAGTGGAATATGCCTAATTTCCATGGCTAACCGACGGCTCAAACTTTCGTGAACGGACTATAGGTATATTCTGCTTGAAAAAATCAATAGTTTTTCTTCCCAAAAAACCATTGAAAATATATGATTTTGTTCAATTAAGAATCGTGGCACTCATCTTATCACGTCCAAGTGACAGTATGTCTCTCCCTCATCGTTGGGAGTGGCTTTTCAAGCAGTATAGTGGGGAATCTGCAGTACTCTCATAGAATTATTTAATCTGTTAAGCTGCTCGTAATACCCTATTCAAGTACTTACGGTTTTCTACTATACTACTTGAATTAAACCACTACCAACGAAGAGAGAGACAACACTACATTATTGCAATCGGACAACTGAGTGAGTCAATTACAAAGCAAGTAAATTTATCTCGAATATAAAACTGTTCAACTGTACGGCAAAATTCTCTATTTGATGCATTGTATAATTATCTAATCTTTACGATGTGAATCTCCAAACCTGTACAAAAAAGTTTTAAAGTTGGTATTCGCAAATCTAATGAAACTGAACCTGCCGAATTGAATTTTTTGGTTCCATTGTCGTGTCGCCATGTGTCTGGACCTGGCTTGAAGCAGTTCAATTTGACATCATTTGATTCATTTGATTTGTATCGTAGCCACCTCAAAACACTCTTGGCCCACCTGATTCGTATCATATTCATAATCGGTGGTTTTCGACTGAAAATAATAGGAAGTCTCATTGAAAGAGACGAGGCCCCAGTGGTAGCTCTAGCCCCTCATTCCTCCTTTGTAGATAGCTTGGCCATGGTCTACATGGGTGGACCGTCCATAGTGGCCAAAGGGGAAACAGCTAATATTCCATTATTTGGAAGTATGTGGTTGGTAATTTTCGTGGATGTTTTATGTGGAAGAAACTATTTTCAAATGATTCTTTTGTACCTAACTGATATATATTTTATACTGTTTCGGAAAAAATCTTCGAGAAAGCGATTTTATGATATACCAGGAGTCATAGTCCATGGGCCAGCGCCTGTTTTTCATGATTATTACTAACAATCTGAATATTTGTGAGTAGCTTCATTTTGACGAGACCCCCAACTTTTTCCTCTACGAAAATTCTCGATAGTGAGGGCTAATACAGTATGGAGTTGTCAAAAGTGTTGAATGGGTGAATGTTCAAATTTTTTTACTAATAGCTACTTTGAATCTTGAAACAATTTCATTACAAATTGTAAAAATGATGATATTTTGTAATTCTTTTTTATGGTGAGTGTAACGTAACCAAAAGCACAATTTAAAATTATTTCCATACATAAAGGTTACAGACCAAAGTTACACTTTTTTAAATGTGACACCCTTTATATGACCTCAGACAAAGAAAGGTAAGCTCAAATAATGATGAGTTTCTTCAGATCACTCTGTACATTTAATGCACCATTTACGAGAAAATCGCCGAAAAAATTTAAAATATGGAGTAATTTATGAAGGAACCAGTGACGCCAGCGATACAAACAATGTTTTTTTGAGTAGACATATCAGATAGTCCCATAAAGAGAAAAAAAATTTAATTCTGGAATGTACAGAGTGATCAATGATCATAATTGATTCTCAAACATATACTACGAATAAAGGTAAAAAACCTTTTTAATTTCAAATTAAACGCAATTGAACGCAAAAATTAATTTCGAAACTTTTTTCATGAGGTTTTCCTATACCTAAATCCCATAGTTTCCAAGCAATTCTCGATTTTTAATTCACTACACATTGAACAGGTATTTGATTTATTCTCTGATATTCATTCTGGAACTGTCAGATCACTCATCATAGAAATTTTTTATTCGATTATCACCACATAAAATTGTTTGTTTACTATTTTTGAATGAAAATCGAAAATTGCTGGGAAACTATCAGGTTTAGGTATAGAAAACCCTTATCAAAAAAGTTTAAAAATTAATTTTTGCGTTCAACGAGATGAAGAAATAACGGGCGTGCCATTTGAAATAAGAAAGTTCTTCACCATTATTCGTAGTTAATGTTTGAGAATTAATTATGATCACTCTGTACATTCCAGATTTCAATACATAGCTAATTTGTCTACTCAAAAAAACATTGTCTGTATCGCTTGCGTAACTGGTTCTTTCATAAATTACTATTCAAAATGACTCTCCATATTTTAAAGTTTTCGCGATTTTCTCGTAAATGGTGCATTAAATGTACAGAGCGATTTGAAGAAACTCATCATTATTTGAGCTTCCCTTTCCTTTTTTGAGGGTCATATATAGGGTGTCACATTCAAAAAAGAAAAAAGTGTAACTTTGGCCTGTAACATTGTATTGGAATGGTATCCTGTATATATTGAAATAATCTTATATTGTGCTTTTGGTTACCCTACACTCGGCACAAAAAAAGAATTTCAAAATATCATCATTTACACCCTCAAAATGACCATCACACGTCAGTGGTGGACTACCCGGTATAAAAAAGGCGCCCCACACGAAAAAAAGGAAAAGAGATTTTTTGTTACAAATTGATCGAAGAATTCGAAAATAATTGTTTGTTTAAAAATATCTCACTGGCGTACCACATCTTTAGTCAGTTTTTAAGTAAAACATCAACACCCTATATTGGAAACAGCAAACATTTACTCCCACTTTTTTTAATAAAATAATGATCTGAGCAATCACCCCTTGAATCTTCTGTATATCTCTCTGTATATTTTAGGATAGAAAATTCTCATTTTATTTCATGTTGAATGAGAAAATAATGCACCATTTCAAATAAAACAAAAATTTATGTTTTTTTCAAATTGTTCCACCCTTAGTGGAAAACCCATTATAAGGCAGCTGAAAAAATTCTTCATTCGAATAACACTTGAAAAGTGAATTCGTTTTCGTATGGAACTCTCGTATAATGAAATAATACAGCAAAGATTCTGAGCAAAAGCAACAATATATCAGTTTGAACCTGTGGAAAGAAGATCATCTGAAAATAGTTTCTTCTTTTCTGTATCGAATAGTTTCATCGCTCTGGTAGAATATTTTTAAGCTAGACTCGTATGTGTGTAGGGAATGCTCTCTCGAATAGTACTAATAGAGTTGTTTAATTTATTGTTTTCTTCGCATATTAGAAAGAAAAAAATTAAATCCTACAATGCAGGGTATTTTCTTAACTTAAAGGAAAGGTCGTACAAATTATTTACAAAAATAATGCCAATAAACACATGGTCGAAATGACGATGATTTTTCTTCAATTTAACATTTTTCTAATTTCACGAAATATTTTAAAAGTTTAAGTTATTCTTGTACACTTATCATATTAGACCAGAAATCTGAAAATAGCTCAAAATTTGCAACAAGATAAGTAATGTACCTTCTTTTTTTCGTTTTCTTTGAGTGTTCTTTCGAATGACTTAAGTATCAAAAATGAAAAATCGAAATATTTCAAACATAAATTACCCTATTAGAAGATCTCTGATTGAATTTTGAAGTAATGTTCATGAAAATCATTAATCGAAATACATATTGTAACCAATAACTCTAATTTCGAAAATTCAGAGTTTATGAGCAAATGTAAAGAGAACATACACTACCATTTTAGTGGTATTTTGGTGAAATATGCCCCTGGTCACACATTCATAACATTGATGAAATTGCGTTGTCAGAAATCTTTCTTTGAATTAGAAACATTTAACAAAAAGTTTCAACTATTTAGAAATTTACTAATAACATACCTACTTAAGATCATAACTGAAGCGCAATTTTTCACAAATTCAAATTTTTCACGTGAGGGGGTTGAAAGTTGTACATGAACAAAACTGTAATGGTGGATTTTCATCCGGTACCCTCATCTCAAAGTAAATAAACCATGACAAAGTGTACATACTGAAAAGCTCTTTGAACTTAATTTATCATAAGAGAATTTTTTTTTTGAAAATTTCTGCACGCCTGTAAAGAAGATACAAAGACCTTGCCAAAAAATTACCACATGACCCAATTTTCCTATTAAAAAAATTAAGAGGATTGATGGGAATAGCACAGGGTCCAACAAAATTCCTTTGAAAATGCATTTTTTATTTGGTCAAAGTGAAACAAAAATTGTGTCATCATTGTTCTCCTTAAAAAATGGTGTCATTCACTAAATAATGTTTTTTCTGCTGAGAGATGAACATGTCCATAATCAAATAAAATAATTATGTTCGCATGGCTGAAGCCATTGGAAAAATTTGAATGATTTTGTTTACTTCAGAATCCTGATATTCATCTTCTTACCATGCCCGTAATAAGTATTTTTTGGTACACCAAACTTTTAATCTTTTTTATTTGATGAGGATACGAGGATAACTGGAAAGTAATCAATTATCTGCAAAAACTTGCGATATTTCGTGAAATCAAGAAATGTTATAATGTAAAATTGAAAAATAAGCATTAACATTTATTTGGGCCAAATGCAATACGACATTTATTGTTGCAAATAACATGTTTGGATGTATGATCTCCACTAGAATTTCAGGTTTTTTTGAAGTAGACACCCTGTATAAAACATCAGGTGATATAATTGTTGCTACATGCTCTAACATAATGATTTATTTAATATCCTTTATTTAAATTTCGAATGGTAATCCATCATTTTACGCATGTAAGATGGCGGTGGTCCGTTCTATTGACAGCAAGTGGCTGCAACGTTGCCAGATACGACGATTATTCCTGTATTTGAAGAATCGATTGATTTCCCGCTTAAATTCGAATTTGTTAACAACTTTTTTTTCGTACGTCAACTTCTGATAGATTTGATGCTTCTAGATATTTATTGTTTCATAAATTACTGCTATTCTGTTATAATTGCGCAAATCATCTTAATAGACAATATTAAAATAAATTCCACTATTTCTTTTCAATAAAAATTCGCAAATCTTAGTTACAAGTATTTCCGAAATGTTTATGTGGCGCTATAGCTTTCAATCAGACAACATTCGATGCCAAACATATGGCTTTTGCACAATCTGGCAACAAAAAGGACGTATGACACTTTCTGCCCATGCGTTCTGTTGTAAACAAATCGCCGCCATCTTAAATGACTAAAATGATGGATTACGAATTATTATTTTTTGGGTTTATTTTATTTGTTTTTGTTTCGAAATTCAGACGATTAGTGCCTGTGGTCTGCTTTTTCGGAAAAGTAACATGTTGGGCCGGTGGACTGTACTTGTACGTCAAAGGTGAAAAGGCGTCAAGAGAAGAGGCTCCTATTTTGGTAATAGCCCCTCATAGCACTTTTTTGGATGCTGGAATAATATACTCCATTGGATCACCATCAATCATTGCTAAGCGAGATAACGAAAATAACAAATACATAACGAGTAGGTTTTTTCATTTTATATATTTTTTTTATTTTTCCATATACAGGGTGGCCCATGATTAACAGAGAACGGAAAGAAGGAAGTTATTAAAAATTTGATGTCTTCGGCAAGAGCCATGACTCTATCAATCTAAAATATTTTCAGCGCTGCGATGCTACCGGTTATATATCTAAAAGAAATAACCACTCTGAAATTCGATTCTAGCGTTTTTAGATTAACTGTATTTTTTTAAATATTTTTTTACAGAAGCATGTGTTTCAATATATTATAGAAACCCAATACAAAATGATCAAAAATCAAAATATTCCCATAAAAACTTGCCTTACAATTTGGGTTCAGTTCAGGAATATGGTTCATCAAAAGGAAAGCATTTTTTTGTATGTTGTGAAAATTAATTGCATTTTAATACTTTTTCGGGAAATTTTCTGATATTAAATTTTTTGGTTTTGTATTTCTTCAAAATGGCTCGGATTTTGAACGATAAGATGGAAAACATATTCCATTCTACAAGAATCATAGAAACCACATTTGTTGAAAATTCATACCAGAAATTTCACCTTTCTTTCATACTAATGACCGAATGTCATATTATTATATGTTATATTGAAGGTATAAGTAGTGTGAAAAATAAGGAAATTAATCAATATCTTAAAAACCGCTAGAAATAGGTATAATAAATGCAACAAGAAATATTCAGAAAGCTACAATTCTTCTCAAAAAGCTATAATATACAGGTTATAACTTTTTGAGATAACCGGTAACATCCAAGACTGAAAATATTTAAGATCATTAGAGCAGTTGTCCTTGCCTGAGAAACGATAGTTTCAATAAAAAGGTACTCCTGTTATCCATAAACGTCAAGGGTATACCATCGACCATCGGTCGCCCTGTATATCTCCTATTTATCTTTCTGTTTTGATTTTCACATAATTTCTCAAAATTAATTTCGATCTTATTTATTTAATTATATTCAATAATTTTAGTTTATTTTTTCATTTTTCTACATATTATTTTTCCACAAAATATCTGTCTTAACTTTTTATTCAAAGGAACCCGCACATTTTGTATGAGAATTGGCTCCCGGTAGATTTGGCTGAAAATTTGATATGATGTTCTACTAATCCTTCTGATCAAATGTCTAAACAGTCACGAAGCTGAAAAATGCATACTTCTAGGAGTTTTTAGCGATTTTTTGTATCCAGTATGGCTTACGTATAACCGTTCCCACAGAAATGTTTGAGAATATTTCGTGATTATTGAAAGCAGATTCTGTCAATTCGAAATATTTTCAAACATTTCTGTGTGAACGGTAATACGTAGGCCATAATGGATACAAAAAAACGCTAAAAACTCCTAGAAGTATGCATTTTTCAGCTTCGTGACTGTGGAGACATTTGATCAGAAGGATTAGTAGAACATCATATCAAATTTTCAGCCAAATCCACCGGGAGCCAATTCCCATAATACGTAAGCCATAATGGATACAAAAAATCACTAAAAACTCCTAGAAGTATGCATTTTTCAGCTTCGTGACTGTGGAGACATTTGATCAGAAGGATTAGTAGAACATCATATCAAATTTTCAGCCAAATCCACCGGGAGCCAATTCCCATAATACGTAAGCCATAATGGATACAAAAAAATCACTAAAAACTCCTAGAAGTATGCATTTTTCAGCTTCGTGACTGTTTAAACATTTGATCAGAAGGATTAGTAGAACATCATATCAAATTTTCAGCCAAATCCACCGGGAGCCAATTCCCATACAAAATGTGCGGGGTCCTTTCTGAACAATTTCTGTCACACTTATTAAGTAAGATTCTTTATTAATTCTTGGCAGTAATCTTAAAAGATGTCATTTCGCAAAAAACAAAAATAAAATGTACACTGAATTGATGCGAAAGATTTGGGGGGGCGATTCCTCAGATATTCTGAAAATAAGTTTCCATAAATGTAAGTCCGTAAATGCATTGTTTCCAAGAGTATTGAAGTTTTACTTTAATACTTGCTAAAAAAGTAAAAAAGTGGTATTCCACTGAGATATTTTAAATAAACAATTATTTTGAGTTCTTTTCTAATTTGTGACTGAAAATCTCTTTCGTCTTTTTTTCTTGTGGAGTTCCGTTTTTAGTTAAGGAAATAAGACATCTTAACGCGTAGGTTTTTGTCGTTACTTCAAGACATGTAGTACCCAGAGACGCTAAGTTAAGATGTTTTTTTTTACATGAAAACGGCGCCCCACACGAAAAAAAGATAGGAGAGGTTTTTGGTCACAAATTGAACGAAGAATTAAAAAATAATTGTTAGTTGAAAATATCCCAGTGGCGTACTTTTTTAATAATTTTCCAAATAAAACTTTAACACTCTATATTTTGGAAACAAGGATTTCTAGATTTACATATGGGAACCTTATTCATGAAATGATCTGAGGAATTACCCCTTGAATTTTTCGCATCAATTCAGAAACACACTGTATGAATAGTATTGGTTTTTTTATTTTCAAGTTTTCTACCCGAAATTTCTATCACATTCTCTTATTTCATTTCACTAATTATTTGCTGATCTTAACATCAGAAGTATATATACAATATTATTCTATTTTCAATCATTTTGTTTTTATTTTTTGTGTTAAAAAATATTTAAAAGAATTGATAGTGCTTTTGGGCGCTAGAACTTTCATATTGATAGAATAATCATAAAAATTAGTTTTTTGTTCAT
The DNA here is from genome assembly GCA_013421045.1 of Propylea japonica. Taxonomy (NCBI): domain Eukaryota; kingdom Metazoa; phylum Arthropoda; class Insecta; order Coleoptera; family Coccinellidae; genus Propylea; species Propylea japonica. The sequence continues at coordinate 85,612,885 of CM024239.1, read as the reverse complement.
GCCCATTTTTATTGCATTGAAGGTGCACCTTATTAGTGCGATATGCGAATTCAATCAAAAATCACGAGTCCATAGAAATAGTAGTCTATAAACTTCATAATTTTCTAACAACCAATTCTGACTGTCAACTTCAATAAGTATAAGGGAATGCTGGCAAGATGACAAAAAGTACTTTCTTCAATATACTCTTTTCAACCTGCGCTTTTGAAATAATTGATGTTAGTGTTAGCTAGAATTTAGAAATTGATTGCTAGAACTACCCTTGATGAAAATTCATAAAATATTCATTAATAACAGTTTTATTTCATATTTCTTCAAGAACTCATCAATTTCACCCAGCCCATCTATGTGTTTAGAGACGATCCAAACTCAAGGTCGAACACAATCAAGGAAATAATAAAAAGGTCCACTTCAAAATTGGATTGGCCACAAATATTGATCTTCCCTGAAGGAACCTGTACCAATAGATCATGTCTGATCACTTTCAAACCAGGTGCATTTTATCCTGGTGTTCCTGTGCAGCCTGTATGCATCAGGTATCCAAATAAGATTGATACAGTAACATGGACGTGGGATGGACCAGGAGCGTAAGTATTTGCAATTATGATGTTGATTTTATTTCCGAAGTTGATATACCCCCGTTTATCCTATTGTAATTGTTGTATAGGGTGACCAGAATTGGTGATCCCCGAACTACAACTTTTTAACCCTGAGAGATAGAGGAAAATTAATGGCACATTGCGATAATCTTTTTTCTAAAAACTCATTATGCCGTCAACCACATTGCTCTATCTATATTGACAATTTGTCAATTTCAATTTTGGTCATTATTATTCTTGTTTGTGGTAGGAATTTGAAACAAAAATATTATACAGACACTTTTTTTAAAGGGAATCCACTGGCTTAATCAAATTTTTGCTGAAAGATTTCCTTCCTGATTTATAACATGAATTTTGTTTTTTCAGTATTTATTTTTATTTAAAAATAATTACCGTTTTTTCCCGTTTCAAAAATATATGACATGTAATATATCGCCCTCAGATCAGTGACGATGCTAATGGGGCAAGGGTTGACCCAGACCTCACCTCAATTCTTATAACCTATGCTAAACAAAACTGAACCAATTCATTCGTCACTACCTTCACTTTTTTTATACGCATCTCTCGGGAAAAGACTGAGCTTATAACGTCCTTTCAAGCGCCCCGAGATGAATTTAGAAGAAATCGGTTTGTGCGTGTCTTAAACTACTGTAAGTTGTAACCAAGGGGGAATACATCTTGAGGTAGGGTATGCCATAGCCTTGCAGTTCGGTAAAGAAAAGCTTTCTGATACACCACCGATGTCCTAGCTGTAGAAAGATGCACGGCAAACTGGTGACTATTATCGGCTAGCCTTGCTCGTCGATCAAATTGAGCCCCTGGTGGAATCATAGAGGCAATGGCACCAGAACACCTTCCGTGGTAGTATCTGTAAAAAAGGCATAAGTCTCCAACCTTCCTACGGTTGATCGAGACTATGAAGGTTGGCCGTTAACGTTGGATCATCTATTAGGCGCACTGCGCACTGAATGGAATCAAGTAGGAGTAACGAGTGCTTAGGAGCTGAACCCCAAGCATGAGAGCAATATTCCATAGCTGGACGCACTTGAGCCTTGAAAAGTAATAAAAGCTGCTCTGGAGTGAACAATTTTCTCGCACGAAATAGATAGCTTAGCTTCTGTGCAGCTGACTTGGCAACTGAGCAGACGTGCTCATGCCAGGTTGCATTTGGACTGATATTGACCCCTAGAAGCTTAAGTCCATTGGTTGGTTTTATTGTTTTATTGTCCATTATTAGTTGGGGTGCAACTGTCGATGTTTTTCTTGTGAGCAGAGTAGCCTGGGTCTTAAAGGCATTGAATTCAACCAGATTGTCAGAACCCCATTGTAGAATAACTTCTAGATCTTTGTTGATTGTCACAGCTTGAGCGATTCTTTGGGAACTGGATGTTGACGCTGATACAGGCTTCTTGTTTGTCGTGAACGCTATAAAAGTGCTGTCATCTGCAAAGCTTAAAATCTGATTCTTGGTTGAATTTAAAAGGACATTAATATAATAACAGAGTCGGGGACAAGATTGAGCCCTGAGGTACACCGGGCGTTGACGGAATGAAGTGCAGACTCCGCACCATCGACCACAACACAAAGTTGTCTCTCGTGGAGGAAACTTCCGAGCCAGCTGCAAAGTCCTTCCGGGAGACCGTAAGATGGAAGCTTAGATAGTAATGCTCTGTGCCATACAAGATCGAAGGCCTTGGGTATGTCTAGGGCAACTGACATACCCCATGCTTTTCTATAGCGTTTGTCCAAAGATGAGTGACATAGGTACTTGCTCACCTATGTCACCCGTTGAACGACAGCGCCGAAAACCGTATTGATTACGTCGCTAATGAGATTGTTTTCCTCTAGGTGTTTTACTATCTGCAAATTAATAGCAGTCTCCATTACTTTGGACAAAATGGGTAGTAAAGATATCGGACGATAATTTCGAGGCATGCACTTTTTCCCCCTTTTTTGGTATTGGCTGAAATCTAGCAACCTTGCAGATGTTTGGGAAAGTTTTCTGCTCGTAGGACAGCTCAAACAGCCGAACAACAGAGGTGCGATCTCGGGTGCGCACTTTTTCAGAACAATAGCTGGTATTCCATCGGATCCTGTTGACTTTCTGCTGTTCAGCTGTTTCAGGATTCGGCAGATGCTCTTTGTACGGAATTTAACTTCTGGCATCGAAGCCTGAACCTTGGGAATATTGGGGGGTTCTTTCTGGCCTGCTTCTAGAGTAGAATTTTTGGCAAATATAGCTGCAAAAAGTTCAGCCTTTTCTTTGGAGCTAGTTGCCAGAGCACCGTCGTCTTTAAGAAGTGGTGGAAAAGTCGAATGGCAAAAATTATTGCTAATCACCTTAGCGAGTGACCAAAAGGGCGAAAATTGCCATGGTCACGTGGTGATAACTCTCAAATGTAATATCTATGCAAAATTTCAGTTGAATATCTTGTGAAGTGTAGATACTATGAGAAAAAACTGAAAAAAATTCAAACTTCAACACTCTGTATCTCGAAAAACGAAACGTTTGCGACCCCATGTTTATGGGACTTTTTTTTCTTAAACTCACTTAAGGAATCTCCCCTTTTCGTTGTACGTTCAATTTAGGAATACCCTGTATATGAGTGGGTGCTTCTTTGAAACTGATGTTGGAGCACAGCGCCTGAAATAATTTTTTTTTCAGATTGAAACTACTGTGGCTCACGTTAACAAGGCCATATAGCTACTGTGAAATTGAATTTCTACCTGTCTATACACCAAGTGAGGAAGAGAAGAAAGATCCTAAATTATTTGCCAATAATGTGCGAAAAGTTATGGCTAAGTAAGTTATTATTTTCATATTTATTATGGGGATTTGAGTTTCAAGATTCATTTGAGTGGCTAGCCAACAAAGGAAGAATAAAAAAGTTGACGAATGTTCGGTTTTGTGATTATTATCAGTTCAATTTTTGCATGAAGAAGGCTAACAGTCTAAAAAATATTCATTTGGCTGGAAAGTTTCATGTCTGATCCACATGTATGGAATTCTCATGATTCCAAGAACACCGGTCAAAATTTCATGTTTATTCAATAAGTTTCAAGTTATAGCTGCAAAACAATGGAAGAAAAAGAATTTTGTGTGTCAATAAAATGTTTTGCTCTTTGGTAGAATAAAAAACCATCGAAGCGGAAGCATGACTTGGTAAGCAAAAGAAGCGCTCATATGCTAAACGCATAATAACATACCTCACTGGTCGCAAGGCAGAAAGGTAGTCACGGTGCTAATCGACCGCAATCTGATTTAATCTAATGACTCGCTGTTCTCCTAAGAATATGTGATTAATAAGTTGAATATATTGTAGTAGACCTCCATCTTTAGGTGTATTTTCTTTACAGGGCACTTGGAGTACCTGTATCAGATTATACTTATGACGATTGTAAGCTCCTCACTAGAGCTAAAGAAATGAATCTTCCACAAGCAACTTCAATTGTTGATCTTCAAAAACTGAGGCACAGTTTAGGGTAAGAACACTGAGAACAGCACTTACTACCGGTTCCGTCACTCCAAGTGTATCCAGTTTCAAGCCATCGACGCATCTGACACAATCACATCAGCAATTTAGAAATTTGCTGAGGGATAGTTATAAATATTGTTTACAAGCTTACTAAAGTACACTGAGCAAAAAAAATTAACGCATATTCTGAAAATCTCAATTTTAATGAAAGGTAAGTCTTACATTGACTTTATTACCTATTTTTATGTTCTCTCGGGAATGTTTTGAATGAACAAGACACATTAAATGGAAGAAAAAATTCAGGAATTTTCAAAACACTGGAATGCTGATAAGTGATTCAATACTGGTATCTCCACCCCTTGCGTTAATTACAGCTCGGCAACGACGGTTCATACTCAAAATGAGTGATCTAATCCTTCCCAGATTTCTCTGAGTGGATTTCCAAGTCATTAAGACTAGCTGGATGATTTTCTGAACTTCTCAGCCTTCTATTGAGGTTGTCTCAAACATGCTCAATCGGATTGATATTTGGACTTCTTGCTGGCATTTCCATTCGAGAGACTTCAACCTCTTCAAGGTTACTCCTGCTTTGCTAAGGAGGTTAGATTTCTGGGAAAAACGTAGTTTTAGTATGGTAACGCACAAAAGACCTTATTGGTCGCAGTGCAGAAGGGTAATCAACCACTATCTAATCTAATCTAAGGTACTCCTGAACGATGCGCGCACGATGGGGTCTGGCATTGTCGTCCATAAAAATGAAATTTTCACCAATGTATGGGGCAAATGGCACCACTACATGCTCTTCAAGAATGTTCCTTATATACCTATCAGCATTCATAGCTCCATTATCAACGACCACTAGGTCTGTGCGAGCAGTCGAAGATATTCCACCCCATAACATAATCGATCCTCCCCCGCAACCAGTAGTATTTAGGAGATTGCACTGAGCATATCTTTCATGTGAACGTCTGTATACAATCTAGACTCAGCTGTGAAGAGAACTCTTTCCCAAGTAGCCTCTTCGCAATGGATATATATGCTCTCTCGCAAAATCCAAACGCGCCCTTCTATAGGCTGGGGTAAGAGCTGGGCCTCTTGCCGCGACACGAGGCCTTAAATCATATTCTCTGAGGCGATTTCTTATTGTCTGACTGCTAATTTGTACCCCATAAGTTTGCTCAGGCTGATTTTGAAAGAGGCGAGCGGTTGCAAACCGTTGTCTCAACGAAGAAACTCTCAAGTAACGTTCTTGAATGGCAGTTGATACCGTGGTCTACCCGTTTGGTCTTCGGACATCCATACCTGTCTCCCTGAATCGCTGCAACATTCTGGACACACTTGTATAGGAAAATCCAAACCTTTCTGCAATTCTTGTGTATGTCCACCCTTCTTCTCGCAAAACTACCGCTTGGGCACATTCCCCTTGGGTCAAATTGCGTGTTTCGCGTTGCATAGCGATCGAGTGTAGAAAATCAAACGAAAGAAAAGCTATTGATCACTAGAATTGATCGAGAACAACTGATTTCAGAATGGAGCCAATACATTCAAAATCTGATAATCTCATCTTATTATTACTGCTGGGAAAAAAACATCTGTATTGAAGAAAACCATTGAAAGTGGATAACATATGCATGCATAATTCTGATAAAATAATAATCATTGAGAACACTTTCAGTGTAGAATAAATTTGAGATTTCCATAATGTGCGTTAATTTTTTGCGCAGTGTATTTCGCTGAAAGTTAACGAAAAAAAATAATAAGACTTGAGGGAACAAACTTGCTTTGTTTAACGAAAGCGGAGAATTTTCGAACATCGTGTTTTCTGACAAACATTTCGATCGCAGACCATAGATGTTCCAACAAGACGATTACGCGAATGGATCAAGAATGGTTGAAAAATAAAATTTCGAACTTAATTTCAACCATACAGTGGCTCTCGAGTTGATCAGACGTGAATCCAATAGATTATTCTCTTTGAGCCATTCTGAGAAACAAGGTCCGAAGTGAGAAATATACCAGCCTCGAGTGGGCTAAAATACCGGCAAGTTTTACATTTGGGAAACTAGCGATTCGGTCTTAGACCGGCTCAAGGCAATAGTCGAAGTAAAGGGTAGTCATATTGAGTCAAAGTGAGTTGATTATGAAATTTTTATTATTTTACGTGTTCTGTACATTAAAATAAATAGAAAACATTTTCCTAACCGAATTTATGGCCTTTTGAATAGGTTACACTTCGAGTGCCGGACCATGTAAGTTGTATCATTCAAGTTGCAAAATACAACATTCAAATTATACTCAGTCATTGTAAAGGATTATTATACAATGACTCAATTGTTGTATTGACGTTATCAATAATATTTCAGGATGGCAAGTACAACACAGGAAGAAGCACTTGTGAACTCCAGAACGAATTTGGACTTGACCAAAGTATCCTACAACGAATTTGCTAATTTGTTGAATATACCACCAATGGAAATGTCTTCGAAACTATTATTTTCAATATATAATAAGGTACATCTTAATTTATCACTAGGATTTTTGAGCTCACTTTCACTTGAAATTTATGAAATTACTTAATTATTACTGATGTTCACTCTGGTGGTTCTGCGTTCAGAAACTTAATCTGTAGTGTAAGAGTTTGACCAGATGATCGGAGTATAGGTACAGACTTTTGAGTAAAACTTTTGTTAGCTCTTTCTGAGACCTGGGGCCTCTATTGCACTAAATACTTTGTAACTTTTCACTGTTCAAATGAATAATGTGGCACGAAACGCATTCATAATTGAAAAGTGCAATGTGGAAATGCAAGTGGAAAGTGAAAAACACTTCGCAGAAATTAAATCTTGGTACAAATGTTGTGCAACATAATCAATTTTCATTTTGCAAAGGACCCCGCACATTTTGTATGAGAATTGGTTCCCGGTGGATTTGGTTGAAAATTTGATATGATGTTCTACTAATCCTTCTGATCAAATGTCCTACAGTCACGAAGCTGAAAAATGCATACTTCTAGGAGTTTTTAGCGATTTTTTGTATCCATTATGGCTAACGTATTACCGTTCACACAGAAATGTTTGAGAATATTTCGTGATTATTGAAATCAGATTCTGTCAATTCGAAATATTTTCAAACATTTCTGTGTGAACGGTAATACGTAAGCCATAATGGATACAAAAAATCGCTAAAAACTCCTAGAAGTATGCATTTTTCAGCTTCGTGACTGTGGAGACATTTGATCAGAAGGATTAGTAGAACATCATATCAAATTTTCAGCCAAATCCACCGGGAGCCAATTCCCATAATACGTAAGCCATACTGGATACAAAAAATCGCTAAAAACTCCTAGAAGTATGCATTTTTCAGCTTCGTGGCTGTTTAGATATTTGATCAGAAGGATTAGTAGAAAATCATATCAAATTTTCAGCCAAATCCACCGGGAGCCAATTCCCATATAAAATGTGCGGGGTCCTTTGTCAGAATGCAAAGTACAAAGTGAAAAGTTGAAAAGTATTTTGGTGCAATAGGCCCCAGCACTGACATCATTCTTCAATAGTTACTTTGATCCAATATTCCATTGACAATATAATTTTCTTTTGAAGAGAATAAAAAACACTCTTCTTAATTTCAGGATAATTCTGGAATAATAGATATGAGAGAGTACCTGCTAGGAGTTCTAGCCATAAACCAAACTACTTCGGAGGCAGTAAATACTGCTTTTAAGGCAAGTATTCTGAAAATAACAGAAAAACAATCGGCAACTACCTTCATGTGAAAAATGAAAGAACTTAGACTACCCCCCAAAATGGGTCAACACTATGTACAGGCTGACCAGAATTGGTGATCCCTAACTATAACGTTTTAACCCTAAGAGATAGAGAAAAATGAATAGCAGGTTATCATTATGCCGTCAACCGCATTGCTCTATCGTCTTTTTTTTTGAGCTATAAGCCAAAATTGACATTTGGGCAATTTCAACTTTGGTCATTATCTCCGTTTCTATTTGTGCTATGAACTTGAAACAAGAACATTATACAGACACTTTCTTATAGGAATCCATTGGCTCAATCTAATTTTTGCTGAGGTGTTTCCTTCTTGATTTATTACATGAAAGTTTGTTTTTCCTTATGGAAAAAAATATTTTTATTTAGAAATAATCACCGTTCTTTTCTCTTTTTAAAAATATATAACATGTCATATATTGCTATCAGATCAGTGGCGACGCTTGGGCAAGAGTTGGCCACGCCCCCCCTAAATTTTTTCTATGCTCAACAAAACTGTACCAATCCATTCATCACAACCGCCACTGAAAATTCTGGGCCACCCCTGTCCCCCACACGTAGTGTCGCCACTGACCCAAGAGCAATATACACTGCGCAAAAAAATTAACGCACATTATGGAAATCTCAAATTTATTCTACAACTGAAGGTGTTCTCAATGATAATTATTTTTATCAGAATTATGCATGCATATGTTATCCACTTTCAACATTTTTCTTCAATACAGATGTTTTTTCCCAGCAGGAATAAAAAAGATGAGATTATCAGATTTTGAATGTATTGGCACCATTCTGAAATCAGTTGTTCTCGATCAATTCTAGTGATCAATAGTTTTTCTTTCGTTTGATTTTCTACACTCGATCGTTATGTAACGTGAAACACGCAATTTGACCCAAGAGGAATGTGCCCAAGAGGTAGTTTTGCTAGAAGAAGGGTGGACATACACAAGAATTGCAGAAAAGTTTGGAGTTTCCCATACAAGTGTGTCCAGAATGTTGCAGCGATTCAGGGAGACAGGTATGAATGTCCGAATACCAGGACAGGGTAGACTACGGGTAACAACTGCCATTCAAGAACGTTATTTGAGAGTTTCTTCGTTGAGACAACGGTTTGCAACCGCTCGCCCCCTTCAAAATCAGCTTGAGCAAACTCAGCTTGAGCAAACTCATGGGGTGCAAATTAGCACTCAGACAATAAGAAGTCCCCCCAGAGAATATGATTTAAGGCCTCGTGTCGCGGCAAGAGGCCCAGCTCTTACCCCAGCCCATCGAAGGGCGCATTTCCATTGGGAAGAGGCTGGTTTGGAAAGAGTTCTCCTCACAGATGAGTCTAGCTCTAGATTCTGCCTCTATCATTGTGATCGACGTTCCCTTGTGTACAGGCGTCCACATGAAAGATATGCTCAGTGCAATTTCCTGAATACTACTGGTTTCGGGGGAGGATCGATTATGGTATGTGGTGGAATATCTTTGACTGCTCGCATAGACCTAGTGGTCGTTGATAATGGAGCTATGAATGCTGATAGGTATATAAGGAACATTCTTGAAGAGCATGTAGTGCCATTTGCCTCATACATTGGGGAAAATTTCATTTTTATGGACGATAATGCCAGACCCCATCGTGCGCGCATCGTTCAGGAGTAGCTTGAAGAGGTTGAAGTCTCTCGAATGGAATGGCTAGCAAGAAGTCCAGATCTCAATCCGATTGAGCAGGTTTGGGATAAACTCAATAGAAGGCTGAGAAGTTCAGAAAATGATCAAGCTACTCTAAATGTCCAACTCAGAGAAATCTGGGAAGGATTAGATCAGAACATTTTAAGATCACTCATTTTGAGTATGAACCGTCGTAGCCGAGCTGTAATTAAGGCAAGGGGTGGAATGCGGTTGAATTTCTCGAAAAAAGATAACCGTAACGTGTAATTTATTTTTCTTCATCTCATATGGTTAAAAAGTTGTAGTTCAGGGATCACCAATTCTGGACACCCTTCACATGAGAATTGCATAGATCTAACATTCTCGTATAGGCGATAATTTGCGCTGTTGGCTCTATAGGTGGTAAAATACAAGAGGTCTCATCAGATGTCTAACAGGAATACAAAAATCAATTGAATCTAGAATTTGAGTATGTATTTTGAAGATAAAAATTAAATTATTCATTTTTCTTCTGTCCTTTAAACTAAAAATTCGAAAATGTCTTAAAAGAGCCCTCCGCATTTATCCGGATTTCCAGGCATCATGAGAAATCCTGTCCTATACCCATAAAATACTAACTGCACCTTGTGTATATATATTTAATGCCTTAATGTACATGATAATCAAAGCAGGTTCTGTAAGCTTTCAAGTTTCCATCGCTATTCCACCAGAAATGCTGACATCTTTTCTATTCCATTGCACAGAACCACAAAATTCCAATCATCCATCTTATATAGTGGAATTAAATTATATAATCATTTGCCTTCCAAGGTGCGGGCAATGGTGGAGGAGACTTCAGAATGACGGTGAAAAATTTGTTAGTGGAAAAGGCATATTATAGCATTAGGGAGTACTTGTATGATACAAACATTATATTGTAATTTGTTTCAAACCTGATGTAACACTGACTTGTCCTATACATTTTCATGTCATACTGGACCAATAAATTTATTATTATTATTAAAATTTAAATTAAGCTAAAAACCGAAGAAACTTAGCTTGTACCTTTAAAAGCTTTCGATATACAGGTTCGGAAATTCACATCGGAAACATACGAACTTCAATTCATCAGAGGGAGAATTTTGCCGTGCAGTTGAACAATGATATAACCGAAAGGTTACTTGATTCTTGATTCGTAACTCTCTAAATAAACGACTGATTGGATTGATGTAGTTTGGTCTCTCTCTTATCGTTGGGAGTGGCTGAATCGAGGAGTTAGGTAGGGAACCTGTAGTACGGGCATAGAGTATTCCGCGCAGCCAAACGCATTGACTCAATGCGTCAGGCTGTCGGTGTTACTCGATTTGAGAGAGACAATATTATTTGTTCATTGGTGCATCCATCGCGTCAAACGAAAGCGAAACATATCTGTCGAATATACCACTGTCCAACTGCACAGCAAAACTATCCCTCTTACGCATTGAATATCGTATGTTTCCGATATGGTTAGTTCCTTAGACTAAGAGGGATATCTTCTTCTTCTTCTTCTCTGTGCGGTGCCTTACCGGCCGAACTGAGGCCTAGTGGCCCATTGTTCACCCGCATCGTTCCATAGAGACTCAGCTCCTCAGACACGAAGACAGAAACGTCGCGAGCCTGCCAGGAGTGGTCCCTCTCACCATAGGAATAGAAGGTGTTGGATTTCCTAGGTGTGTTGACCTTAACTCAGTAAGGTTTTCACAGTTGAACAAAAATATGCTCAACCGTTTCATCAGTACTCCTGCACCACCGGCATAGGGAGCAGCTCGTCAATCCCATTCTCTTCAAATGCTTGTTAAACAGGTGACCAGTCAATGCACAGTCACCAGACCGAATTGTTTCCTCTCCAGCAACAGAAGTCTATTGACCTCAGATCGCGAGGACGGTCTCTCAATGAGAATCCTCGACCACCTCAGGCCCACCCCTGCGCTCCATTCCGAGGAAAATTCCCTGTTCAGCCAGTTCCTGAAGAAACTTCTGACAGATGTGCGACAGATTGGCAGCGAAGGCTGCGGACCAACAAATGCTAATCCGGCTCCCCGCCTAGCCAGTTCATCTGCCTTGACGTTACCAGGTATATCAGCATGAGCCGGACACCAGATTACTTTCAAAAAGTTATCAGAGCCCAGCCCACGCAGAGCTTTCCAGCATTCTTCTACCAAAAGAGAATCAACTCTAACATCGGATAGAGATTTTCAGAGTTCCCTGGGCTGTCGCAACATATATAAATGTGCTGGCCAGAGTTTCCCCTGCGAATATTCTCCAGTGCGCATGCAAGAACCGCAAATAGCTCAGCCTGCCAACATGGAACAGTGGTTCCCCAGAGGGATAGCCTGATTGAAGTGAGGACCACGATTCCGGCCCCAGCCCAGTGTTGCTGTGACAGAGCCATCAGTGAACCAGGTGGGACCCTCTGGACTAAGAAGCATGTTTGATGAAGACCATAGGTCTCTGCAACATTCCATCGCTGCTGTATGGGTAGACCTCAGAGCGCCTGTAATACTTAAACAAGCTTTCCTCTGGCATTTAGTCATAAAAGAGGGATATAGTCTAAGGTTATTTCCGAAACTGTATACATTAACATCAATAATGAGGAAACCAAACCGAAGAAACATTTCGAAATAACATAGTTATATTTTTTTAGATATACGACCAGAGTGGTCAAGGAAGACTGAGATTAGAAGACTTCATCAATGCAGTTAATCATACCCTAGCTCTCACAGAAGACACAGCAATAGATGTGTTCTACCAAGGGGACATTAACAAATTGGGATACATTACCTATAGTGAGTATAATTGAATTTATATAAATGTAAATGAAATGTCAATGGATGAACTACAGTATCAAAGGGGGCTTCAAGGAGGCCAAATCTGCGTTTGTCCTAAAATTTTCCTGTCCAAGCATTCATTGCGCAGGCTCGCAATGGTGAGGTATTCTGTAACTTAAGGCGTTTTCTGATACTTACTCGGGTTAACTCGATCCCTAACCGTTGCGTTCGTTTACCTAACCCGAACATTCAACCCGTAGGCCGTATTCGGAAAGTACGGTGCTAGATCACTGACCCAGGTTGATTTATCGTAACCCTACACAAGCAGGTTCTAGAGTCACCGCATGCGTACTGCAGTTCAATTTTGTATTTGAAAAAGGAGGGAAAATGTCTTCTACTGTTTTCTTAGTGATTTCATATATTCTATTCCTAAAAATTGCGGTAAGAGAAGAGAATTTGGCTCAATTCAGAATGTGTGGTTCTATAAGCCAATAAAATAATATGAAACAATTTCTTCATAACTTTGTATGCAGATCTTTCTGCGCTTAAGCTACAGCCTTCTTTACCTCTTCAACAGAATTACTCAAAGATAACATTAAACATGTGAGGGCACACCAGAAACTATAAGACAGATTGCACAAAAGCCTCTCGTAATGCTGCCAAACGAAGAATTCGCATTACATTACGCACTGCATTAAGCGTTACACTCGGCGTTACATTACACCCGTGTGCACCTGGGATTACGCGTAATGCTCGTAGTGCCGTCCAAAAGAAGAGTTCGCATTAGTATACCTTTTGAGAAGTTTCGTGCTCCTGAGCTGTTCCAGTGCTTGTGCGCAGCCAATGGCAAGCCGTATTTCGAGCTTTTGAGTTACTCAGGCAGGACCACGAAATATCTCAAAACGAATAGGCTAGGCAGTTGAGATGGTTTTTACGAAGTTTGAGATAACCTGAAGTATTTCAAGTTTGCCTAATGGGGCCCACTCACTAGGAAGGAAGAATGCGCAGTTAAGTCTCTGCATGTTTGCTGTAACGCAAACGTGTGCATTCATATTGCCCACACACATACACTTTTGCGTGTTGTTTTGGATGTGCGACAAGCGTGAGATGACGTCGAAAAAAGATCTGATGTTAATGGCAGTGGCGTGTGTTGTTATTAAGGAAAAAATGTTCAAGGTATAAATATCGAACCCGACACTGTGTTTATTTATTTTTTTTTATTTATTTATTTATATTCAAGAATCACAAACGGGTTGAATACCCAGCAAAGGATTCACAAATAAACACTATACAACTTCTCAATCCTAAAACTACATACAAGTGAAAAAGGTGAATTCTACATTTTAAACCTTAACTATTGAAAAAATCTTTAATCAATCGTTTCATCTGTTCGAGGGTCACATTAAAGATATCAACACAATAGAACTCCGTGTTGAAAGTCGACATGACAGATGGGCGAGTTTTCGTGGCATTGATCCTGCGAAAGGGTACCGCAAACAAATCTCTAGATCTTAATATTCTATCTGACACCCTAAAACCGATAGACTCCAGAAGGCCAGGCGCAGTCACTAGACCATTTATGATTTTGTAAAATAGGCTCATGTCATTCAGCTTTCTACGATTCTCCAAAGTAATTAATTTAAATCTCTGTTCGGCCAGGTGTATTCATGGTTTAATATTGGAAAATTATTTTTATGACTCAAGAACCTCAAAAATTTATGCTGCAAACTTTCCAATCCATTAACTTGTAAAATTCCAAATTGATGTTACAAAATTTAATTTACTCAGAACCAAAGCATGATACAGAATCATCAAAGTGTTATCTCTTCTGAAAAACTTACAATTACGCAGAGTGAACTCAAGCGCCCTAATTGCTGCAGTGATAACATTATCAATATGATCCTCAAAAGTTCGAAGCTTTGAATCTAAAATTACACCCAGGTCCCGTATGCTGTAAACTTTCCGTATCTGATTATGATTTATTTCATAATTTAAATCAACAATATTTTCATTTCTGGTGAATATTATTTTGAAGCACTTATCGAAATTTAAAAAAAGAAATTTCTGTCGGCAGTATTGCCAGAGTCGTTGCAAGTCCTCCTGGAACCTCACACAATCCTCCAAAGCTTTGATTATCATGAATATTTTGAAATCATCAGCGTAAACAAGATATCTCACATAACGAAAACAAACAGAGATATTATTTATATAAATAATGAAAAGCAGGGGCCCCAGATGGGACCCCTGAGGGACACCTGATTCATTAGCAAACGATCTAGACCTTCGACCATTAACACAGACAAACTGAGATCTATTCAAAATGTAGGATTGAACCATCTCAACAAGCTACCCGATACACCAATTTCAGCGAGTCGCCGGAAAAAAACACTTGGTGGTTTATTTGTTGTCGAACGCCTTTTTATAGTCGGGTGTAAACCGCATCAACTTGGCACGATTCTCGAAGCCCTCATTTATATTTCTATGAAGCTAAGAAGATTAACTTCCAAACTCCGCCCTTTCATAAACCCGTGTTGATTTTCATCTATTAGATTTTTTACATGATCCGATAAAAAATCATGAACCAACGCCTCGAACAGTTTGGGTACAGTGGAAAGAATGGTTATTGGGCGATAATTTTCAACAAGGTCTTTACGTCCATTCTTATGAATGGGAACAACTTTTGAACTTTCCAGATATCAGGAAAAACGCCTCCCTGAGTGACTGATTGAAGATGATCGCAAGTGGCTTAGCGATATACTGACTGCAGTTTTTTAAAAATAAATTGGTGGAATTCATCTGGGCCGGAGCCCTTGTTTGGATTCAAAGATCTTAAGCCTTCTCAACACGTTCCTCAGGGAGATATATTTCCCCTAAATAACTACTACCGTAGATGTTCTCGATAGTGTTCAAATCATCAGAGGTGTGACATGGAGGTTCGAAAGCTCCACTAAAGAAATAATAATAATAATAATAAACGCAATTTATTGACCCAAAGCCAAATGGCCATCGACAGTTAGTCCTGCAGCCAGGCAAAATTATAATACATTGGATATGTGATTTTACAAGTGACTGTAAGATAAAATTGAAATTTTCGAAGATACATATGGACAAAAAAAAAAAAAAAAAAAACAAAACAATTAACTGAATAGAAATATTGATTGATTAATTAGTGGTCTCTCAGTTTTATAGGATTGTCCCTAAATTCCTCAAGATGTTCCCTTATTGTTTTAATGGGGAATTTTGCTTTTGAATTGGTAAGGGCTCTCGTTGGTTCAGGTGTGGTTGCAGGATATCCCAGTTGTGCGGCCTTTGTGCGAATTTCATGGACAGTGTTTTAATTCTGTCTCCTATGGGCTCAATTTTAAGTTTGTGTTGTATAGCAGTGAGTTTGGTGGTTGTGCAGTGGATTATTTGGATGGCGGATTTTTGTAATTTTCCTCATTGCGGTGGTTTCTGCTGTTTGTAGATTTTTGATGGTAGGTCTTCTGCAGCCTAGATATACGTTGTGTCCATATTCGAGAAGTGGTCTGCATATGCTTTTGTAGATTTTGGCGGCCGTTTGTTTGTTTATACCTTTGTTTTTGTAGGTAAGGCAACGAAAGACTGTAGCCCTGGTAAGTAACCTCTTCTTGACCGAATTGCTGTGGTGTTTGAAATTTAACTTTGTGTCTATTGAACTCTAGGTATTTTATGTTTGTTTTAGGCTTGATGATGTGTTGATTGATTATGATGTTCGGAGAAGAACTAGTGATTTTATGGTTGAATATCATCAATTCGGTCTTTAGAGGGTTTAATAGTAGTTCCATTTGTTCAGCCAATTTAGTGTAGCATTTGTTAGTTTTGTAAGGCTTTTATTACTCGTGGCAGTGTTCGTTCATGGGAAATTAATGCTGTATCGTCTGCAAATGGACTGCATGTCATATAGCAGTAGATGTTGTAGAGAAGGGGTGAAAGTGGTGAGCCCTGTGGAAGACCTTTACCGATGGTAAATTTTTTGAGAGGTATACTTCCCTATTTTTACTCTTAATTCTCTGGCATAGAGGAATTCTAATGATTTTTATTAAGTATTTGGGTACCTTCTTTTTTTAATTTGTAGAATAATCCCTTGTGCCATACACTGTCAAAAACCTTTTTTATGTCCAGAAACAAAGGCAGCGGATTTCAGGTTGTTCAATTTGGCAGTTTGTACATGGATGATAGTATCGTTAGAGGATGGAGTGTTGAGCAGTGTTTTCTGAAAAACCAAACTGGTGGTTGGGAATGTGATCTGTGACTACTCTAATAGTTTATTTTTTAAAATTTTTTCAAATAGTTTTCCGATACTTGGTAGCAGTGTAATTGGCCTGTAATTGTTTAATTTTCTGTGGTTACTGTTTGATTTGGGTATAACTATAATATTTCCTTTTTTCCATTTGGTGGGAAAAATTGGTTGTTGAGGCAGAACTGGAAGATAGTTATTATAAATAGGTGGACTTCAAGGCTTAATTCTTCACCACTTTCCAAGATATTGAGTCAGGTCCTGGAGATGTGTTTTCTGTCTCTGTAGAACATCAAAATATTCTTCTGGCTGACTATAACATCACATGTTTCAATGGACTCATGCTCGAAAAGTTTTTGTGCCAGTCATTTACCATGGAGTCAGTACATTTATCAAAATTGTCTATTGGTGTCTCTTTATACAGTTGTGAAAAATGATCTCCGAACAGTTGGGCATGTTGAGCTTCGGTGTTGTAAATTATTCCATTTTCTTCAATGGTTTTGATAGGGGACGATTTTTTTTTGTATCTTGACAGTTTTTTTATTTCTTGGAAAAATGGTTTTCCTTGGTAGTTATTGATTTCTTCGCATGCTTCCAGCCATTTGTTACGTTTATATTCCTGGATTAGTCTGTGTATGTTCTTATTATATCTGTTTATGTGTGTTTTGTATTCCGGTAGTGGGTTGGTCCTATATTCTCTGTACATTCTTCTTCTATTCTTTATCAACCGGATAATGAAGGGTGGAAGTTCATGTGTCTTGAAGTTGTTTGCCTTTTTGGGAGTGTTATTCAGTGTACTGTCTTCTAGGGTTTTTAGGAACTTTGATATAGTATTCCTGTCAAGTGGTTGGTCTCTGACACCCTCGATGAACTGCTCCATATTTGTGTTAATTTTTACCATGTCTGACTTGTGAAAATTGTAGTAAAGATCGTCACTTATTGTATTATTTAGCTTTACCTGAAGGTTGAATATGATAGAAAGGTGGTCTGAACCTAAGTCTGGTATGACATCAACTATCTTGAGGCATTTATCAAGTGCCTTTGAAACAATAATACGGTCTGGAGTGCTATCATTGTTATTGGGCATTATGAATGTTGGAGGGGTTTTTGCCATGATGAAGTTTGAGTTTTTCAAAAAGTCCTTGATTGTTTTACATTTCGATGCGGTGTTTGGATTGAGGTCGCCGATTATGATGCAGTATTTGTGGTTAACTGCCATATTAAGTATAGTTTCCTCTAATTGGCCAGTGGGATGGACATACAACAAGAAGACATGTAATAGGTTGTTTTGTAGAGGAATTGTGAAATGAAGAGCCTCGTTCAGTGGATTGTTGATAGAGGGACCATTGCACTTTTTCATATTGAGAGATGGGTGGGACATTGCTAGACTTCCGCCTCTGGTGTTAATATTTGTAATATTGCCATCGTGTTTTATAGTGTCCCAGTTCCTGTATCTTACTTCATGTTGTGGTTTAGTTTTTGTTTCGACGAATAGTGCAGATTTAATGTTATATTTTTCATAGTGTTATTGATGAGGTGTTTTTTTGGGTAGGTAGCTATTAAATTGCAGTATATGAAATCAATTTCACAATCGAACTTGCCGGCTCATATTTTGGTTGTACTGTCTCGTTAGGGGAAATAGGTTCGTCAAGGTCTAAATCAAACATTAGTATGTAGACCCAGTTGTTACCAACAAAGGTAATTGCTGTTTCAATATTGTATTCAGTGACGAATTTCTTCTTCAATTTTTGTATAAGATCTTCTCTGTTGGAATTTTGGGATTGTTCAATTTTGAAATATAAGTGTTGACAATTGTATCATGGATGGTAACTGGAGCATGTATTCTTGAGTTTTTTCGGAGGTCATTTTGATTTGGTCACTTTTCTTGTTGAGCGTTTTCACGGGTAGGTTGGGTATGCCTTCAATGGGGCGAGTGGGCCGATTAGGACATTTAAAGACCAGGCTTGATGGTCTGTTGAGCCACAGCTGTTGCATTTAGGTGGGAGACTTGATTTGCACCTATTTGTTGCATGATTCTCATTGCATTTCAGACATTTCATAGGTTCAATGCAATCTTTGGTGCAGTGTGGTGTGTTGCATGCATTTGCTGCAAGGGAGCGGAGCTGGTTCAGGGGCATTGCTTGGATATGCAGGATAGTGTCTGCTTTTGTAAAATACACCTTCAGATAGGAGTTTTTCATAAGTACCTATGTTTTCGGTGATAATCCGTATCATGGAAGTTGGGGCGTTAGTTTGTTTGGATATGATTCGCTTGCAATATCTGAATTCATATTGTTTCTGTTTCAAGTGGTTATTTAATTCTTCATCCTTGATTTCTTTCTCGACTTTTGCAATAACACAGGAGTAGTTTGGAAGTGGAAGAGCTTTGTCTCGATTCCTCTGGTTGTAGGGTGTAGCGGTGGAATATTCATTAATTTTCTTGTTGTTTTTCATTTTTTTGAGAGTTTCTTCAATAATCGCTTTTGGGGTGTCTGTTTTGAGCAAAAATCCTTTTTTTGTTTTCAGAATTGTGTCTTTATTTTTCGGTCTTTCTATTTCCCATATATCTGCCATTTGAATTCTTGTATTGATATGGTATTTGTATTTAAGTAGTAGAGCGAATTGTAATTTCTATTAGTCAATTCTTTCATTTTTTCGGAAAAATTTTCTATTACGAATGTTTGTTGATTGTTTACATTCTCATTTTGTGGGGTTATCTGTTTGTTTTGAAGTTCCGTTTGTTTTGGTTGTGATTCAGATGTTTTTGCTTTTCGTGTGGTAAAATGAACTGGAATGAAATCGTCGTTATCTGCGACATCTGGACTTTTTGTACGATATTTTTTTGTGAATCCTATCAGTTCTTCGATTTCAGCGTCAGATAAATCTTGGATGGTTTCGTATAATTCTGCTTCGCTGGCGGTTCTTTTATTATTTGTGTCTCCAGGGTCAACATCCATATCCATTTTTGAGAGAATTCCGGATTACCGGGATTATGCACTTTTCACTGATAAAACAGGCCAATAAATCGCTAAATTTCCGTGTAGAGCGTCGAAAAAGAAGACTGTTCGCGACCGCTGTTCCACATGGAATGGCACTAAAGAAATCAGCAAAAAATTCTGATATTTCCTCAGATGATGAAGCATCTAAATTATTGTGTCTCATTACTGAGGGAAATCTGCTATGATTTTTTCTATGTGAAACAAATTTGAAAAAACTGTTTGAATTATGTACAAGATCATTTTCGATGTTAGTTAAATAGCGACGAAAATCTCTATGAATATTTTTTTCGATAAAGCCCTTAAATTTCTGAAATGATTATAATCTGAAATGAGTCCATAAATTTTATATTTCCTGTGAAATTTAAGCTTCATTTTTATAATTCGAATTAATTGTTTGGAGTAAAAAATAGGATATCTTTTATTTATTTTAGTTTGGGCACATGTTTAGATTAATCTATTCAGAATAGCGTAGAGAACATCCACCGCAGCATTCACATCTAAATTACACAATACACAATTCCAGTCAATCTCAGACAATTCATGGTTCAATTCATCATATTTTGCTCTTTTGAAATTGAAATGGTATGAAGCATCAGTTTTTTAAGTAATCGAAAATATTTATATTCAATAGAAATTCCAATGATGGATGATGGCTATCCTCCTCGACGAGTGGAGCATCACACCTCATTAGGTTATTAATGAGATGGTAAACAGGTGTTTTTAGGTATAATAATAAAGTCTATTATTATTAAGTGTGATTTATTCAAGAACACGAATTTTAGAACAAAACCGGACGTATGTCCTTAACGAGAACAATCGAAGTACCTGCGTACTGCGTACTAACACAACTACTACTGAACTACTGATATAAACTAGGGTTATGGTTACAGACCACAGAATACTAATATAAACTAGGGCCACGCCCATATAAGTAGAACTCTTATCGAGTAGATGACAATTTCAATGTATTGTGGGTAGGTGGCGCCACAAGGCTTAAACTGAATATAAATAGTGAGTTTTAGTTTATATTCCAACACTACCCCCTAAACTAAACTACATAAACCAATCTTATTACATAGTTTTGAAAATCTTGGTGAACTTAAGGGTTTAGTAAACATGTCACCAAGTTGTTCTTCTGAACTTATATGTTCCACATCAATGTCTCTATTCTGATATAACTCGCGCACAAAATAGTATCGTACTTCTATGTGCTTTGACCGTTTGTGAAACTCGGGATTTTTCACAAGCTTTATCGCACTCGCGTTATCTACGAATAACACTGGTGTCTGTTCTGTTTCACTTTTAGCACCAATTTCACTCAGCAGTCTTTTGAGCCAAATTAATTCCTTAGCTCCTTCACTGGCTGCGACGAACTCGGCTTCTGTAGTTGACAGCGCCACAGATTTCTGGAGTTGAGAAGTCCAAGAGACAGCAGTACCACCAATCAAGGATACGAAGCCACTCGTTGACCTTCGGGTTTCAACGTCGCCTGCCAGGTCAGCATCTGAATAGGCACATAGATCATCTTCAGAGGAGGTGTAGAGTAAACCTTGATCTGAGGTTCCTCGAAGATATCTGAATATCCTCTTCACAGATGTCCAATTAGCGTATGTTGGTGTTGACATCGATCTGGCAGCTTTTGACACTGCATATGCAATATCCGGTCTGGTTGCACATGCCAGATACATCAATGATCCAACAGCTGATCGATATGGAATAGACTTATCTAGTGGATCACTGGATTTATCATCAGGACGGTTATTTTCAGCTGGAGTTCCAACAGGTTTGCTCTCGGCCATATCAAAACGTTGAAGAACCTTCCTAACATAAGTTCTTTGTGAGACAAATATACCTGACTCACGTTTTTCAATCTGCATTCCCAAGAATGAATCTAAAGAGCCTATGGTAATTTTGAAAGCTAAAGTAAGTTCTTCTAAGAACTTCTTCACCGCACTCTGGGTACTTCCAGCTATTAGACCATCATCCACGTATATGGCTACCAGTATCTTCTCACCATCTTTGATACGAACGTAGATGCATGGGTCTGCTTTCGATCGAACGAAACCATTATTCAACATAAATGTGTTGAATTTATCATTCCAGCACCTTGGGGATTGCTTCAGTCCATATAAGGACTTTTTAAGACGGCACACGCGACCGGATCCATCATCGAAGCCCTGGGGCTGAGTCATGTATATCTCTGCGTCGATATCGCCATGTAAAAACGCGGTTTTAACGTCGAATTGTCCTAACACCAATTTTTCCTTAGCTGCGATAGCTAGCACGGAACGAATCGCGTCATATCGTGCCACCGGACTGAAAGTCTCATCATAATCTAATCCACTACGCTGGAATATTCCTCGCACAACTAATCGGGCGCGATAGCGATCGATAGAGCCATCGGCTTTGTATTTAATACGAAGGACCCAGCGATTGTCTATAGCACGTTTACCACTTGGTAGATCAACTAAGTCCCACGTGTTATTATCTGTGAATGCCTTCATTTCTTCTTTCATAGCATTCATCCATTCTTCAGAATCTTGACTTGCCATGGCTTCCTCAAAATTCTTTGGGGTGAATTCCTCTTGGATTGTTTCAGATAAACACGAAAGAGCGCTGTTGCCTTCTGCTCGACGAGCTTGATAGCCAACTTCAAAGTCTTCGAACTTTGCCGGAAGACGAGTTTCTCGAACTGGACGTTGAGCTAATTTTTCGAGAGATTTTTCTTCTTCAATTTGCTTTACTTCGACTTCTTCCTCTGGATCAGCATAATCTTCGAATTCAAGCTGTATTGTGTTACTCGTGGTACACAATTTTTCCGGGCGAAAATCAACATTACGCGTTTTAATCAATCGACGTTTCGATGGAATCCAAATTTTGTACCCATCTTTGTCATTGACATAACCTACGAAATTCCCGAACGAAGCTTTATCGTCAAATTTTGATCGAAATTGTTTTGGTACATGAGCATAGCACTCAGAACCGAAAATTCTAAGATAATCGAAACTTTTGAAAATTTTACCTGTCCATAGTTCGAATGGGGTTTTCCCTTTAACACTTGATTTTCCAGTTCTGTTGATTAGGTATACTGCAGTATCACAAGCATGAGCCCAAAAAGTTCTTGGTAGTTTACTCACTGAGAGCATCGAACGAGCCAATTCTACTACGTGACGATTTGACTGTTCAGCAACGCCATTTTGCTCCGGTGTATACGGACACGTAAGCCGGAATTCTATACCCCGTTCACGTAATTCACGTAACACTGCGTTACAGTCGAACTCGCGACCGCCATCCGAACGAAACACTTTGACTCTGTGTCCTGCAGTGTCACACTCCTGTAGGAATGTCCTCAGATGTTCCACAACTTCAGATTTGTTTTTCATAAAAAATACACGAACAAATCTTGAGTAGTCGTCTTTGAAAACAACGTAATATCGAAAGTCATTTATCGAGTTTACCGACATGGGCCCATTCACATCTGCGTGAATCACCTCACCAACTGTTTCTGAACGATCTTCACGAGCATGAAACGGTTTTCTATGTGATTTACCGAGAATGCATCCATCACAGAACGAAGCAGTGTCCGAGCACTTAACTGCTATACCGAATCGAGACAATACTTCGCGAACATGTCGTTTGTCTTGATGTCCAAGTCTCTCATGCCAACCTTGTAGAACTTCTTCTGCAGTTGCTAAGTTAACTGCTACTTGCAGATTAGGAGATTTCACTCGGAGGTTCATAACGTAAACTGAGCCAACTAATTTTCCACTTGCGGAAATTTCTCCATTTCGTTTGATAATTACTCCTTTATTGTTGAAGGTGATTTCATTTCCAAGTTCAGCAGCCTTTCGAATTGAGAAAAGTTGATGTCGAGCATCTGGTACGAACCATACATTATTCATCGTTGCAGGTGACCATTTACCATTTATGAGCACCTCGATGTCAACACGACCAGATCCATAGGCCAAAATCACCTCACTACCTGCAGTATGAACTCGCTGTGGAATTGGAAATTTCTCGAACGTCGAAAAATGTTGCTTATTAGCAGACATATGATGGGTTGTGCCAGAATCCGAAATCCAGGAATCAGCTGTAATGGAATCCTTGTTTACCAGAAAACTCGATGCAAGAAATGACCCTGAGTTGCTGGTCTTGGCATCGGAAGGATTTTGCAGTCTAGATTTTTCGGCATCTGCTCTCTTACGGCAATTTGCAATGATGTGTCCCACCTTCTTGCAATACAAACATGTTCTTTTCTCTTTCTTCTTATCTTTCTTCGAATCATGTTTGGTTTTATCGAATTTTGTCAGAAAAGCATTACCTAAATGATTATTTCCATGTGTATTCTCAATAGATCGCAAATTTTCGATCAGTAGCTTTGTGGTTTGCTCTGACTCTGGTATTCTATACCATGTCGACCTATAATACTGGTATTCGGGGCCTAGGGTTTGAAAATCCTGTGGTGAAGAAGGGAAAGAGGTAATTTAGCATTTGGATTACCCTTCTTCAATTCATTACACAGGTCATCGAACAAATTCGCCAGTGTGGACGTATGTTTAGTAACAGAAGTACACTCATCCTTTGTCGTTTCAAAGAATGCATCAAAAAGAGTGTATAATCTCTGCAGCGACGATTGTTCATACACAGATATGAGAGTTTCCCATATTTCACACGCGTCAGTTTTCTTGCGAACATAGATCGAAGGCTCATCATCTAGTGATGTACCTATTATTCGCGCGGCACGAGCATTGTCCCTTTGCCAACGTTTGTACGCATCGGAGGGCTCTTCTTCGCCGACAGGACCTGCTGGACACTTTCGTGTTCCATCCACGACCGAATAAAGACACTGTTCTTTTAAACAAAGTTCTATCTGCCACTTCCAAGTTTCCCACTGTTCTTCACTAGAAAGTTTTCGAATACTTATCCCCGAACGAACACTTTCATCGCTTTGCTGCGGTAGCGTCACCTCGGCCATTTTGTTTGTTCCTGTACTCCTGTTCATGTTTGAATCGAAATAAACACAACCGAACTAAAATACACCTGATACGCAGTAAGACGTAGCTGAACCCATAACCTGAGATGGTAAACAGGTGTTTTTAGGTATAATAATAAAGTCTATTATTATTAAGTGTGATTTATTCGAGAACACGAATTTAGAACAAAACCGGACGTATGTCCTTAACGAGAACAATCGAAGTACCTGCGTACTGCGTACTAACACAACTACTACTGAACTACTCAAAGATTAAGGAGAAATAAAGATGGGAAACGAAGCGACTACGGTTACGCGAGCGCCATCTAGTGGTTCACTAGTAAACGTCCTGGTTAAAATATTATCATATGGGCCAGTTATAAAGGAAAAAACCAAAACTGAAATGTTCTATGCAACATTTATCTTGTGATGTGAGGTTATTTCTGAATTTGCCTTCGCTACAAGTGCCTTAACAAATTACAACAGCCTTCGGTCTTTTGAATTTTGTTTATTTTCAACTGTCAAGATGAGTGTTCATTATTGTGTTGTTATGGACTGCAACAACAGTAAAAATAATAAACCAGGCATCACGTTATTTAATTTTCCAAAAGACATGAAACGGTAAGTTTTTGAATTATTTTTGAAACTACTAAGCCATTTTTTTAAATTTATTTTCGTTGTGTCTCAGAGCTGAATTTTTTCTGGTGTGTTTTTTCGTACATATTTCCACTCATGCCCAATATGCTTTGCCTCTTCTCTTACTTTGTTTTAATATCAATAATGATATTCAATGATATTTCAAGGGCTCAAAAATGGTTGGAATTTTCTGGACGGCACGATTTAGATTTGGGCGCAAAACAATACAGTATATGTAGTGAGCATTTCTCCCCAGAGAAATTTGAATGTGAATTTCCACGGAGATTATTATTTCCTGACAGTATTCCACACATTGGCGGACCTCGATTGGATGTTCTTCCTGTGTCCAAAATGATAATTCATGAGAATATAATGATTGCTCCACCTCATTTTTTCTATGATTTTTATTTGTATGTATATTCAACTTATTTTTTACAAGAATTCTTTATTGGGCTGTGATTTATCATATTTATACTTATATATTTTGTTATTCAATAATAGGAATTCATTTATTTATATTTGTACATAATATATTTATTCGTTTCATTTATATATCTATAATAATTATGTCATATTTTTTATTTACCGAATAAAAAATTTCACAAAAAAATTTTTTTCTTTCATTATAATCTGTTCATTTATGAGATTATCTCCATATTGGTTTTTGGTATGAAAAATGAGTATAATATTATTGTTTATAATATTTTACTCATTTTTCATTGAATAGCTAGTATAATCCCAAAATTCTGCGTATGCGGAGAAACGAAAAATCTAGATTCAAATTCCCGCTACAAGTAGATTTCTCTTTTCTATATCTGTCTTCAACGCCATCTAACATCTCACTAGTAAAATCTGGGGCTAAAATGTGGTCGTTTTTTAGTACTAGCGTAGTAGGCGCGTTTCCCATCTTCGTCGTCCCTTATCTTTGGAACTACTGATATAAACTAGGGTTATGGTTACAGACCACAGAATACTAATATAAACTAGGGCCACGCCCATATAAGTAGAACTCTTATCGAGTAGATGACAATTTCAATGTATTGTGGGTAGGTGGCGCCACAAGGCTTAAACTGAATATAAATAGTGAGTTTTAGTTTATATTCCAACAAGTGTTTTAAAGAAGCCGTGAAAAAACTTGAACACAGTCAACTCGTCATTGCCTTCCAATAGCTCAGAATAGCTGTATCTTGGAAGAGGGGACGATTTCGATAAAATTATATGAACTACCACTGATTATTTTCATGCAGGAATCATCTCCAAAGTCCCTCACATTTGTTCACAGACACCCTGTAAAAAGTATTTTGTGAGTACGGTACATCCTTCATAACCTTCATGCGAAAAACTAAACGTCCCCTAAATTTTAAGAACATTAGAAGCCAGCTGAATAAGTCAAAGCTTTTTCAACATGCTTCGAAGGAAGACCGCAATATTTCATGGGGTCGAGCTACCATCATATGAAATAAAGGAAAAACTGGGACCTAAAAGATTAAGTAAAGCAGCTTTTATGTCAATTACCGAAAAGCCTATCAGTCAACCCTCTTTTGATATCAAAAACATCTGGTCTCCAATGATAAGATCCAGCTCAAAAAAGATCGATAGAATTGTTTGACAACCGATTCAATCACATTAGTTCAGAGTCATCCGCTATTTTTTTCTGTATCATCAAAGAAGCAGAAATCATGGAAATGACCCAAATAATATTTCACAACTCGCTCTACTTATTACATAATTTTCTAAAATAGGTTTCAAGATAACTTTCTTGTTATCATTAATTGACCTGAATTTTTAAACATTCTAAACTTCCCGTTCCTATAATTCACGGTGGTCGATATAATCAAATAGTAACAAAATCAAACAAGGAGAATCAATAAAATATGCACACCCCTTATTTTTCGGATTTCTTCATTCAATTGATCGATGTAAGTAAGTACTTCAAAAATGCATGTCAGAAATAAATTCTCGGAAGGAGCCAATATTTTCAAACCTCGTTTGTTGGAAAAGTTCAAAGGAGACCTCTTCACTTTTTTCTAACACTGGATATATAATGCGACGTCTAAAGCATCACTAACAACATCCTTTATTTCCCGGAAATCTCTGGCATTTATCCTGAATGAGACAGGTGACCTGTAAGTAACATTTTCAGATATAATATTTAACATTATTCCCCAGGAAAAAAGCAAGAAACAACAAAACGTTTTGAAGTTTACGGTAGGTTACTCCCTTTGTCAACTACTAATTTCTCTTCTACGGAGAGAATTTTCCAGAG
Source organism: Propylea japonica (assembly GCA_013421045.1). Lineage (NCBI taxonomy): Eukaryota > Metazoa > Arthropoda > Insecta > Coleoptera > Coccinellidae > Propylea > Propylea japonica. Next base: position 85,585,464 of record CM024239.1, on the reverse strand, counting down.
CGCCGGGATATGACAGATCTCGGATGCAAGAACAATGAGGAGTTCGTCGAATACTGAGACAAAGGACAAATAGAACGGGATACAAGTCAGGAGCGGTTCGTCAGTTCAAGAGATGCATGGAAGAATTGGTTTCATTTTAGAACTTATTTGAATTTAAGAACTACACTGCGCAAAAAAATTATCGCACATTACGGAAATCTCAAATTTATTCTACAACTGAAGGTGTTCTCAATGATAATTATTTTTATCAGAATTATGCATGCATTTGTTATACACATTCAACGTTTTTCTTCAATACAGGTGCTTTTTCCCAGCAGGAATAAAAAAAGAGATTATCAGATTTTGAATGTATTAGCTCCATTCTGAAATCAGGTGTTCCCGATCAATTCTAGTGATCAATAGTTTTTCTTTCGTTTGATTTTCTGCACTCGATCGCTATGCAACGCGAAACACGCAATTTGACCCAAGAGAAATGTGCCCAAGCGGTAGTTTAGCGAGAAGAAGTATGTCCAGAATGTTGCAGCGATTCAGGGAGGCAGGTATGAATGTCCGAAGACCAGGACAGGGTAGACCACGGGTAACAACTGACATTCAAGAACGTTACTCGAGAGTTTCTTCGTTGAGACAACGATTTGCAACTGCCCGCCTCCTTCAAAATCAGCTTGAACTAACTCATGGGGTGCAAATTAGCACTCAGGCAATAAGAAATCATCTCAGAGCATATTATTTAAGGCCTCGTGTCTCGGCCAGAGGCCCAGCTCTTACCCCAGCCAATCGAAGAGCGCGTTTGGATTTTGCGAGAGAGCATATCCATTGGAAAGAGGCTGCTTGGGAAAGAGTTCTCTTCTGTGAAGAGAACTCTTTCCTCAGCTTCAAATGTGATATCTACCGAAATAGTGGAATATTCAAAGTACCACCTCTTATTGGAAAACCCTTTATAATAAAACCATGTTACACAAGATTGCGAAGGAAGTGGAACTTCTGGTTTCTTTTAAACGAGCCGCTACTGAACGAACTTTGACACAAAGAGAAGTTAAAGGCGTAAGGTCGATTCCTTACAGAGACATTCGAGTTGGCTGAGCGTACACAATTTGACATAAGATTGAAGAAAAGTTTAATCAGATGACCGTTCGTGATAATATGAAGAAGTTGAGATTCTTTGTACCCAGACGCTGAATATAACTTTCTTTGCTGTTAAAGCGGGATTAGAATTTCATTGCTTGGTGGTGTTGACTTTGAAGTGTTTAAGAATTACTATTTCCTCAGAGCTCAGAATGTTCATCAAAGTGGTTAGGGACGAGTTTTCTCTTGAGTGATGACCAGGTATGGCGTAATGAACAGATTCGCTACAGAGTTAAAGAACTATTTTTCCTATAACAAAGGAAACATTTCGCATCAATCGTTTCATACTTATTTTATTTCTTTTAATTCAGTTTGAAGTTACTTTTCTAAAAACATTGGTATAGACAAGTGGTGATGCAATTTCTATATTCATTATTGATTGATTTCAATTTGTAGAATCCGTTTCGTTGACCATATTTCTATAGCGAAACAGGGAATTAAGGTACTGCAATCTTGAGGTATCTGAAAGGTCATTCAGTTGTTTCGAATATATTTTCAAATTAATCTTATCTAGTTATCTCCCATCTCCGTGTATTTTCTTTATAGCATCCTTATATTTTTCCCGTTAAACGATTTCCCTTAAAAAAAAGTATCTGTCTAAATTATTTTCCCATCATTTTACGTAGAATGAATCCTTAAAATTAATAACTATACATTAATCCATGGTTTTATTTTGACACTTTATGAGTGGATTACTTAGAGATACTTTACAAGCTGCTACTGAGCGAATTTAACCCTTCGTTAGTAGCGCACGGTCTGTGAAACCGGCCAGACACTTTTTATTCTAATTTTCAGAAATTCAGGGGCATGGCATCTCCGGCTCCGTCTATCTTTCCGTAAGGATGCGACAGAGAGTCCTTGCGAATCTCATCGTGAAACGTGCTAGTACGAAAAAAATATATCGTGACACGGTGTGGGAGACCGGCGCGACTACTCTCGTACCCTATTTTTTTATATCTTGATAGTTCGATTGTGCGGTGAGTTTCAGGTGTGTTTGTTCTGTATAACTTATAACGAGGTAAATTCATTGTTTTTTAGCCATGTGGTCTTACGAAAAAGAGCAAGCTCGACTGCAGAAATTACTATAGGTTTAAGATGAGGAAGAGGATCAAATAGCAAATGACGAACATTCAGATATTGATCAGTCTTAAGAAAAATTTGAATATTTAGAACAACAACTTGCGAGTGATGACTCAGAGCAGAATATTTTTGATGATGATGTAGCTTGTGAGATTGTGATGATAACACACAAAACGGTCTACTTGCTGAGTAGCCAACAATCTAGCTATTCACGTGGGGTTTATGTTTGTAGGTACCGTTGTCAAGAATCTAACATAAATGTCAAATACGTTTTCAAATTCAAGAACCAGGAACCACCGAGTAGATGAGAACCTACAGATTGTTTGATAGCAACTGTAATTACACACGGCTTGTTTACATGCCAACAAGCCAAAACGCTAGCGATTTAGCGTGTAATGTAGACCAGCTGTCAACTTTAGCCGCAACTCTTTTACAATCAGATTATTGTCGTGTGAAAACGATTACACTGAGCGAATCTATAATCATCTACTTTATTCGCTCAGTAGCAGCTTGTAAAGGCTCTCAATGTAATCGACCCATTATTCAATTCGTTCGTTTAATGTTTATTGTTTGTACTGAATATCCAGAGACAACAAAAATAGTTCACCACAAGTTGCAAAATGGCGAATTCCCCAAAATTTAAATATGGCTAATATTTTTAAACGTTGAATTCACGAAAAATTATGTAGAATCGATTGGAGGGAGAAATTTAAAGGAAACAATGTGGAAAAAAATCCAGGTGTAGTTTTTTCAGGAGTGGTTTGTATTGAATATCTTGAGACAACAAGAATGTTTCACCACAAGTTGCAAAATGGCGAATGATCCAAAGTTTGAATAGGGCTAATATTTTTAATCGTTTAATTCGCGAAAAATTATGAAAGATCGATTGGAAGCAAAAATGTAAAGGAAACAATGTGGACAAAAATCCAGGTGAAGTTTTTTCAGGAGTGGTAATCAGAAACAAAATTTCAATGAAGGATTCTAATTTTGCTGCCATTTGAAATACTTTTTGTTTGAACTTTCTACCTTTTAAGAATGAAGATATTGTTTATGTGGGATATCTTGGAAAACCCTGTATATTCCAAAAGCATACAGTAACAAATTATCACAAAAAACACGCTTATAATCGGTAAGAATATATTGAGAAAAATGGTATTTAGATTATGAAATGATCAATTATGCAATAAAAAAAGATATGTTTAAAGCAACAAATTTTATTGTTCGCAGATGAGATATTAGGGTGATACAGCCATATTAATTGCTTCAAATTATCCGAGCAGAAGATGGAATATGTCGGTCAGTCTGTAGCAAGGAATAAATAATCCCTAATTATTTCTTAGGTGCTTTATTATTTGCTTCGGTTTCAAGAAACATGAATCAGGTGTTGAATGATCTATTGTATTTTTTTTCAAATTTGTGTCTCAGAGATACCGATTTTTTCAGTCATCTGTCAACTGTTGAGGTCTTCAATTCCTTGAATATCACCATCGGTCTATTTCTTCACTGATAACTTTTTTCAATTTCATCAGAATTTTATGGGCATATAAAATTTTTTTCACGTGTAACTAAAGATTTCAGGACTACGGAATGTCTTTGCAAGCCATTCCATCAAAATTATTTCCCATTATCTGCTCCGGATTCTGTTGACGATTTTACGATGTACTAAAACCTTTTCAATGTAGGAAACACTCAAAAATTTATTTCCGATTTTACGATTCTCTTCTCAGGGGTATTTTTTCAAGAAGACAGCGGTGGACATGAATATTCAATAGCTGATGCTTTTATTTGGAGTGAGGAGGAAGTATATGACTGCTCCAAGGTTCCATCTCCAAATTATATTGGGTTATTCGAAGAATATTTTATTGGCTAGGCTCTGAATACCGTCGTAAAGTATGATACATTTCCCTCTGCTGTACGCATCGTTTACTTCAGCCAATAAACATAATTTTCGAAGGATGCAAACAGGACAACTCCAATGAATCTCTGGTGCTGTTTTATGCGAAAACCTGAGCTAGTCATGTTTGACAGGGTTCTCTAATTCATTATACGAACTTCACAGTCGTATTGCAAGCTTGCTCGTCGCTCTGCCGAGTGATTTTGAATAGGATTGATCATCTCTTGGTTGATGTCCCTGCCAGAGAGGCAAATTTGACACGAGACATGCTGCATATGGAGTGATGTGACAAAGTCGGCTTGACAAAGGACCGGAAATACGATAACTTTGGAAGAGAACAACAACACTGCAAATCTTCACGACAGATTTGAGGTTTTATCAGGAAAAATGATGATAAGACCTTTCACCCCGATTACACTCAGCTCACTTCCACGACAGGGAGCAGAGAATCGAGCAGGGAAGTGGGCAGTGCGAGAATGTAATCACTACACTTCCCTGCTGCCTTTCGCTGCTCCTAGTGCTGTCTTTTGCTCCCTAAATTGCCGGTTTCTCGGACGAAGTCAAAGGACCAGTAGTACGAGCGGCAATGAGTTATTACATTCAGCTACGTTGTTGTGGCTGCAGTGATAACAGAATCACGAAACGCTCTTACGAAATTTATTATATTTTCGAAAATATTGTTTTTATTATTGTCGAGAAAATAATCACTAGGGAGTGGAGTGATACTTCGATTTTTAAAATAATTTTTGAGTATTATGTGCCTTTTATTTCCTATCCCAAAATAGGTAATTTTACAACTAACAATTCTGATGAATGTTTACATTTTCCATTAGTGGTGAGACTGAAATTATTGCAAAAATCACACGAGCTATAATTATTTCACAGGAATTTCAATTGAAATCATTTTAACGTCCTATTCTTAACATAAAAGTGATTAAAAGAAGTGATTTTTTTTATCAGGATTCAATGATTTTTAGCCCATCTGCCTACCATGGCCGATTACAACAAAAAAGTCGAATGAAGTACTTTTTTCCTATTAATTTTGTAGCTCAGGACTCCGCGAAGTTTTCAAATGTAGTTCCAAACCGAAAATGAATGTTTGAGTACAGTCTACTGAAAACGGAATTTCTAGCCTTTAAACTTCATTTTGGGTGAATTGCAGATACCTCAGAAAACTGAATATTTTTTATTATTGAATCAAAATTCAGGACGATTATGTTGAAAAGATAAAAAAATTTGAAAAACACTCAAATATTCATAACTCGAGGAACTCCAAAAAATCGCATAATATAGGTACTATTTGGAAATTTTTGGATTGTCACCGATCTGAGAAAAAAAATTATTACGTCAATCTACTGGACATCCTGTGAAAAGCAACAAGACACAGCGCTGAGGCTGCTATTTCTTCGTCTGTCATTGCCGATTGGTGGTCGCGAGAGCAATTCTGCGGCAGAGTGTGAATGCTCACTGCCTTCGAAGTATTTCGGGAATTATTGCGGGCAGCGCGAACATCAGTAGCAGGACTGAGTGTAATTGAGGCTTTTAGTTCTCAGGATATTTGAAGTTTGAATGACAGTTTTTTCAATACGACTTCCCGTACAGAAGCTTCTGACTTTTATAATGTTACTTTTGATAGCTTTCATCATTCAAAGAATGTGTGACCTTTTGATATGCCTTTATGAGAACGATCTCTCTTTCACTTCGAATTTATTGTTTTTTATTTAGGTGGTCTATTCGTTTTTTAATAACAATCTTGGTTGAGTAATTTCCGAGAAGAAAATTAATAAGAATAACCAATTTCTTCTATTTTTCCATGATACCAATAAGTCATATATGTATTATCATTATTTGAACTGTGTTATTTATAGTTAAGTTAGTCCTACGGGAACTGGAACCATGTAAATTTTTTATTATCTATCCTTTCTCATTAATATAAACCCAAGGACGTCGATAAAAACATTGATAAAAATGACAACCTGGTATAGGTAGAACAAATCATAACGATTTTTTTGGACTAGGTTCTTTATATTTTAAAATCTTTTTGTGGACAAAAGAATGTTTCAAACCATAGAATAAAGGTTACCCAAGTATTTTTCGCAAAAGTGAACGTTTTGTTTTTGGAATCAGAATTTATGTGTTGAATGGAACTATTTTCATTCAGAATGAACCTATAGTCCATGCTTCGACAGTTAACTCATTAGGAAATAAATTTCCAAAATTGTATTGGAACTCCATACGAAAACCTCCATTTTCCTGGGATAGTCTTTTGAGGTAAGTCGAATTTCAGAACACTTATAACGTTTTTTATGGTTGAATAAACTACTGGTTTTTACAGTTGTGCAATTAAATATACAAGTGAAATAAGTAGGTACATGAGTTTTCTTCTTCTGGATCCAATCATCGCGTTATGTATAATACTGAGTAAGTAATTATCTGGGTAAGTAATTATCTATTTCTTTCCACATATCCCATTCAATTCTGAGCTAATGACGGTAATGGGTGACCAAAACCACTCTGCCTAACGAAACCGAGGTATCTACACGCAATTTCATTAATCCTGCGACAAAACACTATGTAAACAACAACACATCATTCCCGTCATCCCTTGAATCTACAGAAAATTCAATCCGGTGTAAGCAAACAAAAATATTCGAATGTTATCGTCCGAAGTATATTCATAAACGGATCTCTTGAAAATAAATAGAATATACTTCAAAAAAATCTCAGTCGAAATTGTCGCACTGTAGGTACATTCAAATTTTCGTTGTCTGTCGACATTCTTCGTGTTACTTTGTAGGCTATTTGCAGAACCCCATCGAATATTACTTGCCTGGGGCTTACTGAAAATATTGATGGAAGTTAAACTGCTAAACTGCTTCATAGGCCGCCTCTATATCTAATATATTCGTTTTTTACAGCCAGCGGAACATCATGAGTTTTCCTTGAAATAACGTGAAACCTTTTCAGTATGACAGAAAATAAGGAAATGGAAGACTTTCTTCTTTTCTTCTACAACCTACAAAGCTCAGAGCACGTGGTTTTTGGCTGCAAAAATAGCATTCAAGGGAACATAAATTTTGTATTGATAACAATGTGATTAAAACTTTATTTTTTTTTATTATCTAAAATCTCCTTGTGAAAAGGAGTGTAAGTAGGTATCTAACTGTAATATAAAGGTTACCGAAGTTTTTTCAAAAAGTAAATGCTCTTTTCTTCTGAATCAGAATTCATGTGTTGAATAAAATTATTTTCATTCAGAATGGACCTATATTCAATGCTTCGACTCTCAACTCATTAGGACATCTATTTTCGAAATTTATTCGGAAGACTTTACGAAAATCTCCATTTTCCGGGAACGTTCTTCATAGCGTTTGTCAAATTTCAGAACAATTATAACGTTTTTCTTAAGGTTTAATAAACCACTGATTTTCACAGTCGTTCAATTGAATATATCCAATTAGAATAATTACTTTACTTATTTTTTTAGTTCCAATGATCGTGTTGTGTATAATACTGATAAAGTAATTATCTTCTATAGAAACAGCGGTATTCCTTCTCAAATATCCCATTCAATCACAAAATAATGACGGGAATGGGTGACCAAAACCACTCTGCCTAACCAAACCGAGGTATCTATACGTAATTTCATTAATCCTGCGAAAAAACAGTCAACAACAACACATAATTCCCGTCATCCCCTTGAATCTACAGAAAATTTAATACGGGCTAATCAAACAAAAATATTCGGATGTTATCGTCCTCAGTTATTCATTAAAGGAGCTCTTGGAAAAATAAATAGAAAAGGTTATCAAAAAATCGGAGTCCCATTTAAATTTTGCCGTTGTCATTATTCCTGTCGATCTGGAGGCTATTTACGGAGCCTCATCGAATGTTGTTTGCCTGGGGCATACTGGAAATATTGATGGAGGATTAACTGCTAAACAGCTTTGTACGCTGCTTCTATATCTATTTTATTCCTTTTCTTCATTACAGCCAGCGAAATATCAAAAATCTTTCTTGAAATAACGTGAAATGTGTTCTGTGTGATAGAAAAATAAGGAATAGAAAGACCTTCTTCGCATTTGTGCTGTGCAACAACTCACCATGCTTAGATCACGCGATTTTAAGCTGCATAAATTGCATTCCAGAGACCATTGTAATGGTAACCATATGGTCAAAACTTCGTTTTTCTATATCTTCTGAAATCTCCTTGTGGAAACGAGTGTAACTTACCATCAAACTATAGTATAAAGGTTACCAAAGTATTTTACGTCAAAGTAAATGCTCTTTCCTTCAGAGTCAGAAGTCATATGTTGAATAAAAGTAATTTTATTCAGAATGAACTTGTAGTCAATGCTCCGACTCTCAATTCATTAGGAAATCAATTTTCAAAATTGATTTGGAAGGCTACACGAAAACCTCCATTTTCCGGGACTGTTCTTCTTGGGGTATGTCCAATTTCAGAACACCTATAACGTGTTTCTTATGGTTGAATAAACTACCGATTATCACAGTTGTGCAATTAAATATATCTAATTGGAATAATTACGTGAGTTTTCTTCTTCTAGTTCCAATCATCGTGTTGTCTATATCTATATCTATACTAATATTATAAAGAGAAAAGATTTGTATGTTTGTGAATTTGTGGATTTGTAGGTTTGTGTGTTTGATACGAGTTAACTCATAAGCTACTAGACCGATTTCAAGAATTCTTTCACTCTTAAAATGCTACACTATCCCTGAGTAGCATAGGCTACATTTTTTACCCGAGAAAATTAAGGAAAGCTACTATAACTTCAATGATAATGAATATAAGTACCAAAATCAGCCATGATCAGCTATTTTCAGGTGCGCTGCAAAAACCGTAAGACGTACATGGAAACAATTTATGACGGAAATGTACCTCTTTAATAGTTCTACAAAAAAGTCCAGGATAGCATATATCTATCTTTCAAGGTTTACTCGGTATTACCTTGTAAAGGTATCCAAATGTTTCTCAAAGTTATGCATTATTTGGGAGTATTTTTTTATGAGTACGCTATTGATTCTCATCCAATCAAATACTTCGTTCATCCCCAGTATTCAATTCAGAACGAAATTGCCTTAAACATCACTCAATTATATGATGAATACATCAAAAGATATGGCAGGTTGAAGATGAAATCGCACCAAAATGCGTCTCCGATGTAGGCACTAGGCGGATTGGAAAAGGTATCGAGGTGTGAGAGGGGGGCATGCATATCTATACAGGATGTCCGGTAAACCTTGTACAATATTGAAACTGGTGATAGACCAGGTCATGACTGTTCAGAATATCAGAATTTTACCTCAGTAAAAATATCACCATTTTCGAGAAAATGGGCATTTTCTAAATATCTAGAAAATCACTACCTCACCTCCGTTTTTTGAGTGCTATGTCTACAAATTGAGACTAATTCAAATATCTTTGTTGTTAATGATTGAGTGATGCTTTCAGACGTACAAAACAGTTTTTCAGAACTTGATACATTTTTCAAGAATAGAGGTAAAATGCCAGATTTGATTGATTTTCTAGATATTTAGAAAATGCCCATTATCTCGAAAATGGTGATATTTTTACTGAGGTGAAATTATGATATTCTGAACAGTCATGACCTGGTCTATCACCAGTTTCAATATTGTACAAGGTTTACCGGACACCCTGTATAAGAGGTGGCCGCGTGGATCAGATTTCAGACATACAGTCGACTCCATTTTGAGGGGCTGATTGAGAAGAAAAAATGTGAAAATTCAAAAAAGTTTTATAGGCAAAATAAATGTTTTACATCTGCTCTTCGTTGATCGCAAAATGTTTAACAAATTTCTACCCATGCGAAGCTGGGGCGGGTTTCTATTGTATAATACTGAGAAAGTAATTATCTTCTACAAAAACAGCAGTATTCCTTCCCAAATATCCCATTCAATTCCGGAATTATGACGGAAATGAGTGACCAAACCACTCTGCCTAACCAAACCGAGTTATCCACACGCAATTTCATTAATCCGGCGAAAAAACACTCTGTCAACAACACATCATTCCCGTCATCCCCTTGAATCTACAGAAAACTCAATCCGGTGTAATCAAACAAAAATATTCGGATGTTATCGTCCCCCCAGTATATTCATAAACCGATCTCTTGGGAAAATAAATAGAATACGCTATCAAAAAATCCGAGTCGCATTGTACATTCAAATTTTCGTTGTCTGTCGACATTCTTCCTGTCGATCTGAAGGCTATTTGCAGAACCCTATCGAATGTTGCTTGCCAGGGGCTTACTGGAAATATTGATGACAGTTTAACTCCCTCGTACGTTGCTCTGTATCCGTTGTATTCGCTTTCTTCGGATTGAATAACAACCCTAGGCAGGCGATGTTTATATTGGGATCATAAAATGATGTGGAAAAAAATTGCGTCGCTATGTTATTTCGACAGGGTTTGGAAAGGGTTCGCAGGAGAAATAAGAGACCCAAGTAATTGCTAGCTTTTCGTTTTGACTAGAGTTTTCATGAGATCAATCGGTGAATTCACGAAACGTATGTTGAAATTGAACATGAACATGTTAATAAAAGCAGGAGACAGAAGTAATTGCTACCTTTGTGTTTCGATTAGAGTTTTGACGAGATCAATCGGTGAATTTACGAAACGTATGTTGAAATTGAACAGGAACATGTTAATAAAATATAGACACACAAGTAATTGCTAGCTTTTTGTTTCGATCAGAGTTTTGATGAGATCAATCTGGGAATTCTGGTTCGTCAGCTCTTCCGAATTTGTTGAATAGAAGATTGTTCGTTATTCCCCATCTTGATAACCAACTGTGCGAATAGCCGTCCAAACGATAACCGTGAGCGCCTTTGAGTTTGCCAGAAAGACCGACACCCTGATGGATGAGGTCGTTGAGACGAGCGTTACGCGTAATACTCGTAATGCCGTCCAAACGAAGAATTCGCATTACATTACTCGTTGCATTACACCAGCGGTAACCCAGCATTCGATTCGCGGTGGCTGTCGCCACGTGAATAGGTTAGGTTATAATATTTCGCGGTACCTTCATGAAGGATTTCGTTATACCTATTGTATTCTTCGGTGCTTCTTGGAAATGAATTACGATCAAACCTTAAACAATGGGGGTTTGAACAATATTTGGAAAAATGGACTATGAAACATAATTCTTAGCAAAGATTAACTGATTACTTGCGATGAATAACTTTTTAAGCTGCGTAGATAAATTTTTGATTTTTGACGAATAACTTTTTGAGCTGCGCAGAATAATTTTTTAAGTGCTTAATATCATGTCGAGTAAAAAAGGCTTATTGGAACAAGTCAGAAAAATCAGTAATTCTAATTAAATATGACAAGCAATCAGCAAGTAACTTTGCTTACTTATGATAAGATACTTTTTATCAGGAAATACCTCAACCTGTCGGAAATGAAAAAAGTTCTTTGTGCCTATAGCTAGTTGAAAGTTCTATTTGTTGTATTCATTTTTTTCTCGGTGAACCTAGTTTCTGAGTGTTTCAGTTTCACAATTTCTTACGATATTAACTTGTGAGTTTCTCAGTTTTCATGTACTTCAGTATATCAGTTTTTCAGATTTCATAATGCGAGGGTAATTTCAGTTTTAATGAAGAAAAAAAATTTAATATTTTCATGTCCGATTATATCTCATCTTCCAAAATTTTCCAAACGAAAGTGTTTAGTGAAAAACTTTTTCGTTGATTTTGTAGACAATCAAGTGAAAATAGTTATTTAATCAACTAGGTTATTAAAGACAGCGACTAATGGTCAAGATATTTTAAAGCGTGAGCGGAGCGAACGCTTTAATAGTTCGAGATCATTAGTCGCTCGATTAATAACCGAGTTGATTACAAGATTTTTCCGACGATCTCAATATGAATTGTGTATGAATTCTTGATTGAAATACATTTTCATTCTGCACAAGACATACATTTGTCATAATGAAATTTCTATGTATCTATGTTCCAGTAGAGTTTTGACATTTCTGGTAGTGCTTCTGAATACTTTGTGAACGGTTGCCATGGGGATTGCACATGAAAATAGACAAAAAATTGAGCATTAAAATGGGTCATTAATGATCAATTTCCTACACATTAAAATCACCTTTTATTTCGAGGTCGGCGGAAAATATACTTATCTTGTAGCCTTTTTGATCTGCCACATAGAAAGGAAAGAATTGAGGAGGCAATGGACAAGGAAACGAAAAAACTGGTTTCTTGAGGAACGATGAAACAAAATTGATGAGAAACAGAACATCAGAAACTCCCTATACCCAAGATTATGAAGAAAATATCTTATCACTTACATATATTCAAAATAACAAACTAAGGAGCTAAGATCTTGAGGTTTTTATTTGAATGATGATTTTTAGAGTTTAAATGCGGAAGCTTCTGACATGCATATTGTTGTTTACGATGAATTGACAAATCTGAAGGCGTTAAATTAAGAGAGTGTGAGGCACATCTCTGATCACCAAATCTTAAGAATCCAATTGGTAAATTCTTTTCGCTGTTCATGGTCTATTGGCAGAATTGTTGATTTCGTAGGCATATAGCAGTAAATCTTCGATTAGAGCTCCTGTTTAAATGTCTTATTCGTATGCCTGATGTCGAATAGACATCTCTGGCCTTTTTGTCACACTCTGACAAACTGCTGTGAGTAATTTCGAATTAACGCGAAATCAATATGACATGTTGAAGAAGCGAATCAGGTAGCAGAATCCAACGTCAGAAGTTTGTTGATTTATAATATATTATTATAAGTAAGTTAGTATTATTTGTTTTTCTCAGAAATATTCAAGGCAGGATCATGCAATAAACAAGTACAGGAACCATACTAGCATCATACAGCATTGTTATGCGTCCTCATTCTTCAAATGAAAATTGTTCGAATTCTGAGTAAGTGCTGATGGAAATCTACCTACTTCATGAAAATCCTTAATGAGATTCTGGATACCAAAATCTCATTAAAGGAGTGTGAAATGGGTCAACCATAAAAATGCTATAAATTCTCCTAATGAGAACAAAGCCTCGCACTGCACCGTTATACGTTATGTGAAGTCTAGACACAACATAGATGTTGTAATTGTTCATAGACTATTTGGAAAACGAGAGGAAAATCAATAGGAACTTTTATTCTGCATTATTGTATTGATTGAAATCGGAACTCGCAAAAAACTGCCACATTTATTGAAGAAAAAATGCTTCTTTCTGCAAGACAATGCACCAGCTAACCAATTCATGAAAACGATGTCAAAAATCCATAAATTACGATTCGGATTGCTTTCTTCTATCCCATTTTCTCAAGAATTATTTTCTGACTTCAAACTTGAAGAGATGGCTCCAGGGAAAGAAATTTGAGACGGATGAAGAGGTCAAAAGGGAACTGAAGCATATTTTGGAAAATTTGACAAATCTTACTATTCAAAAGGCATCGCAATATTGTAAAATCGTTGGACTTAGTATATCCAGCTCAAAAAGCACTATGTTGAAGAGTAAATAGTAATTTTGACAAAAATTGTTTTCCTTGTGAGGCTCACTATACAGGTTATCTGTAAACAAATGCGAGGGAATTTGGGAAATGATTCCTCGATAAAAATAAGTTCATATAATTTTTTTTCGAAATTGACCTCGCTTCCAAGATACAGCCTTTTGAAGGCGATGACGAGTTGACAGGTAATTAAACCTTCAGAAAGATTTATAGAACATTTATCTCCAGTCATAGACATACAATGTCTTAGAATAATTATTTTACGGAACACTTATTCGATGAAATGGAATGGACAGTGATCATAACTGCTTGTAAGCTTTTATTTTTTTATACAAATTTTGCAGGAGACTTTTTTCTTCAGATTTGAATGAAAAATAATAAAAGAATTTTATTTTTCGAAAATCTATCTCACGAAAACAATTTTTTAATGAAAATCATAGGCGGTTGTTATGTTCAACCCCTAATAATGAAGTTATGAGATCTAAAAAAATTGTGTGAGTAAAATCTGCTTAGTGCTTCATATTATGTATAGTTCTATGACTCAGTGTTTTTAAATAGCCGTAAAAAATATTAAAAACTGTCAACTCGTCATTCCCTTCCAGAGGCTGTATCTTTCGAACTTTATACACAATTTATATGAACTACCCCTGCTTATTTTCATAGATGAATCAAATCCCGAAATCCCTCGCAGGTGTGTGCTTTGTATACGGAAAATTTTGTTAACGCACTATTCTCAAACTACAACTCTCAGAGACGACCACATGGTTTCACATATCCACCACCCTCCCGAAGTACAAGTAGAATGCTAACAACCCCAGCCTTTTCGCAGGTGGCCATAGAAATATTACTTGGCTCATACCCAGAAAACACAGAAGTGAAATCCCTCAAACCCAAACTGGTGGTGGAACTCCCGAAACATAGTAAGACGTATCATTTGAGTTATGTGCGTTTTTGCTAAACTTTCCCGACTCGCTACCGGATAAATCTCCCTTTCTTCTGGCTCGGGCCGATTTGTTCCCTTCAGTTTTTCCCTGATTTTCCCGGTCGTTTCCAGGTGAGTGCAGATCGGAGTCGGGGTGTTTTTCCTGCCTCGGCCATTAGGGGACGAAAGGAAGAATTATGGGTGGGACAAAACATCTGTTGCTTTGTCGTGTTGGAGTTGACTGGAATTCGTAATTATACTACAGGGTGAGTGTTTTTTTCTGCGCTTAGCAATCAGAACGAGGGAAGTATTTTTTGCCCATGGGTTTCTGCAATTCAATCGAGAATAAAACCTAATGAATTAGTATAAATACTTTCTGGAGTATTAACTACACTCAGGGGCAAAATAATCGGTCCACTCAAAAAGTTTGTTAATTCATAAATATGTTATTGTAGTCCGATTCAATTGAATATTTTTTTTCAATTGTTGGTATGTTTATCTTCGATTAATCATCAAGTTTGAATTTCAAGAAAACTCAGCGTACTTTATTTTATACAGGGTTGAACAAAATCTGTTTTTTACCCTAACTTCAGAACCACTCCTGGTGTGTTCCAGTTGTGCCACCGCGTCATTTCTTGCTTAGTCATCAAGATACATCTTCTCGTAACAATTTAAATCTTCATTTATAGCAATATCTCAAATTTTGTTAAAGATATAGGGTATTCGATAAAACATTGAACTACACAATTTCGCTATGTCTATCGAAGTACTTTTACAGATTTAACTTTGAATCCGAACGTTATGAGAATAAACCGTAAACGAAGGGAAACCGTGAAACAAGAGAAGTTTTAGCGCCATAGACTAACTAAACGGAGAATAGATGAGACACTAGTAGAACAAGCTTCAACGCCATCTGTTTTTGTACAACATTACTAATTCGTGAAAATAGCTTAATTGAAAAAGGAATCTGTATCGTAAAGCTGCCTCAAAAAGAATTCTGTAGTGCACCTTGAATACGTAGGTACTCCCATATAGGCAAAAGTTTTTGAAATTAAATTTCTAAAAGGATATCAGAAATGGATTCGTGCAAGTTATCGATGAGTGAGGAAATTTATTTTCATGAAAATAATACCTGCAACGAACTTTCATCTGATTTTCTTTTGGAATCGAGAAATGAGGATCAATAATCAAATTCTGAATAGAATAAAAATTTATTAACTGAAATAGGGATCACCAATTGAAAATACAGATTTATTTCATAAATATCTTATCCATAAACTAATAATTGCATTGAAAACATTTTCAAAAACTAACAATAATGAATTCAATAATACAAAATATGAGTATTTACCTACTAAACTTATTCAATACATGAAAAACTTTTTTGAAAACTACGAATATCTTAATTCTTATAGGTAACAGAATATACTGATATGGTTCAATTTTATTATTTTAAGAGTTTGTAAGTAGGCAGGATATAAAAAAATAAGATGTTTGTTACTATGGAAAGGAATTGTCAGTTAGAAAAAATAATAAAATAGAGGGGAATTGATATGGTTTAATTTTATAATTTTAAGAGTTTGTGTTTTAATGTGAGTAGGCAGGATATTAAAAAATAATAAGATGGTTGTTACTATGGAAGGGTTTGTCAGTAAGAAATTAATAAAATAGTGAAAAGTCACGAAATTTTTTACTAGAATCCACCCTGAAAAAGAATCTCATAATTCAATAAAAATTAATATAAGAAATTGTATGAGTCGTGTAATTTCATAAATCAATATAAATTAAAACTAAATCAAATAAGAAATACACGATTCCATATCAATACATATATATTTTATAATTGTACCTTCTTGCATCTCGATTTTCACATCAATAACACAGCACGTCTTCACTCTTGCAGGCATATCGAAATTTATTATATTTCAAAAAAACGTGTCAAACCACTCCTTGTGTCAGTTGACAATTCAAAGGTTTTTTGATAATAATGATTTTACATACCTACTATTTTCTCGATAGGATTTCCATGAATGCAACGACATCTAACTATCAAATTGAAAATAATTTTTTTCGTGTATTAGTCTCCTCCTCCGACAGATGGCGCGGAATATACGAGTGGCTCATCTAATTTTTTAGTTTGTCTATGTTTTAGCGCGACATGTTGTTCTTTATGCACCGTTTATAGGAGACTATTTCGAGTAATAATGCCCGTCCGAATCAAGCGTATGTGGCTAGGATTTCCAGGGAGTATTCAGCGGAGGTTGATATCCAAGAACTCAATTAGCCTGCTCTCAGACCAGATTTGAAACCAATTGAGCATGTTTGGATGCTCTTGGGAGGAAAATTCGATCTCGTGTACCAACTCCTGAAAACTTGCAGGATCTCAGTGATGCTCTAATTGATTCAAAACCTTAATGAGGACATGCCGCGACGAATTGCACCTATTATCCGCGTCTCGGCGGAAAACACGTTATGTTTTGTTTGGTTTTCAGTTTATTTTCATTAGGTCAGAATTTCAGGTTGAATTTGTTGAAGTATTGATGTGGCCTTAGCGAAATTTAACGTTTACTGAAAACCTTTTATGATTAATAAAATTGAGGTTGTTACGAATGACTAGAAAGGAAGTATCTTGATGGTGGAATAAGAAATCACACGGTTCAACAACTGGAACACCTAGGTGTGGTTCTAAATTTAGGGTAAAAAACAGATTTTGTTTCACCCTGTAGAAAATGATGTACTTTCAGTTTTCTCGAAATTCAAAACTGATGATTGATTAAGGATGACGTACCTACAATTGAAAATAGATTCAATCGAATTAATTTATAAGAATGGAACTAGCTTCTATGTGGTATTCAATATAAGCAAATAAAAATTCATTAAAGAGGGTGAAGTAACTAGATTGTTCAATTTCATTCGAAATATACTTTCTGTATAGTTTCCTTGAGATTTCAAGCTATAAATTTCTTCCCTGAAGTAAAAATTGTAGAGGGCTGCAAAATACGCTTTCACCGCTATTGTCACTTACTCTTTCATTTGATGATAACCGCTTTTCCCTCATAAAACTCGAAATTTAGATCACTCTGGAAATGCTCTTGTGACACAGTGCATTATCTTGAAGTAGGCAACTCCCAACGATAAGAGAAAGACAATCACATTGTTTGATGGTTGATTATGTTTTTATGACAATCGTGGCACGTCAATTCTTTCAAACCTACCCCCATTACCTATAGCAACTGGACGGCAAAGTTCTACCCCTGATGCATTGAATATCGTATGGTTTCGTTGTGAATTTCCATAATGGTATACTATTTTCCATGAACTAAATAACCAAAACGTGATTGTAGAATAATCAATTCTTGTCATCAATGAAATCATGCGTATTTTACAATTCCTGTGGTTACGCCAGACTATTCATTAGTCGGTATTGAACCAAAACTGATTAGTTCTCATTTCAATAATTGAAATTCAACGACATATGGGTGCCTAGTTATGAAATCAGCTTGTCAGTATTCTTCCACTACGTTGCTTATTGTTGATCGAGCATAATTTTATTGATTTCATGCATCCTTTTGAATGAATAAATTCTACATGATGAAATATTTATTGGAATGTTTTTCTTTTGGTCACAACGGTAGTACCTAAAGCTTTTGTGACAAATATTTTCGAAAAGTAACGAAATTCGCTTTTTTGAATCTTTCAAATTATGATTGATGAAAGTAAAGGTAAAATGGAAATTTCATTTCAATATCCTATTAATAATGACATCCTTCACCATAAATGTATGTACTTTATTTTCTTCTTGTATATACCTATACACTTACACGAGGTACTTTGGGAGATGATTCCTCGATGAAAATAAGCAGGGGTAAATTTTTCGAAATCGACCTCCTTCCTAGATACTGCCTTTGGAAGGCGATGACGCGTTGACTTTTTTAAATTTTTTTACGGCTTTTTAAAAACACTGAGTCATAAAACTTTACATGATTTCGTTCAAAAATTGTTTTCGTGGGATATATTTTCGAAAAATCAAATACTCTTATGTTTTCCCATGCAATTCTGGAGAAAAAAGTCTCCTGCAAATTTCGATACAGTCGATACTTTTCTCAGAAAAATAAGAACTTACAAGCAGTAATCAATCTTCATTCGATTTTTTCGTATAAGTGTTCCATAGAATGAATATTCTAAGATTTTGTATGTATATGACAGGAGATAAAAATGTTCTATGAATATTTCTGAAGGTTTCATTACTAATTTCCGGAATAAAATTATATCCGTAATATTTTAGTTTCACAAATAGAACTTTCTTTCGATTATGAGCATAATTGACAAAACCAATTCTGAGCATGAACAATATCTTTTGAATATAATTTATAACATACGATGGAATGAAATGAACAGTGATCATAACTAAGTTTTTATTTTTTCCGAGAAAAGTATCGACTGTATCAAAATCTGCATAAACATTTTTCTCCATGATTAAATGAAAAACCATAAGAGAATTTCATTTTTTGAAAATCTATCCCACGAAAAAAATTTTTGAAGGATAACCATAATGGGTTGTTCTTTTCAACCCCTAATAAAAAAGTTATGGGATCTAAAAAAATCGTCTGAAAAACATCTATTGAATGAATCATATTATGTATAGTTTTATGACTCAGTGTTTTTTAGGACTCAAAAAAAATTAAAAACTGTAAAATCGTCTTTGCCTTTCAAAGGCGGTATCTTGGATTTCGAAAAAAGTTTTTATAATCTACCCCTGCTCATTTTCATCGAGGAATCATCTCCCTTAGTCCCTTGCATTTGTTTACAGACACCCTGTATATCCATACTAATAGTAATCATCAATAGTAGAATATTTGAATCCACACAGCACGATTTAAGAATAAAATACATATCATTCTAGTTATCACGATTGTCCATATAATGAATGATTGATTGAACAATTATTGTTTTTCAATTACTGATTAATTTCAGACATTTTTAATAGCTCAAGACAGTACCTAGATTCTAGAAGCATCATCTGAAATTGAAATAATTTTAAGATATTATAGCACCCTCATATAATGTAGGTAACAAAAAACAATAATAGTCAGTTTTTCTCTGTTTTGTTGCACTCCTAATTCCACTCCAATATTGTGCTCTTCCTCGAAGTCCATTAGAAGCCTTTTCATTCCAATAACCAAAGCGAAGTGCAACTATATGTACCTATATACAAACAAATTACTTTGGCAATCACTGTATGCGTTCTGAATAGTTTGAAACTAAACTAAAACTTTTCTAAATTATGCATGTGCCATATGATTCGTTAGTCCTCGAGGGATTTCAATTTTGCTGTTTGTAGAATGTCGAAAATATTACCTCATTTGAATATATAGAGGCATGCAAAACTTTCGTTGAGCTGTCATGCACCAGTCTGCAACTTCTGAAGCTTCGTTCAATTTGGTAGAGTTAGTTTTGGGAATATTTGTTGGAATATACAGTATAGTTCTGGAAGAACTGGATAGATTGTACCTTCAATCGCATTTGTGGTTTAAAATTATATATGCGTTGTGGTAGATCTGGTTATGAAAACATTCAAGCTAAGCTTCTGACTTCACACCATGTCATTGTGTAATTGTTTTTCGAACACATATTAGTAGAAGATCCGAACCTGAACGACCTTCACCGAGCTTATAATAGAATAAAATTTATTTTATAATAAATTTAGTATATCAGAAAATATATTAAATATGGGTTGTCTGAAAAAATCCTGGACAGAATATTTTTAATCATTTTTTTTTAAATTTACCTGGACAAGCTACTAGGTTGCCAGGTATAAACAGGTATGTCGATACTAGATTCAGACTCACCAAAATGTCCCACATCTGCCCTGAAAGTTTTACAATAATTGGTGAAACACCCTGTATATAATCTAAGTAACGATTATACGACCCGATCTTTTTTTCTCAAACATGTTTTTATTATACTTGCATGTCGAAGGGTAGTTTTCGAGGATACTTCACAGTATACTTATCTCTGATCTCTCTGTCACTCATTTAAACAAGCCTTCAAATTTAAATTTTTCAAATTCGCAAACTCCTAATAGGACGAAATTTTTTGCAGAAAACCCTTTATCAACGTGTTCGTAATAAAACAGCACCTATGCTGATATAACTTTCCTTTTATTATCATAACAAGTGAAAGTAACTAGTATCGACATACCTGTTTATACCTGGCAACCTAGTACCTCGTCCAGGTAAATTTTTTTAAAAATAATTAAAAATATTCTGTCCAGGATTATTTAGACAACCCATTTTTAGCATATTTTCTGATTTACTCAATTTATTATAAAATGAGTTTCATTCTATTATTATCAGCTCGGTGAAGGTCGTTCAGGTTCGGATCTTCGACTATATATTAAGGTAAATGTACCAATTATCGACAGTGCCCCAATTATCGACACTTTTCATTTCTTTCTCATATATTAAGGTTTCGGGACCAGCCATAGAATTATTTTCTTCGCGAATATGTAACTTATAGTTTTCTCAGCATATATGAATATTATCCCGATTTTTTCTGAGTATCCTCAGTGCAAAATGTGCCCTCATTCAGTTGAGTTTCAGCCTCAACCGAGTTTACAGCCTATTTGTTACCAATTCAATAAGAAAAGCCTCCTCATCATATCCAATCAAACTCGCAAGATTCAAGTGATATAAGTTTTTTTTGTACATTAACACACTTTCATATGGTTTGATGATTTCAGTTTTATCAATGAAATAATTTTTCTGTGATATTTTCATTAAAAATAGGGTGTCGATAATAGGTACATCTAAACATGACCATCCCCATTCATCGACACAAGTGTCGGTAATTGGGTAAGTGTGGTGTTATTTGAAATACTTCCTGGAGCCTAATACTTCTTTTTCGGAACAAAAGTAACTTTATTGTATGCGATTCAATCATCATTTATTATGTACCAATTATCGACATAATGATTTTCTTCAGATTTTCCAATTAGAAATGAAATATTTCAATGTCGATAATAGGTTCAATTCTATGTCGAATAATGGTTAAATTTTGCGATCATAGGGCACCTTCGACATGACTTTCAATGTAATTTTCTTGCGGAATTGGTGAGCCCTATCAACAATTTATTTTCAACAACATTTTGACCGCAAATGATCAAAGTTTCAGTCCACAACCGACACCAAATGATGATAAACTCTTATGATATTATTTCATACTTTTTCGGAGATGTCGATGGCGAGTGCATTACATTATCGATTATTGGTTTCGTTAATTTTTCAGTCTATTCCGAATAATTAAATGTCACGGATGTGAAAAACGTAATGCCTGCTCTAAGAACTTCCAAACAATTCGATGTTACCAGAACCACATTATGAAAGGCAGATAGGTTCTGAGACTGTCTTAACCAAGAGGAGGATGAACTATTGCTGGTGAAATGGATGTTTCACGTCGCGAAATGTGATCTTTCATAACTAAAGCTACTTCGTCAAAAAAATAGGTGAAAATCCACTAAGAAACTGCCAAAGTCAACGACTCTGACTTGAAGTTGTTAAGCTCTTCTCAATTTTCACAGAGCACTTT
>CM024239.1:85511283-85563233 GCA_013421045.1 Propylea japonica | reverse complement strand
CACAATCAACACTAACACCTTAATTATTTACCACTAGATGTTACTAGCGCTCACGCTTGCGCCTGAAACACAGCTGTCCATAGAGACTACTTAGAAGGCTGTGCTTGTAATATATCGTGAGGGTATACCTTTCTACACTGTTGCCGCTCTTGGCTAGGACCGGGTCCGGGGGTTTAGAAGGCCACTGTGCGGGGCTTAGTCGGAGACCAATATGGCGGAAGTTCAGGGTTGAATTAAGTTGCCAGTTTTTTCTGTTTACAAATTTCACTAAAAAAAAACGACGTGTTGGGTCTTTAGGAATCTTGTTCGAATAGTCAATTGAATATCAAAAAACAATTCTTCTTCAGGCGATATATACACATATAAAAAGATATCAGATTACCAAGACAGACTAGCAAAAATTTTGAATGCGGATCTGTTCAGTACTCATCTCTACCTGTGATATGTTTTTCCTCTAATTTTCTTCTTATCTTTCTCTGCTTGAAGAAACCCTTACAGTGCACAATACCATTTTATTGTATATTTTTAAGCAGAAAAAATCACAATTTAACTAGAAACAGGAGCAAGAATCACAATTTCTCTAGAAAATTCAAAGATTGTCAAATTTGACGTTAGGTGGTAGTAGTAATATCAATATGGCGCATCTGATACCACGGTTATTTCAATGATGGCAACTCTATACTATCCTATCTCTATGATTTGACTGAACGTGCGGTATTGAATCAAATGTATTCTTATTTTTTCAGGTATGATCAGAGCAGTTACTGCTGCTAATCCGCCTGCTCCTGCTGATCAATTCGGAAGAACCAGGAGTAAATTGGGTTGCTGCTTAGCAAGGGCCAGGGGTAAAAGGAGGTCTTCGAGATCGTCATCTGAAAGTTCCGGATCCAGTTCTAGCGACTCGGAATCATCGGGTTCAAGCAGCAGTAGCAGTAGAGAAGGAAGTCCAGCACCTAAGCGAGCTGGTGGTGAGTTTCATTTATAATGTACATAAAAGAAAGCATAACACAACATAAAAGGAAAGCATAGCACAACTATTGATGAATTTTTTGAACTATTTCAGCGACTAATGGTCAAGATTTTTTATTGTCAAATTTTTACATACAAACTTCCCTATAACAAGGCGCTAAATCCGCAAAAAAAATCGTTTTAAAAAAATTATGTTACACAGAAAATTTGTTTCTATAGTCGGCAATGTCACGTCGACTTCACTGATACATTTAAGTTTATCAAGCATTTTCAAAAATGGCGCACGACGATGACGTTAGTGAAGACGATCCTACTAAAAATTGCAAAGAATTAGAGTTTAAATGCTCTCACTGCAAAAAAAAAGTAGTAGATTCGATAAAGTGCTATAAATGCTGTGAAATTTTCCACCACAAATGTATGGAACAATCCGCAAACCAGAAATCAACGATGTGCAAGCATGAAGAAGGTAATATCGACAAACTTGCCAGAGAATTAAGAGAACTCCAGGGTAAAAACAACCTGATTAACATGGAAGTAACATATCTGAAAGAATTACTCAAGGAAAGTCAAGAAAAGATAAAATATTAATGGAAAACAATGCTCTACTATTGGAAAAGATTAAAATACAAAGTGAAAAAATCAACGCAAAAAACGAAAATAAAGAGATAAGGAAGGTAAACAACACGAATCAAATGAACCAAACAACAGATAGTAAACAAAATGGTATCAATCAACCTACACCTACCTATGCCGAAATAATATCTGAACTACCGCAGATGACAGGAAATGTCAGAAATGACAAACCAAAATACATAAACGTAAACAAACAAAGCGACAGAAACAACAGAAGCGAACATCTATCATCATATAAAACAGGCCAAAAAACGGAGGAATGGCACACAATAAGTTCCAAAACTCGGAATAAAAATAGGAACAATTTAATATGCACAGGAAACAAAAAAATTGAGAACTCGACTATAAAGGGGGCAACTAAAAAGAAATGGATTTATGTCGGGAGAATACAGGGAAAGGACATAACAGAGCAAAATATAAAAGATTACCTACAGGGGACTCACAAATTGGATGGAGTGGAAGTGAAAAAGCTGAATACACAAGGCCAAAACTCAGCTTTCAGTGTCGGCGTTCCCACAGAACAAGCATTTAAGTCATTATGCAGTGCAGAGATGTGGCCAGAGGGAGTAATCGTAAGAGAATTCTCTTTCCAAAATTTATTTCGAAAATCCGAACAGTGAAAACTATACTGTTTTTCTTTCGACTTTCCTTAGAATAGTTTGAATCTTGTTATATTTGATATTGCTGTTTTTTTTCTTTTTTTTGTATAATAATGATATTGGACTATATGGAGGTGGTGGATGAGTATGGCGAATTCGACGCTAGAATGTTGGATGATCCTGCTGAGGTAGGCATTATTTTTTCTGGGCATGTCGGTTTTAATATTATACATCTAAACATTCGAAGCATAAAGAAAAATTTCGATGAACTTGTTGTTTATTTGAATTTAACAAATTTGGAAAACGTGGATATTATGATCTTTTCTGAAACTTTCAATCTTGAGAACGTGAATGATATAGAGTTACAGGGTTACAGATGTGTGTATAATGGGTCGTTGTTCAATAGAAATGATGGCTTAGTTATTTATTTTAAAGATGAATTGGTTGTAGAACACACATTGTTTCACCTTTCGGAAACTAACATTCTGAGATGTGAGATACAACTGGACGATCACACTTTTTTTGGTATAACTGCGTGTTATAGACCTCCATCGATAAATTTGGATTTGTTTCTGAACGAGCTGGAGAATATGTTTTATAAAACTGATCATAAAAATAGAGAGATGGAAATTTTTATAGGGGATTTGAATATAGATCTGTTTGATGTCAATAATAGACAGGTCAATAGATATTTGAACATTTTATCACAAAATGCCTTTTCTTCATGTATTAACAAACCTACAAGAGAAACCGAGCAATCTTCGACCCTGATAGACCATTTGTTTATTAAATATCGAGATACTGTCCACCGTGAAAACACTATCATACCATTTGTGCTGCGTTCGGAACTGACAGACCACTACATGATTGGGCTGTCAGTTGAAAATTTGCGGGCAACACGTTTAAAGATTGAAGAAAATATCAAACATAAAACTGATTTCAATAAACTAGATCGATTTTTAAGTGCGGAGAATTGGACAGGAGTTTTTCAGAGTGAAAATGTCGAACATGCTTATCAAAGTTTTGTTAAAACATTCAGGTCACACATATCACGGTCAACTCATATTTTACATATCAACAGCAAGAATAGAAAAAGAAAATCGTGGATTACTGAGGGCATTATAACATCAATAATACGAAGGGACAAACTGAAGAAAGAACTTAATAATGATTTCTCTCCTGAGCTTCAGACTCATTATAAGAATTATAGAAATACTTTGAATAAACTAATTAAATCGGCTAAAAACACCTACTATAAAAATAAGATCACAGACTCAAAAAATAACTATAAAAAAATTTGGGAGGTGATTAATGAGGTCACTGGAACATCTAAATGTGTAAGAAAACAAGCACACAACATAATTTTTGGGGATAAATTGATAAATGATGACCAGAACGTGGCTGATGTTTTCAATGAATTTTTCATTGGTGTAGGGTCGGAGATTCAGGGTGACATTGTTCGATCTGACGATGAAACTGGCGATCCTCCTTATGAACATTCCAACTCTATTTTCTTGCGTCCTGTCAATGGTAATGAAATAATTCAGAAAATACATTCCCTGAAGAATTCTAGCTCCGGAGATGATATAATAACAACTTCCATTATTAAAAAATCACATTTGCATATATTGAAACCTCTAGAGTACATCATCAATTTATGTTTGACGTCAACAGAAATACCTCAGGACTGGAAGAATTCTGTTGTTTCACCTGTTTTTAAAAACGGTGATCGCAAACAACTTACAAACTACAGACCAATTTCGGTTATAAACATCTTTGGTAAAATTTTGAGAAATGCCTCAAGGATAGAATTATGGACTTTCTGGAAACCAATAATCTTCTCTGCTCCAGTCAATTTGGTTTTAGAAGTAAGAGAGCACGGAGGACGCAGTTTTTACATAATTAATAGTATAAATGAGAATTTTCAAAACGACCAAAAAAATTTGGCGGTGTTTCCTGTTCTATTTTTAATATACATCAATAAGATAGGTAAGGTGTTGGACGACTGTAGGATTGTATCTTATGCTGATGACACGGTATTGTTATGTAGCGGAATAACTTGGGAGAAGCTTATATCAGGGCTGAAAAGTGTATTGGTACTATTCAGGGTTGGTTGAGTAAAAGCTTACTGAGTTTGAATGTGGACAAGACCTACTTCATGACTTTTTCTGCTACATCTTCAGATCAGCCACATTTCGAAGAAATTTGTGTTCATGAGAGTGATTGTCAAAAACCACACTGCGACTGCTCCCTCTTTATAAAAAAAACCACAAAAATCAAATACCTTGGTTTGATTTTAGATCAGCACTTGAAATGGAGTGAGCACACCTCTTATTTATGTAAAAAAGTCAGGAAGGTCTTCAGTAGGTTTTATCAGTTGAGAGAAATTCTGCATCATCAGCTTCTCATAGTTTTGTATAGATCGCTTGTGGAATCTATTATAAGATACTGCATAACACTGTGGGGAAGTGCTTATGATAATGCTCTTTATAACTTACAGATTTGTCAGAATTCAGCACTCAAAATATTGTTCAAGAAACCACGCTTATTCCCAACTTCTGAATTATACGGCAACCTCAGATTATTCAACTTGAGGAATTTATATGTTTCGTCCAGTCTAACATACTTCTTGAAAATCAAACATATGTTTTCATCTGTATCACACGTATATTCAACTAGGTCTAATTTGAAGGAAAACCTAAAATTGCCTCTTATGCATTCAAGCTATTGTCAACGCTTTTTAACCTATTCAGTACCTAAAATGCTTAATTTATTACCTCTTTATGTGAGGAAGTTAATGAGTGAAAAAAACAAATTCAAAATTGAGGTTAATCTTTTTATAGAGAAAAATCCGGAGTTTTTCAAGTATTTGTTTTCTCACTAATCGATATATATATATTTTTTTTGGTGTTTACATGAAGTCTTCGCGGCTCATTCAGCGCTGATATGGTCCATTGTCTGTAGATTTTTATTACGTTCGTCCTTATTTGTTGTTCGGGGTGAAAGATATTAGCACACAAGCTGTACAGCTTAGGCGAAATCTTTTACCCTTATATGAAATTTATGTAGATAACTTGTGGAAATATGTAGATTCTATTTGTTATCAATAAACTGTTGTAAACTGTTATCATTCAAACTTAAGCACTTACTTTCGATATTTTCGCACAACTTTCACACAAGCCTAATGGTTAGATTGAAACCAAACAGCCAGAGGTGTATTTAAAACAGTTTCAGAAGGATCTCTCTGCCCGCCGTAATGAATCAGTTTATGGTCGGGATTTATTAAGTACGTTTGGAAAAATTTCGGAAATAACCCACCCTTAAATCTTCTTACCAATACCCATTCAAAGAGTGATGTTCTTTGAATATTTCGTTATTGAGAGAATTTACTTCGTTTTAGAGGGTGTTTTTAACATGGAATTTCTATACAGAGGTTCGTTATAGGGAAGTTGCACTGTATTTCAGTTTTTGAATGATTTCCAGAACATTATTCGGATCGTGCTGAGATTTTGAATTCACATACAGTGGAACTTCCCTAAAACGAACATCTGTATAACGAATTTCTCTGCATAACGATTTTTGTACAAGACATTGCACCTTGAAAAAAAATGCCATGTTAAAACACCCTCTAAAACGAAGTAAAGTCTCTCTATAACGAAATATGCAAAGAAAATCAATCTTTGAATGGATATTGGTAAGAAGGTATAAATTATACCTATATATTCTACTGAAATTTTTTCCGGGCGTACGTAATAAATCCCGACCATAAACTAAATCATTACGGCGGGCAGAGAGATCCCTCTAAAACAGTTTTAATACACCTCTGGCTGTTTGGTTTCAATCTAACCATTACGCTAGTGTGAAAGTTGTGCCAAAATGTCTAAAAGGAAGTGCTTAAGTTTGAATGATAAACTTAAATTCATCAGTGAAGTCGACCGTGACTATAGAAACAAATTTTCTGTGTAACATAATTTTTTTATAACGAATTGTTTTTGCGGATTAAGCGCTTTCGTTATAGGGAAGGTCCACTGTATTTAGTATCAATCTCAAGTTTTATTCAAAAAATGAGGTAATAGTCTCCTTGCTCCACCAATAAACGAGCGCTCTAAAGCACCTGCGCCTTTCTTGAATTTTTTTAAGCTCAAACCACATAAGCTACTTTGTAATACAATGATTCGTTTTTTCAGAAATTTCTCTGGCCAAAGCAATGGATGCTCTCAAAGGAAATTCTGCAGAGAAACGTCAAATTAAACTCAATCTTAAACTCCTCTGAATAGCAGGAAGCCGGAACTAGCTGAGCTTGCAAGAAAAGTAGATCAAGCGCAGTTGAAGAAACGAGCTTTGAATTCGCCACCACCCGGTGATCCGAAAAATAAAAAAGCAGCATCCAGAAGAGAAGAGCTCCTCAACAATTGAAGGCAGTGGAGGATGCTATTGCAAAGAAAAGGTCGAAAGTAAATTAAGCTAAGAATCATTACATTGTCAACGAACTAGGTACGATTATTCCTCTAATTTCGAAAACATTTCGGAATAGGAGAAGTGATTAATAAGACAGCATATCTTCATTAAGAAGATAATTTGAGAAGCCAAATATAATTTTTTTCAAATAATAGTTTGAAGTACATTCGCCCTCTAGGAACACCCATGTGATTGTAACTATTATAATGTTTTCAAAAAATATACTTACAATTGACATTCTGAAGACCCTTAGTTTTTTAATCTAGATATTACATGTGAAAGTATAATAAATATGATTTTTTCTCAAACGTTCATCATTTATGACTTCTCCCAATTAACCTTCTTTTATTTCGCTAAAGGTAGATCAGATTGTGGTTGTGAGTACTTTTTTGCACTGCGGCCAATGAGGTCGTTTGTGCGTTATCATAAGGCGTTTTCGGAAACTTACTCAGGGTTACTAGCTCGATCCATTGGGTCACGTGACGGATCACCGACCCAGGTTCTAAGTTTACAAACACATCAGGTTTAGGATTTGAAGTGACAGTCGTATCAATAACAACCAAATATTTTATGGATTTATTTTTTCAGTCCCAGTTCATTTTCTGATTGTCTCTAGCTTTGGTGGCATTTATTGGCTTTTGTGAAATATTTCTTATAATTTCTGGTCATGTTCATTGTTATCTTTGAGTTCCTATGGTAAAGAAGGCTTTAGCTTTAACGCAGAAGGATCTGCATACAAAGTTATTAAGAAGTTGTTTCACATTATTTTCTCGGCTCATGGAACTGTACATTTTACACTGAGCCAAATTCTTTTCTCTTTCCATAATTTTTCTGAATAGACTATATGAAATTATTTAAAAAGAGTGGAAGACTTATTCCCGCCTTTCCCAAATACAAAATTGAACTGAATTGCGCATGCGGTAACTCTACGACCCTGCTCTCGTGTAGGGTTACGATAGATCAACTTGAGTCGGTGATCTAGTTAACCGTACTTTCCGAACACGGGTTGGATGTTCGGGTAAACAAACGCGAAGGTTAGGGATCGAGTAAATATCCGAAAACGCCTATACTATAATAACGTTTTGCCAAGGAATGCAACCTCTTTCGCAAAGTCGATTAGGTTCCTAGGAGATCCGCCACCCATTGGAGTAAGTCTGGTTTCTCCCAATACATTGTATTGACATAATATGTGCTTGGTGGTTCTGTGGCTGATCCACGTAACCTACATACAGGTATAGAAATTCACTTCGGAAACATACGATATACAATACATCAGACAGAATGATTTTCCACCCAGTTGTATATTCGTGAGATTTACGTGCTACATCTCAATCAAGATGTCCAATTGAAATAATGTAGTGTCTCTCTTATCGTTAGGAGTGGCTTAATTCAAGCAGTTTGGTTGAGAACCTGCAGTACTTGAATCGTGTATTACGGTCTGACACATTGAAAAATTCGATAGGAGTACTGCAGGTTCCCTACCATACTGGTTGGACTAAGCTATGACCAACGATAAGAGTAAGACAACACTATGTTATTGCAATCGGACAACTGGATTCAGACAGTAACCTAGCACGTAAATCTCTCGAATATACAACTGATCAACTTGACGGCAAAATTCTCCATCTGATGCATTGTATAAGCGTATAATTCGATGTGAATTTCCAAACCTTCATATCGGAGTTTACCCTACATGCCCGCTATTCTCGACAAGTGATCTTTCGATGCGAATACGAACTTCTATGCGCGGTTTGCCCTTTTGAAGATGAAAGAGGGATTCGCGCTATGAAGTTCATATTCGCATCGAAAGATCACTTGTACAGAATACTGTGCCTGATTGTACAGGCTGATTCACTTAAATTGGTTGACTTGAAATGTTCTTAAAGTCGGAGAAAAAAATTAAAACGCCAGGGTGGCGGCGCTATCAAATTTATTTTTTCTCCAGGAACATACCTTTTATATTGTGTCATTCGAAAATTAATTCAATTCTGAATGTTTTCTCTGAATACCACTTTTTCTATTTCTGACCCTCAGCGACCGGCAGCTTGTTTTATGTTAATTCTATTCCATTCATTTCTCTTCTGTATTGTGACAGTATGCCTTGATTTAGAGACATAGATATGATGATTGTATTTCTTAAAATCTAAGAGACTTTGTGGCAAAGTATTCATCAAATACTATATATATTACGGGTATGGAAATTCTCTCTCTGACGAATAAATAATTATACGATATTATCGTTATCGTATAATTATTTAATGCCTCAGACAGAGAATTTCGCTGTCCAGTTGAACAGTGGTATATTCGAAAGATTTACGTGCTATGTTTCTGACGAAATAAACGATTAACAGACAATGAAGTTGTTGTCTTTCTCTTATCGTTTGGAGTGGCCTAATTCAAGCAGTATAGTAGGCAACCTGAAGTACTCGAATAGAGTATTATTGGCAGCCTGACTCATTGGATTGCTGCGATTCTCGCGAAATGAATGAACAAAAACGAATAATGTTGTTATTTTCCCGAATCGAGTATCACAGGCTGTATGGCGCATTGAATATTTTCAATGAGTCGGTATGTTTGTAATACTCGATGAGTACTTCAGGTTACTTACTATACAGCTCGATTAAGGCAACTGGCAACGATAAGAAAAAGACAACAACATTGTTCTCAGTTGATTATTAATTTCGTCATAAACGTAGATTATATATAGTTTAAAAAGGGTTACAGTATACTGCGACCTCAAGGTCTATTGTGCCCCCTTACAGAGCTGTTCTGACCAAACCCTTCACAGCTCGCCTTCCAGTTCCAGAGATCTGATGAAATCCAATATCTGTGAAGGCTTCAAAGAGGCTAGTTCCTCACTGTTACAAGTTCTATACTTAGGCTCGCAATGCCAAAGCATTCTGTGACTAGGTGAATGGGGGTTTCTTTTCCTCCTCCTCACAGAACCTACACTCGTCAGTGTGCGATAATCCCATTTTCAACAGGTGCTTCCTGAGGCAACAGTGTCTCGTAACTCCCGTAAGAAAGCCCGTGAGGAGGTGGAATTGTTACTTACCAAGATCCAGATATCTTTGGATCTTGCTGTTTCAAAGTTTATTATTATTATTAATAATTAATAATATTATTGAATTTTTAAAGGAACTTAGTGGAATGATCCATTTCTGGAAGATTCCGCCAGAGTTTTTCCCTCTCGGCTTTCTCCTTCTCCAGAAACTTCTTCTTAAGCCTGTTTTCAGAGCATCGTAGTGTTGCCAGCAACAGCGATTCAACCAATCAGAGAATATCAACAAAACTTCCTGACCCCCTCCTTTTGGTTTCTGTTGTCAAAATCTGTCGCGACACGCCTCTTTTGTAGTTGAAATAAACCAACTTCACTTGTATTTCTGCGACAGCAGAGAAAATATGATTAGTGGGATTGTCGCTGGCGACACTACGTACCTATACCACAGAAGAGTTCTGGGCCAATGAGTGACATTCCTGCGCCTCTTTGGCAAGTGTATTGGCCTCTTCATTTCTTTTGATTCCCGATTGGCCGGAACCCAGATAAAAAAGACCTTATTTTTCTTGCCTACCTCATTAAGTTTGATCCGGCACTCACAGATCATCTTTGAGTAGATGACGTAGGAGCTCTGTGCTTCAATAGCAGCTTGACTATCTGAGTGTGTGGCTATATCGCACTTCTGATAGTTTCTTTCCAGATTTATATCTAGGCATCTTTTAAAAGCTAACATTTCCGCTTGAAAGACACTCAAACAGGTGCCTAGCGACAGTGCACACTTTGTACTTGGCCGGTATATATCCCAGCGCCAGCTCCTGTAGAGGTTTTGGAACCATCTGTATCAAAGATATTCTACTGTAGAATATCTGTGATCTGTATACTATTTTACGGTATTTTCTTTGAGGTTACTTTATGGTCGGTGTATTGCCGTTCCCATTTCTCTTTTTTACTTAGCAATGTCCTGAAGTTTTTATCAGTGTTTACTTTCTTGATAGTTACATCACTAGGGAAGTTCGTAGATGAGATGTAGTTTTTCAGAGAGGACAATATTCTCTGATACGTTAGGTTGTTTTGGTTCCGAGTTCAGAATTGTTCAGGACGGTTACTACATGCGCCGTTGCAAATCTTAAACACAAATTCGGAATGTGAGCACTTGCGACCGTCCTGGATCAGTTCTTAAGCGTAACCAAAACAAACCTTTTATCTCTCGCATTATCCGTACCTTTCTTAGAAATTCTGAGGATAGCCTCATGGGCTACCCTATCAATCACTAGATGTAGAGGTGTAAGATCCGTAATGACCTCAAGTGCCCTCGTCATAAACGTAGCACGTAATTTTTTCGAATAAACCACTGTTCAACTGGACGGCAAAGTTCTGTCATTGATGCATTAAACATCGTATGCCTCTTATGGATCGAAGTCGGCCTTGCGATTGAAAAGTTTGAGTTCGATGCCCCACTTAGAAAGAAAATTTCTAGCCGATGCCACACACTATTAACTGCCAAGTCTACAATAAGCAAAGCTGTGCCCAAGCTGGCGTAAGGACACATTAACACAGGGAACGATTGATTCTCCTAACTCCACAAGCCTTAAATAGCTTCGCAGAGGCTCAATCGGAGCCTATAGGAATAATTAATTAGTATTTTTATCAATTTATTCGGACCATTAACAAATAAATTCCATTTGAAGTATAATAAATAAATTATCAGACTCTGGTTGAGAGCCCATTTAGAACCGAGGAATGTATCTGTATCAAATGCATTAAAAACAATGAAAATATACTTAAATATTAAGGTAGCTGTTACCTAGCAGCTCCCAGAGAATGCAGAGAATTAATTATTTTCGTTTAATTAACTAGCTCGGCGAGAAAAAGAATTATTTGAATACCCTTGGCATTTATAGAGTTCTGATTCTGAATAGTTCATTGGTTAACACCAGGGACAACAATTATTTTAGTGTTACTGACATCAGGCAGACATTTCGTGAGAAATAAACAATGAAATTACACTTTATTATGAAATGATAAAAATAACAAAATCGACAAAGGACAACGCACTATTTCTCTCCCATTTTATCGGACTCTCATAACAACACGTCATTCATGCCTTGCGGAATCAAGGCGAAAGAGGGAGAACAAAAACTACATGGAGAAGGACGGAGTTACACGAACGAAAGCAAAGCATTTACGGAGTACGTACTTTCAAAACATCAACGTAGAGTGGTGGTGAGTGTATCGGTCTGTGCCCGCTTGTTTTTATTCGATAATTAATCATGGATGCTCCCTTAAGAGAACAAGTTATGATAAATCAGTTCGTTGTAGCTGCAGGATGTGCTAGGGAGCAAGCTAAACAAATTTTACAATCCGCCCATTGGCAATTCGAGGTAAGATGTTCACATTTGTAAACAAACACTCATACCTAGGTGATAAATATGGCGTAAAGTTCGCTCCCCACCCTTGTGTTCGGCGTCAAACAGCAGACGTGTTTGTGTTTTGAATATGATGGTTTTTATCGACTTTATTGTTTTCGTTACTCTGAAGGTCGATTCAAAATTTTCCTGGCCACTTGGTGGTTCCCTCTATGGTATATCAGTTTGTTGTCATTTCGTTTCCTGATTATAAATTACCTATCCTGCCCGGTGTGTTGTTTGAACCATAGACAATAACAACAACAAACAACCATGATTATGTGAATAGTTCATTTCCTCCACATTCATACCTACACGTGACAGATTTTTCATCATTCTGTTTTTGTCGTATGTTAGGTTATTTGGAAAGGAAGGAACTTTAATATGATCTTAAAGTTGTTCATTTATAGTTCTGAAGAATAATTGGGATCACCATTGTGCAATTTCGTGTGATTACATCATCTCATTATTTTCAATTGTCCAGGTCCGGCATAAGCTCATTGAACATTTGGAAAATGTCGATGGAAATAGTTCAATGTAAACAAATCATTAACTCTTCTCTAAATTCATATATTTCACTGGATTGTGAGGATCATTCGTAAAAGTGGAAGGTATCGTTTAACTTTTCTTGTAGTAACGATATATTGCGAATTTCTGATTCATTCAAGGTTCACTACCTGAATTATGCGAGTAGTGAATTCAACGAATAATTCAATGTCAGTCTCTATACATATACCTACCTCTCATCTGTCGTCTATTCAATTTCAATACAGTCTCCTTCTGTTATTATTTACTCTGTATAGGATCACTGTCAATTCTTTACGAGAAAGCTTTCAGACGAATATTGACGTGACCGTCTTTTAGAGATTTATTATACTTGCATATAGCATGATAGATTTTCAGTTTTGCTTTATGTATGGTTTTAAATTCTGTAGGAATTTGTCAGTAAATATTATCCCATAATGTGCGTTGCCCAAGAGGAAATATTCACGAAAGGTTGAGCCGTCGTTTGGCCTTGGAAATTTGACATTTTCCACTGTGTATATTAAAATTTTAGGTTATCTTGTTATTTTCTTGTTAGATTGATACGCAATGTTGTCAATATTGCATAGAGTTCTCTGATAACTAGCAAGCTCGTCGTACGAGGCCGGGTACATTCGGCAACGTTGACTTTTATTTTACGTTATGACAGCAAATACTGCCAACTTCAGATGAATAAACAAACGCCTACTATGCGCTCAAACTTTCTTGAACGGACTATAGAATCTTATCGTTTGAGAATGATTTCGGCTCAAAATTAGAAATTACAGACATTTGGGTAAAACGATATACTTAGTTTAGGTACCAAAACCAAAAAATATGAAATGTTCTGGCTACTTCGATTCTCTTTCGAAAAAAATGAATTTGAGAACGTCATTAACACATTAAATTTGAAGACAGGCCTTATGTGAGGTAGCAGCTATCACGCGCTCGTTCATATTGGGAAAACAATAATTTAAATATGATTTTACGGAGAGCAATTGGTCTCATTCTCATATCAATAAATTTTTTTGTTGATCTGAGGTTTCATTTTATCAATTCAAGAATTCAACTTTTCAATTTCAATGTTAAACCTACCCTATAAATTACGACCGACCGTAAACACGATAATTTCTGATAAAAATACTTCCAAAATTGTAATTTTCAAGTAAGGTTTAAGATTTCAACGGGAATGTTGAATTCATAAATGAATAGAATGAAACCAACCGTTTTCAGGATATTTAAATTTCAATTATGGTTTATTCCAATATGACGAAGCGGAAGCTTGTCGAATCTTCTGACTTGTATGATGTTCTTTACAATGAAATTTATTTGTTAGATGTCATTGACATTAACGTCATATAATCACAGAGTGCTTGAATTGATCAAACCGTCAGCTTAATATAATTGTGACCATTTGTAATTATATTCCTGGTAAAACTATAATAATAATTTTATTAATTATTATTTTAAGTTCTATTATAGATCAGTAACAATCAAATTTTACAAAAATGTATTCCTTCAGTTTGTTCACGATTAATTATATGCGTTTTTTAAATTCGGAATTCAAATGTCACTAGTAATAATACGAAAGGAAATGATCCATTATTCAAAATAAATATTCATAATTTCCAAAGATTATTCGTTTCACCTGGAATATTAATAACAAGTGGACGAGAATGTGAAATTTTAAATGCTCAATTGTTTCTGGTTTGTCTGCATAATAATAGTCTTTGAAGGCGCCTTACAGAAAATAGTCCAACAGAGTCAAGTCGCAGCTTCTTGGCGGCAAATTAAAATCATTTCGGCTAATTGAATGGTCATCAAACGTTTCACGCAATAAATCGATTGTGACATAAAATGTGTGGTAAGTGGCACCACCCTGTTGAAACCGTACATTTTTCACATCAAGAGCGTCACAAATAATCGGTTATCGTTATCATGAGGCGTTAACGGGTTAACTCGATCCCCAATCTTCGCGTTCGTTACCTAACCCGAACATCCAACCCGTGTTCGGAAAGTACGGTGCTATTAACTCGATCACTTACTCAGGTTGATATATCGTAACCTTACCCTACACGAGAGCAGGGTTCTTGAGTCACCGCATGCGCACTGCAGTTCAATTTTGTATTTGGAAGAGGCGGGAATAAGTCTTCCACTCTTTTTAAATAATTTCATATATTCTATTCCTAAAAATTATGGAAAGAGAAGAGAATTCGGCTCAGTGTAAAATGTGTGGTTCCATGAGCCGAGAAAATAATGTGAAAAATCTTCTTCATAACTTTGTATGCAGATCTTTCTGCGTTAAAGCTAAAGCCTTCTTTACTTCTTTAACATGGGTACTCAAAGATAACATTGAACATGCGAGGGCACACCAGAAATTATAAGGAAGATTTTACAGAAGCCAATAAATCCAAGCAAAGCTAGAGACAATCAGTAAATAAACTGGAACTGAAAAAATAAATTCTCTACTTCTTCAACAAAGATACTCAGAAATAACATCAAACATGGAAGGGCTCACCAGAAATTTTAAGAAATATATACAAAAACCAATAAATGCAAGCAAAGCTAGAGACGATCGGAAAATAAACTGGGACTGAAAAAACCAAATTCTTTACTTCTTTAGCATAGGTACTCAAAATAACATTATTCATGGAAGGGCTCACCAGAAATTATAAGAATATTTTACAAAAGCCAATAAATGCAAGCGAAGCTATAGAGACAATCCGCAAATAATCTGGGACTGAAAAAATAAATCCATAAAATATTTGGTTATGTTATTGATATGACTGTCACTTCAAATCCTAAACCTGATGTGTTCGTAAACTAAAACCCGGGTCCGTGATTCGAGTAGATCCGTCACGTGACCCAATGGATCGAGTTAGTAACCCTGAGTAAGTTTCCGAAAACGCCTATGGTGCTGTGTCTCCATTGACCGATATCGCCACCGCCCTAAAAGCCGACCCAAACACGTGTTGGCCCATCAACAATGAAAACAGTTTCATAAACTTCCGTATACCGGGTACTATTTTAGTGCTATTTCCGATCAATTATCTTTGTTTTGGTAATATATTTCCAATGAATCCTAATCTTCGAAGGTAAATCGATTCAATCTTTCCAACAGATATAACATATTGAATTTCGTTACAGAATAGGCGTCAGGCATCTTCTATTATTTCTGAAATAACGTTGAAACACATGATGAGGTTGGACTCGTCTAAAAATGGTATTCAAACATCCACATTCCCATAAAATCCATTTTTGGTCGAACAAAATACTACAGATGCGCTCGTCATCCTTGATTCAATGAATAGGTAGAATTCCTCACTTAGTAAAAGTACCGAGATGTGAAGCAATAATGCTTATTACCTCAAAATTTTTGAATAGGGCTTGAGATTCATGCTACGTACTTAGGTGAATGCAAAATCTGCTTTGAATTACTTTGCCGCTACAGAATGCCAATCTCTAAC
The DNA here is from genome assembly GCA_013421045.1 of Propylea japonica. Classification (NCBI taxonomy): domain Eukaryota; kingdom Metazoa; phylum Arthropoda; class Insecta; order Coleoptera; family Coccinellidae; genus Propylea; species Propylea japonica. Next base: position 85,547,182 of record CM024239.1, on the reverse strand, counting down.
CAATCAGAGCATAGCATGATCACAGCATTCTGTGGTTTGCATAGGAAGCGGCAGAATGAGAATAATCCAAAGCCAATCATTTATAAAGACCCTGTATGTATTCCAATTGAATTTCTATGGTTCTGTAAGTTCTGTTAACACTATGGCTACAACATTTTGATGAGGCTTATTATGAGCATCGTGCACCATATTTTATTGAACATCCTGTACCATTTGACTGTTTAATGAACTTAACCGCGGAATTTGGGAACCGACTCACCCTGAAAATCTCAAGTCTCTAGGACAATCCCTTCGAAAGTTATCATGTTTACGTCCGGCCGAAAGGCCCCACGGACATAATTGAATTTGACTGCGGGCGCGGATTCGTAATAGTCGAACCCTATCGTTTGAGACCATTTTCGGCTCATAAGTAAAAAATTACAGATACGTGCGCTCAGAAATTAAAATAAACTGAAGAAAGAAGTTTAAAAAGGAGTTACAGTTCATTGCGACCTCAAGGTCTATTGTGTCCCCTTACAGAGCTGTTCCGATCATTACCCTCACAGCTCGCCTTGCAGTTCCAGAGATCTGATAAAATCCAATATATGTGAAAGCTTCAACGAGGCTAGTTCCTCACTCTTACGAGTTTCTCCCCCCTCAAGGCATTCTATCCTTAGGCTCGCAATGCCAAAGCATTCCGTGACTAGGTGAATGGGGGTTTCTTCCTCCTCCCCACAGAACCTACACTCGTCAGTGTCCGACAATCCCGTCCTCACAGGTGCCTCCTGAGGCGACAGTGTCCTGTAAGAAAGCCAGTGGGGAGGGTGTAATTGCTTCTTACTATGATCCAGATATATTTTGTATATTGCTGTTTCAAAGTTCCGAAAGAACTTAGTGGAATGATCCATCCCTGGGAGATTTCTCATGCAAAAATTGTGGCCATAATGTCAACAGAAGCACAGAAAATTCATTGGAATGTTGAAAAGAAGAATCTTTATATTATTTCCATAACAAGATATCCGATTTGAGTGAAATTCATGCAAAATTTCAAGTGGATAGCATCATCTGAACCATAGAATTTAATTTTTTTTGATTATTTATTTTTACATATTTATTTTTTACATATTTAATTTTTCCAATAATTTTGCGCTCATATATGTATGTACTTAGCAAGTCCTATACAGGGTATCCCAAAAATACCACGCGAAAGGACATTGGAGATAGATTGGCATTAGGTCTTTCAGATAGCATCAACATGACCTCAGTAAAAGTCCGCTGGTTTTCGAGATATCACCACTTTTGTGTATTTTTTTAAAAATCTCCAATTTTCGGTCCTCAAGCTCATGTTTTTTTTTTACCTCGGCTATCCCGAATAGTTGCTTTAAACAATGAAGTAATAACTTCCCCGAGAACTAGAACAAAATCCTTCAAAAAATGTCTAACTGTTGTATTTTATGACGAAGTTAAAACGTTAACTTAAGTTTGTCTGACTGATGTGAAAAAAAAATTATATCAGACTGAATTGACAAAAATCGTAAAAACTGGTCCATTTCCTGCACTTTTCAAAATGATACAACACTACCAATTTTTTTTAAGTCAAAACCTTAGAAATTATAATTTTGTCTCGAGAGATGTGTTTGAGCTCCAGTGTCACTTTCGCGTGGTATTTTTGGGACACCCTGTATAAAATTTTGAGGTTTAGAGCATTATTGCTAACACCCAATGAACGAAATTTCGAAAGCACTTGCTCGTGCTTTTCTTAATTTTTTTGTAAATCCCCCTATTATACGATTCTGTCATTGTCTCAGTTCAAAATATCAAGATTGATATTGATCAGATTGGCCATTCCGTTAATATTGAAAAATCAATAAGTCGAAGTAACTCCGGAACCATTCAACCGATTCCGCCTTTCCAAAACAAAACACAGGAACATTTTTCAACCCCCTTCGTTCGAGAGTAACAGATACCAGAAATTTGTCAATCTCTATCAAACAGACAAAAAAAATTGATATTTTCTAATCGCACGATTCTGACGAATTTCTGCACGAATATACACGTCATTATTTTCCTTCCAGATGCCAAATTTTGAATCGATTTTAACTGATCCATGGTTTCGGAAATATTGAGAATATGTATCTTTCGAAATGGCTGAGGTAATCCATCGGAACATTCTTCTAGGGTCACCCGGTATATAATGAAAAAAAATACAAAAAACAATGAGTCTGAAACTACTGGATCGATTTGGCTCAACCGCGACATTCGAGTTCCAAACCAACGCTCGAAATTTCAAAAACCTAACTTCATCTGTTCATCTGGTCGTGTTCACGACCGGCCGGACAGATTCACTTTTGATCCCGAATTCCTCATCGGTGAGTCAAACCGAGACCATTTTCGGATTTTAAATTAGAAAATTACAGACATTTGGGAGTTATAATGTTTGTTTACAATTGAGAAAGTAGAATACTTCCAGAAATACCATAATTAATCTCTTTGTGGTTTAAAAGGATGATGCTATTTGAAAACGAGTGAAGGTCAAACGTTTTTAACCAAGACAGGAAAGATGGTAGGTAGCGTATCCCGTTATTTCGCAAATTAATTCTTCTCTTTCCGACACTACAACAGTTCTTCACAGACAAAACAAAGAAGACATTGAACTCTTGATGAGCGCATCGACTAAATGAGCTGCGAAATTGAAGTTCCGGTTTCACATGAACAATTTTGGAGATGAATTAGTGCGAAATTGTGATAATTTGAGACGTTTTTGAAACCATTTTCATGTTTTGTTTCATTTTGTTCGTTTCTCCTAAGTAGAGGTGAATTCTCGGGTGAATTTCCAATTTTCGCGGACTACAATTTTTTAAACCTATTAATGAGATAAAAATTCAAAAACGCCCTGAGCAGGTGATTTTTAGCGCTCGTTTATTGGTGGAGCATTCAGTATATCAATCATCATTCACAAAAAAAATTTCAATCTGATAAGTCTTGTGATGGAAATATAGAGATTCTTCTTTTCAATATTCCAATTAAATTTTCTATGGTTCTGTTCACACTATACCCACAAAATTTTGCATGAGGCTTATTATGAGCATCTTATATGTGGTCGCTAAATTTCATTTCTATTGGTTTCGTTTTGTCTGAGATATAAGGAAATAAGACAGAACTGTTATAAAACCAGAAAAATATTAATACCTTCTGCTATCTACGAACGGCACAAAATTCGAATTACAGACATTTGGGAAAAACGATATAGCACTCGGTTTAGTAGAACGAAAAATGAATGTCACATTGCGGTCATTTTTTTTAAGAAAGTCATTATGCCGTCAACCGCATTGCTCTATCGTCTTTTGTTTCGAGTTATAAGCCAAAATTGACATTTCAGAAATTTCAACTTTTGGTCATTATCCCCTGTTTGTACTTAATACGAAAACATCATACAAACACTTTTTCGGTAGGAATACAGTGGCTTAATCGAATTTTTGCTGAGGTTCCTTCCTGATTTATTGAATAAACTTTTCTTTTTTCTTATGGAAACAATAATTTATTTTACTTTGAAATAATCCCTTTTTTCTCGTTTCTAAAATATAGTCCGTTCACGAAGGTTGAGCGCATAGTAGGCGTTTCTTCATTTATCTGAAGTGGCAGTATTTGCTGTCATAACGTAAAATAAAGTCAACGTGGCCGAATGTACCCGGCCTCGTCCAACGAGCTTGCGAGTTGTCAGACAACTCTATGCAATATTGACAACATTGCGTATCAATCTGACAAGAAAATAAAGAACATAACCTTAAAGTTTAATATACACAGTGGAATATGCCAATTTCCATGGCCAACCGACGGCTCAACCTTTCGTGAACAGACTACATATAATATAACATGTTATATTTCACCCTCATTGGCGACGCTAGGGGTTGGCCCAGCCCCCACCCCCAATTCTTTTGGCCTAATCGAACCGATTCATTAATCACTACTTCATTAAAAACGTTGATTATTTTTAGTGAAAATAAATTATTATTTTCATGAGAAAAAACAGTTTATGTAATAATTCAGGAAGGAAACCCGCCCGCAAAAATAAAATTAATCAATTGAATGCATGAATGGTAGTAATATTTGTCTAATTGAATTTTTTCATTTCAGACGGCGTTAAGTATATTTTTTCAAGAATCAGCAATACCCTCATGTCCTTCAGGAACAGCACATTTCGGACAGGTAAGATAAACCTCGACTATCTTTTTATTGTATTGGCACCGTTAATGACCATGAGGTCGAAGCGGAGAATTAATAAAAAATAAAAATTTATTGGCCAAAAAGATTGAGTAGTGTATGTGTTTCATTTTTATTCAGACTTACTAAAACACTAGCAATGGTCATTTTCAGTAGTTATGTTGAATGTTTTTTTCATATGACGTTACGAGTAGTGTTTAAATATATACCTATTCAATTATTCACTTAAAATTCCAAGTAATGAGTTTTTAATTCAATATCGAAAGTGCTAGTTCTATACTCAGTTCAAACACCGTTCCATGATGACGTACGAGCTAGCATAATTAGTGGGGATGACACTACAGAGTGGGCAGTTGACATTGTTGTATACTGTGATTCAACATTCAACAAATGAAATACCAATTCTGATGAAGGCTTTTCCAATTAGAGGTGTTATTTTGATAATCAAAGAAAAATGCCAGTTTTCAATATAAATGATCGGATTTTTATTTCATTATAAAGAAGAAGCTATGCCGTTAATAGTGGAAAATAACATCGGGCAAATGGCCACCACGACCACGCTTACAGGAGCACGTTGTTGATGATCGCCCAGCTTGAGTTGTTGCATCAACTGAACTTCATAAGCCTTAAAACCCAAATCTTTATGCAAAATACGGTGTAATGACGTTTGTGAAATACCTAATTCCAAAGAACGACGAGAAATGGTCAAACCTGGGTTTTCTTCATCACTTTCGGCTACAGCAGCAATATTCCGGCTGTTCTTGAGCGACGTGCACGGGTTTTATTCTTCACATCACTAACTTGTCCCACCAATTTCTTTATTGCGGTCCAACAAGGTGCTTCACGACGACCCAAAAAAGTTCGAGTTTTACGAACCGTCCCTGCCAAATTTTCACCATTTTTATAGTGAATTTCAATAATTTCAATGCGTCCTTGAAGCGTGTATCGTTCCGTTTTTATTAATGGCGTAGTTTCTACTTGTCAAATGTCAAAAAATGACAGCTTCAAACGTGACGTCTACCGAAATAGCGAGAGATGTACAAGAATTTTCTAAGAAATTTCAATATTTCTTGTGAAATTTTAGTTAAGAAAATATTTTCTACATGATACAATAATTTCATTAATTTCTCCTAACTACCAGGGCCTCGGAAAATGTATTTACCATGGACAAAGGAACATACTGCAGATTATGCATGCGAATTAATCGTTCCAAATCGTTTATTTATGTAATCTTAGCAAAAAATGCTCTATTTACAGTATTGTTATCCTACGATATAATTATCAGTAAGTGTGTAATTATATGCGTAGTTTATGAGAAACAGGATTATTCGATTTACTGATTACGATTCTTCATAATCATAAGTAATATAATATATTCATATCGTCTGACTTTAGACAGACATAATCCATTAGTTCAGACTGTAACTAACTTTTTGTGTAGGTTTACCAGTAGACATCACAAGGTTCATTTTTATAATTTCTAACATTACCCGGAATACTACAGAAAAGTATAGTCCGTTCACGAAAGTTTGAGCCGTCGGTTGGCATATTCCACTTTGTATATAAAAATTTTAGGTTATATTGTTTATTTTCTTGTCAGATTGATACTCAATGTTGTCAATATTGCATAGAGTTCTCTGATCTCGCAAGCTAGTCGGACAAGGCCGGGTACATTCGGCAACGTTGACTTTATTTTACGTTAGTGCCAACTTCAGATAAATAAACAAAAAACTACTATGCGCTCAAACTTTCGTGAACGGACTATATGTTGACAGTCACGAGCCTATATCAGGACAGAAAATCAAGGAACCTGAGATGTGATTTAAATAAAAATTGAGAAAAACTTTATGCAGGTGCTTTTGAACGCTCGTTCATTGGTGGAGCAATACGGCTATTATCTCAAAATTTTGTAAAGAACTTGAGATTGATGCTTAATATGTGAAAGCGCAATCTCAGCACGAACCGAATTATATTCTGGAAATCATTCAAAAAATTAAATATTTAAGAAGTCTTTAACTGAAAATATCAAAATCTATGGTTCTGATATCAAAATTGTCCAAAAAATTTGCATGATTATTCACTTCACCAATTTATATCTGAAAGATATTTCATGGCAATATTGGAATTTTTTCATTTAACGACAAACTTTTCTATAGTTGTATTAACGAAACTCCCACAAATCATTGCGTACTGCTTTGCATTGGCAATGAACATTTCACTACAAAATTTCAGCTCGATCGAATCAACAAACTCCGAATTATTCGAAAAAGTTCATAATTTACAAAAAAAGCTCCATGGTTCTGATTATGCAATACTCTTTTTAAATTTTTCATAAACATTCAGTTTATCAATCTTCATTCACAAAATAAATTTCACTCGAATCGGATATCTTGTTATGGAAATAAAATTGTTCTTTTCAATATTCCCATTGAATTTTCTATGGTACTGTTGACACTACGACCACAAAATTTTGCATGAGGCTCATTATGAGCATCTTGCATGTGACCGCAAAATTTCATTTCGATTGGTTTCTTTTTGTCTGAGATATTGAGGAACAAATATTTGAATGGCCATATTTTATGAAACATCCTGTACTACTGCTAGCCTGAAAATTTCAAGTCTCTAGATCTTACCCTTCGGAAGTTAATAATAATAATAATACTTATCGTTCCATCAGTAATCCCAAAATCCCACTACAGTAGAACTTCCCTATTATATACAAGGTGTAACTAATTAAGTGTAAAATATTTAGGGAGGTGATTCCTCATCGAAAAAAAGATAGGATCTTTCATATAAAGAAACTTCATTGGAGAGTCCCTTGTTAAGGTACAGCCCCTCAAAGGGAGTACATAAAATTTTTATAACAATTTTTTCACAAGCACCAAAAAAGTTACAATATTGAAATTAACCTGACGTTTCCTACTAGCAAAAAGACACTTATCCAGTTATTTATTTGGTTTACCCCATGGTTGTAAGGGTGGGAAACGCAACCCCTAAAGTTTATTTCCAATGTAACTTTTTGTCTTATTATTTGTTTACCATTTAAAAATTTATTTCCGATAGCCTGTTTCATTCTAAACAAAAAATTTCTCTTGAGTTTTTTGCCCAAAATAAACCAGTTCGCAGTAAAAAATTATTTTACGAACAACTACAGAGATAGATCGTCATAAATGCGAAACTAATCTATCTAGTAGGACACTTTTAGCGATAGTGACAGTTTTTTTTTGCTAGTAGGAAACGTTGTTATACAAATTTTATGTACTCTCTTTGAGGCACTGTATCTTAACAAGGGATGCTTAAATGAAGTTTCTTTATAAGAAAGATCCTATCTTTTTTCGATGAGGAATCACCTCCTTAAATATTTTACACTTATTTAGTTACACCCTGTATAACGAACGTCTGTATAACGAATTTCTCTGTATAAGGAATTTCATACAAGACATTGCATCTTGAATCCAAATTCCATTTTAATAACACCCTATAAAACGAAGTAAATTCTCTTTATAACGAAATATTCAAAGATTGGTAAGAAGGTATAAGGGTGGGTTTTTTCCGAAATTTTTCCGGACGTACGTAAAAATCCAGACCTTAAACTAAATCATTACGGCGGGCAGAGAGATCCTTCTGAAAAAGTTTTGAATACACCCCTGCCTGTTTGGTTTCAATCTAACCATTACGCTCGTGTGAAAAGTTGTGTGAAAATGTCTTAAAGCAAGTGCTTAAGTTTGAATAATAAACTTAAAATCAGTGAAGTCGACCGCGACATTGCCGACTATAGAAACAAAATTCTGTATAACGAATTTTTTTGCGGGTTCAGCTTTCGTTATAGGGAAGTTCCACTGTATTTTGATGATCTTAAGCGGTTCCAGCTTGCATCAAATACAATATTCTTCAGTAGAGTAACTTCTTGAGATTCACTCTGAAATATTGTACGATGAGTAGTCAAACCTGAGGAAGTTGAGGTTATCTTTATTTGAGTATACGATAGTTGAAACTCATTATACGAAAATAAATTGCATACATACTCCGTTTACTAGTCTGGCAACTGAATTATTACAACCTATTTGGCCTGGTTCCAGTGTCTCCGACCGAAGACAAGGGACAAGGATCGAGATGAAAATATTGACATAACTCTATCTGGTTCCCTCACTTTTTTCCTTGCGCTTCCTTTCTTTCACGCAAATACAAATAGAATTACCAGTCGTAGAATAGACTGGTTTGAAGTTTCATAAAATATACAGGATATCTCAATGTACAGGAAACATATAGTCCGTTCACGAAAGTTTGAGCGCATAGTAGGCGTTTGTTTTTTATCTGAAGTTGGCAGTATTTACTGTCATAAAGTAAAATAAAGTCAACGTTGCCGAATGTACCCGGCCTCGACCGACGAGCTTGCGAGATCAGAGAACTCTATGCAATATTGACAACATCGCGTATCAATCTGACAAGAAAATAAACAACATAACCTAAAATTTTAATATACACAGTGGAATATGCCAAATTTCCATAGCCAACCGACGCGACGGCTCAAACTTTCGTGAACGGACTATACCCGATATTTCTCATAGCACAATTTAAACATTAAATTTGAATAAAAGTTTCCTCACGTACGCTGAATACAATGCCAATAGCAAATGATATTTCGTTTTTTTGCGACCGAGCCAGTGGTCTGATAATATCGACGAAGTCATTTTTACAAAGAGAATTTTAAAGAACACGAGGTATTATGGACCCCTGTTTCATATTCAAATTGTTTTGCGTTTTCATGTAATTTGTGCTGTTTATTATATCAGGAGAAATACAAGGAACCGCTCTTTTTCATTAGGACACCCTGTGTCTGTATAAGCCATTAATTTTTATGAAATCCTTCTGCGGTCTTCAGAATGTGTATCTAGAAAAAATTATTGTTGCCAAAGTAAAAAGATTTTCGATAGGTAGGTACATATTTGTTTTACATGTCAAAAAATTTCTGGAAATGATGAAAATACATCGTTTAGCTCCCCCTATAAACTCAACTTATTGAATGTAACATGCCAATTTTTTTTGTATGGAATCTTCACTATCTTATCAATTAGAATTAAATGAAAACAATGAACCAGTAAAAGATGTTTATCCATGACTATTGAATAATCCAACCATTTTACATCTGTTTGAACGATGCACGACCAAAATAATACCCATCACAAGTGAAAAATGAGTTATTATTCACTGCTGTCAGATTCTTCATAGATTCATCTTTGATATTATAATTCTTTGAATTGACGTTTTTTCAGTACTCCAACTAACAAATAATAGGGGTTGACCTTGTCAATTGAAGGCCAAGTCAACTTTTATTACATCAATTAGAGCTATTTTCATTACAAAATATAAAGGGTTTTCCAATAAGAGGTATTATTTTGAATAGCCCGCTATTTCGGTTTGAAGCTGTCATTTTTTGACATTTGACAATTAGAAACTACGCCATTAATAAAAATGGAACGATACACGATTCAAGAACGCATTGAAATTATTAAAACTCCCTATAAAAACGGTGAAAATTTGGCAGAGACGGTTCGTAAAACTCGGAACATTTTTGCACCTTGTCGGACGGCAGTGAAGAAATTGGTGGAAAAATTCGAGCTGTCGGGACAAGTTAGTGATGTGAAGAATATAACCCGTGCACGTCGCTCAAGAACAGCCGAGAATATTGCTGCTGTAGTCAAAAGTGTTGAAGAAAACCCATGTTTGTCCTTCCTCGTCGTTCTTTGGAATTAGACATTCCACAGTCGTCATTACACCGTATTTTGCATAAAGCTTTGGGTCTTAAGGCTTATAAAGTTCAGTTAACACAAGAACTCAAGCCGGTCGATCATCAACAACGTCGTGTCTTTGCTGATTGGGTCATTGAAATTCATGAAAATGATCTGGACCGTGTTATCTTTCGAAGAGGTGATCATAATTGGCTACCGAGGTCTTGTGATGAAACACCTTGCGACTTTTGGGGCAGCTTGAAAGAGAACGTCTACACCAATAGCCCAGCGTCGATTCAAGACCTCAAAGATAGAATTCGTGAGGCTGTCGAGGACAAAGGGCAGCCACTTTGCGATTCGGTTATGGAAAATTTCATTGAAAAAATATGATCCTGTAAGCGTGGTCGTGGTAGTCATTTGCCTGATGTTATTTTCCACTATTTATCATTTATATTGAAAAATGGCATTTTTCTTTGAATATCAAAATAACACCTCTTATTGGAAAATCCTTTAATCAAAATGTCAATAGGACTTAGTGCACGATGAACTTTGCCATAACCCTTTTCCTGAAAGATATGATTCAACCTGTATTAATATAAAAAGATTATTATTGTCTTCACTCATACAATGTTTAAGGCTTAGGTTGAAAATAAAATCTATCAGATCATGGGATAAATATCTAGTTTACCGCCCAGTTACCGATTTTTAAAATATTTGGCATAGGTATTGTTTCGTTATGATGTGATGCCACAGTTTTAATTTGAGCACTGGCAAATCAAAATCGAAAAATAATATCTTAAAATCGTTCCGAATTCAAGTAATTTTTTTTAGCGAAAACTAAGTGTTTGAAACTTTTATACAGGGTGTCCCGGGAAGAATGCGACAAACGGATACCATGAATCAAGTACATCAAGGAGGACTCGCAACAAGAGGTTTTAATCGTTTGAGGGCCTTCGTTTGGGATATACAGGGTGATATTCATCTTATGGCTGAAATTTCAAAGTTCGATAACTCTTAAACTATTCAACCGAATGATTTCAAATTTGGAAGTTTTGTCACCCTTTACGATTGCCATCCTTTAATATTTCAGAAATTGAATAAATCAGATCCGGACTAGAAAAATTTCGGGCTTTTTCTATTTTCAGGAATATTGGAACATCCTGTAGGTGAACATTATGTTTTTTTCTCGTTTTCGTAACCACAAAGAATCAATCAATGAGAAAAATTAAAATTCTCTGCTTGTTACGTTACAGGTGAACAAGAAATATTACCTCATGAGTAAAATTTCAAAGTTCAATAACTCTCAAACTATTTGACCGAATGATTTCAAGCAAGAGATTTTTAATTTTACTCATTAATTGGTTCTTTGTGGTTACAAAAACAAGAAAAAACATAATGTTCACCTACAGGATGTTCCAATTTCTTGAAAATAGAAAAAGCCAGAAATTTTTATAGTCCGGATCTGATTTATTCAATTTATGAAATATAGAAGGATAGCAATCGTAAAGGGTGACAAAACTTCCAAATTTGAAATAATTCTGTTGAATAGTTTAAGAGTTATTGAACTTTGAAATATCAGTCATAAGATGAATGTCACACTGTATATCCCAAACGAAGGCCCTCAAAAGATTAAAAACTCTTGTTGCGAGTCCTCCTAGATGTCCTTGATTCATGGTTTCCGTTTGTCGCATTCCTCCTGGGACACCCTGTATGTAGGTTTGCTTAGGTTAGCTAAGATAGGAACAGTGCTAAGTACTTATAACAGTTGCAATCACTCAAAAACACTTTCTTTTCACTAAAAATAATCAAACAATTGAATTATGAACAATTTAGAGATATTATTTTTCGATTTTCTCGGGAAATATTGATTTGCCTGTGCTCAAATTAATGTGGCATCATAACGAAACAATATGCCAAATATTTTGAAAATCGAAAACTAGATATTTACCGATGATGACGGATTAATTGAAGTTTAAAATTTTTATTAAAACGGAATATTCATCTCTAACTTTTATTTATTTTTCCGCAGGTTATGACTCCATGCAACACACCAGCGACGCCCCCAAATTTTCCAGATACGCTTTTGGCATTCTCTAAACTATCAGCTGGAAATGGAAACCCTTCGTGTCCACCGATGAACAATAATCCTAATGGCACTCAGCAACGTCAGTCACCGCAACCCATGCAACGATAAGTTTTGCTGTATAGTGTAATGAAATAACATGAAATTATATGCTCATTGAACTCGTTGAAGTGGTAGTCAGTAAGACAAGTTAATAACAAATTCAATTATTTATTTCGGTAGAAGCACACAGATTCTTCACTGTTGTTCTGTGATCAACGATTTTACTTAGTCACCGTGTGAACTGTATATTTCGCCTATGATTTAGGTGACCTGTGACAAAGTATAAGACTACTGCGTGTATAAAGGTGAATTTTAAGTTGAGATGTCTACGAATAATTTTGAAAGCAATAATGGTCTTTCCCAGGTGAATGATGCTTATCAAAAATTCATATAAGGATGGTCGACTAAAAAACATATTTTTCCGGAATTATGAATAAGATTAAACAACTGCAATATGGATGAGTGATTCATTTGATTTTTCAATCTTGGCTGTTATAAATGAATATTAAGCTCCTAAAATTCAGTGCACATTTAAGGATCCTAAAACTACTGCTGTGGCTTATATCAAAATATTTTCGAAGTAATATGATTCTGAACGTCTTTCGAAACCTCCCACTTTTTTTTAATACCGAATTTCAATCGACAAATAAAAATTTTTCCTTATATCAAGAAATCATTAACATTTGCCTCATTACAATTATAAGAGAACTGAAACATAGGTAGGCTCAACATGTTTTATCGTAATCCTGTATTCAGAACTCGTTGACCTTGTACTTCATTCAAAATGCTTAATTTCTTGAGGATTCGATAGATGTTTGGAATCATAATAATTGAAATTTAAAATAGAGTTAAACTATATTAAATTTAGATTACACATTCAACAGTTTATTCATGTTCTGACACAAAAACGTTGCATGATATCTCAGTTGGTATAAGTCTTGATTTTTCACATTATTTTGTATGATCCCTTTCGAAAATATTTGTGTGTAAGCTTCATCTAGTCCTATTTTATATGTGAAATTTCATAATCTAAATGTTTACCCCTTCCTAAATGTGATTAACGTAAACAATTGCCTATGAGGTATTTTGAAACACTTCCAAATATTTACATCAAAAATTCAAATTCACATATAGAAATTTTCATTATTCCTTTATTTGAGATGTTTACTTCCGAAATGTATTTTTGTAGATAAGTTCAGAAAAATGATTTTGTTCATGAAATTACCACAATTATATTTGTATGTGTAAAACTGTATACCAAAAATAGCATTGGAAAATATTTCTCACAACTCATGGTAGAATGTTTCAAATGAATTTTGACATTCAAAATATTCATTTTCTGTTGAAATATGTATTTGCCAATATATTTTTGCATTTTTTGGTGCAAACTGGCAGAATAATGAAGGTGCTTTCATATCTGGTAGATTAACTGGATTTATAATTATGTTTTGTTATTTTGTAAATAGTAGTTATAAGTTTGAATGTTTCCAGGTTGTTGCCTGCCCTCCTATTATTTTAAATGACATAAATTAAAATAAAGAACATGAGATGAAACTTATTTTATTTTATCATTTACCAGTTGCAATATCAATGACATAAAGATCATCATTTGATATTTCAAATTGTTTGGTTAAAACTGAGATGTTTTTGAGCGCTCATTATCTACTGAAAAAGTGCTATATCGTTTTTTTCCGAATGTCAGTAATTTAAAATGAATGCTTACGCTTTCGTCAGACTCAACCGCCAGTTCTAATCGTTTGAATCTGAAGAAAGTCTTCCTTAGTCTAAGGTTTGAATTCAATGGCTTATTTTCTTTATTTCAATCAATTTCATCTTAAAAACTTGACAACAAAACCAAAAACAGATAATCACTATGGCCCATATTTTTATATGAGCATAAATTAAACTTGGCATTTATTGGAAACTGTCCAAATTTCATGGGAAAGTAAAATCATGATAACAAAACCCAACATCAAAAATATTCTACACATTTTCCAATAATAATTTAGTAAAGTAAATTGAATTTCAGAAGATGGAAATTGTAATTCAGAGAAGGAAAAAAAGGGAATTTGTATTTCAGAATAACAACTTTACATTCAGAAACGGTAATTTGAATTTCAGACTAGTAATAGGTATGTGATTCAGAATTGGTTGAATATATTTCAGGATTAATAATTATGTATGAATATTCATATACAGGAGTCCCGGAAAATTTCTCGGATCCAGATAGAACATAAAAAAATAAGACGACAAGTTCGCATAATTTTTTTTCCTAGCGGCTCTCCTACGAAGATACGAACTCCTAAATGACGCCACTGGAAATTCATTTTAGTGGAATAAATTTCAATTACTTCTCTCATTATTTTTTTCTCGAAAACTGTTCATTTTATCGACACTGAACAAGAGTACCTTTTCTTTAGCTTAATGATCAAGGTCTCCAAATTTGTTTTTGGCACCTTATCATACAGGGTGTTAAAAATGTGAGCATTAAAATGTACAACTCAGTCCACCCCTGGTAAACTGAACAAGCTAATTGAAATTTGAGTGCGGTGATTTAAGAGGTTCTTAATATTATTTATCATATCAAATTTTCATCAAATTATATCGAGTAGTTTGAAACTTATTCCGCTAAAATGGATTTCAGAGGCGTCATTTAGGAGGTCGTATCTTCGTATGGAGGGCCGCTAGGAAAAAAACTTATGGGAACTTGTCATCCTCATTTTTATGTTCCATCTGAATCCGAGAGATTTCCCACATTTTCCGGGACACCCTGTATATGTGTACCTAATATTTGAATGTAATTCAAATTGAGACATGATTCAATTCAGAATGGGATGCACAAAATAATAATAATCGTTTTCGTGAGCATTGTCGACGTATGTAGATACTTGATAGATACATCCCCGGCTTTCTACATTTTCTGAAATTGAATTGATAACTTCTGGACTACAATTTCCCCCTTCTCGATTTCAATTTTCCGCTTCTGAATTCAAACTTCCTAATCTGAAATTATTTCTGTCTTCTGAATGACATATTTCTATTCTGAAATACATGTTTTCTTTTCTGAAATTGAACTTTGATTTTCTGAATAACAACTATAAGGCAAGGCGCAAAATGACCCGCAGCTTCGTGAGGTGACGCAGCGTGAGTCACGGCGAGATTTTGTAAACCTAATAAACAAATACGTCAGCGCATACCAGGGGGGTGAAACGGCTAGTGCTAAGTTGGAAACACGACCACTCAGACATACGTCCTCCCACCCGGCCCTGTCATGGCGGCCGTAACGATTATAGACAAGCGTATGTCTTAGATAAGTGGGATGGCTGACAGATTTGACATTTTGACAATTTAGCAGAGATTCATGTCATGTGCAGCCATTTTCATTGTTTGTTGTTTGAGTTTGAGAAATGATAGAAGTGAATGTTTTATTGCAAATAGCGAAAGTGATTAATGATTTTGGGCAAAATAAAGTGTTGTGATTCAAGTTATTATTTATGTTTCTGCAGGGATCTTGTGAGATAAGATGCATTTTCTTTCCAGCAGGTATGTTTTTCTTTGTTTTCAGTAGGTATCAAGTTGAAAATCTTTTTTTGCAATATACACAGACTTGTCTGCAATATATTTTCGATTCATTCAAATATTTAACTGATAATTCTGAAATTAATTTTGTGAAAACAACAATTGGCAAGTAATCTACTCTGAAAAGATAGATTCAAAAATAATGAACTAATATACATATTTATTTAACTTTTCATATTGTGAGACTTAATAATTGAATGATACTTTTTGCTCTTTTCAGTAAGAAGTGTTACTGCCTGCCCCGATCCAGGTTTTGAATGTTCCGACTGCAGATCTTTCTTACCCTCCTTAGTTGAAGCAGTGTTATTGTGAAGTGAAAATAGTGATCATAATAGGTACATAACTGTGGAATAATGGACAATTCAAATATCCTTATCTATAATTTTCTGTTTCATTGAACCCCGTAAGTTTTTAAAGAATCAAATTGATTTCATTTTATTTGGAAAACTATGATCCGAATCGTAAGAATTCACATTTGCTGCAATTATCAATCGCTCACAGTGTTATTGTGAAGTGAAACTAGTTAACTTATGTGAACAATAATGACCGTTTAATTTTTTCGAATATCTTTTACATTTCATTCAAGATAATTTTATCATTTTGTTGAAAATCAAATCACTGAAATTGTAAGACCACTCACTCTGTGTGGGTGGTTACAAGAATTCGGTCTTTTTTAATCATGCATGGTTTTTGGTTTGTTAAGAAGCAAGTAAAGCAGTAAATTTGATTTCTTTTAAAAATAACATCTAAATTATAGTCACGTTTGGTGAGTCATTTACCATTGACCATCATTATATTATGTATTTTTAATTAATAGAATGTTTGAATATTCAATAATTGGAAACTGTAAAAATAATATAAATAAAGTTATTATCATTAAATACTGTATTAGTTTCAATAAATATTTTTCCTGTTCCGAATTTTTTAAAAAGAGATGATGTTGTTTCTCTCTCTCTCTCTCTCTCATTTTCGAGGAGTGCTGAACACAGAATATCATTAAATAACCAATAAACCACAAAATAGTAGTTGACAAGCTTCGAAATCCGGACAGCTGACACCCCTAGACATTCAAATGGAATCGTCTCCACCCGGCTCCAATATGGCGGCTATATTGGAGTTTCTGTGGTTTAAATGTCATCCGTGTTGCCAGGATTTAGTAGGCAGGTATCACTTCTTATATTGTATGTTCTGTGGCGCATACACAATCGCAGTGTGACGTGACGCAGGTTTTGCTCAACGTGACCCTGCGAAACGCAGAGTCGATCCCGCAGTTTCTTGTATGTATTCACGGTGAGTCGTAGTAGAAATAGAAGAATAATTAATTGAAGCAGTTCGAATTCGGCAAGTTTTGTACGATACAAACCATGTAGACTACTTATATGAGGACAAAACTAAAAACTGAATTGGTTACGTTTTAGCCGAAAATATTTTCAAATTGTCCGTCGTTAAATTTTCTGATTAAAGCAATTTCTCCGTGACTGTTTCCTCTTTTTAAGTATAAACTTCTCGATGCCTTTCTTTTAGTCAGTTGAGAGGTAAAAAAGATCATTTCGGACACGAACTCATCTCCCGAATCAGATTCAGAATTGAAGTCAATAAAAAGAGCAGTAGATATTTCCATTTTGAGCCTGTAACCAACTGCGTTATAGCAATCACCAGCAAATACGATTGCAGTACTTGCTGGTGATTACTATAACGCAGTTGGGTACCCCGGTACAGGCTCAAAATGGAAATATCTACTGCTCTTTTGTTTGACTTAAATTCTGAATCTGATTTGGTAGATGTGTTGGTGTCCGAAATGATATTTTTTACCTCTCAACTGACTAAAAGAAAGGCATCGAGAAGTTTATACTTAAAAAGAGGAAAAAGTCACGGAGAAATTGCTTTAATCAGAGAATTTAACGACGGACAATTTGAAAATTATTTTCGGCTAAAACGTAACCAATTCAGTTCTTACTTTTGTCCTTATATAGTCTAGATGGCTTGTATCGTACAAAACTTGCCGAATTCGCACTGCTTCAATTAATTTTTCTTCTATTTCTACTACGAACCACCGTGAAATACATACAAGAAACTGCGGGATCGACACTGCGTTTCGCAGGGTCACGTTAAGCAAAACCTGCGTCACGTCACACTGCGATTGTGTATGCGCGGACGTATTTATTTATTAGATTTACAAAATCTCGCCGTGACTCACGCTGCGTTACCTCATGAAGCTGCGGGTCATTTAGCGTCTTGCCTAAAAGGTGTGAAATGGGAAGGTGGGTGATCTGTTGGAAATAAAAATAAGTTATATTTTCAAAACGATTTATATTGAAAAGAAAATGCCAGATCAGATTAGATTTTCTGATCATTGTTTTCCGTCAACTGTGTTTTGAAGATTTAAACTTCATATTTATCTTCATCTTTAGCGGGGATTGTTTAATTTCATGTTCATCTTTCTTGTTTGATATTGACTTTCTATGACTGCTGCTTTCCAGAAATCATTCTCCACTTTTATAACGGAATGATAATAACTCATTATATCCTTCCTCCATATTAAAATTCTGAGCAGTGCTCTGATTCGAAAATTTCACCATTCAAGAAACCTCAAGTAGGTCTTCTTTTTGCAGAAAATCTTGAGGAATGAACATTTTGTTATAGACTTGAGAGGTTTTATGTAGCTCAGACCATCGTTTAGCTATTTCCAGGTTAGTGCTTTTCCTAAAAACTATGCAGTGAATGTGTGGCAATTTCTCATATTTGATTCGAGAAAATCCTATCTCTGCCAATATGAAACGCCAAGATTTCATTAGCTGAGCATTTGCACCCACATGTTTAGAATCTGGAGTTATAATGAAAAGAAGACCTTCTGGTTTCAATAACTCAAATGCTTTTACACAACATTCAAATCTTAGATCTGGACAAGGTATATATTCAAGGAATAAACTAAACACTACAATGTCTAGAGAGCAGGAGGGTAAATATTCAGTACTATCTTCAGGTAGCTTTCCTACTTTTAATTTGAGAAAATCCATCTTCTTAACACAGGGACTTGCTGGTGCAATATCAATTGCAGTAACTTCAAAAATCTCATATTTAGAAAAGGGGTTGTAGCAACTTCCCACATCAAGAAGTCTGAAAGGTGCATCGAACATAGGAAAGCAAGAGTTCAAAGTTAAATTAATTTTGTCTGAAATTTCAATCTCTCGTTGCCTTTGCCTCAATAACTCACTTAGAGTTTGTTCAATACCAAGAAAATATCCTAAACAATATTTGTATATCCACTCAACCCTACAAAAAGCCTTTGAATTTTCCTGGAAATTTTTTTGCCAATGTGACGTAGCTAATGTTTTCATAGCTGCGGAATACTCCTGTAAAACTTCATCATTTTCACAATGTTCAGTCCATGCTTCCTCAAACCCTTTTGTTTTCGATTTTTCTCTCAAATTGGAATGTACTGATTTTATCAATGAAGAAAGTTTAATATGATCTGCAGAAGCCATTTAACCTACAAAAAAGGTAATATTAAATTAGGATCTCAAAGTGTATAGATAAAAACATACTGAAAGTTATCACCAAAGTTTAAATCAATATTTAAGGTGAAGGTGCAAGATTTGAATCTTATGAGTTCACAACATAATTTTCCAAATCAAATAAATGAACTGAAATGTCTGAAATCATAACATAAACATAAAAATGTCATTTGTTCTGTGGTCCGTATTTGGCATTTGACTTAACAACAGCCGTGTTGTGTCAGAGGTGTGTTCTGTGGTTATGTACTTGACTTGACAGTGGCAGGTTATAAACAAACGGTGATGTTGTCTTTGCGGTGGTTGTAGTTAGGTGCTTTATTATTTATTTTAGTAATTGGTCTATTGCAATTTAGTTTTTGGCATAATTTGTTCACAAATTCTTAAAAATGGAGCTTCTAGTAGCTGATGTATCCCATATAAAATTTGATATCGAAATAGCTCTGGAGGAGCAGTTCGGGGCATTAGCTTTACCTTTTCCTGGAATGGATAGTAAGTATTACAAAAAAAGAATTAACTTGTGTAAATTTTGGTTTTCATTATGGGTGTATATGAATACTTAGAAGTTCTTCTATTCCTCAATAAGGTTGCCATTTATTCATTTATGATTAATAAATTGAATTTTTCCAGAGTCAACTGCAGCAGTATGTCAGTTCTATGCAACAACAATGAATTGTGCAAAGGGACCCCAATGTCCATTTCGGCATGTTCGTGGAGACCGAACAATTGTCTGCAAACATTGGCTTCGAGGTTTATGTAAAAAAGGAGATCAATGTGAATTTTTACATGAATACGATATGACGAAAATGCCTGAATGTTATTTTTACTCTAGGTTCAATGCTTGTCATAATAAAGAATGCCCATTCTTACATATTGATCCTGAAAGTAAGATAAAAGATTGCCCATGGTATGTTGAATTGTTGAGATTATAATTTAAAACATATAACTTTTTATTCTGCTTTTTAGGTACGATAGAGGTTTTTGCAGACACGGCCCTCATTGCAGACATAGGCATGTACGTAGAGTGTTATGTACGAATTATTTGTCAGGATTCTGTCCAGATGGCTCTACTTGCAAATATATGCATCCTCGTTTTGAATTACCTGCACCTCCTGATCAAAATACTAAAGATCAGAAAAAACTTCCTATTATAATATGTCATTTCTGTGGAGAACATGGTCATAAAGCTGTCAATTGCTTGAAAATTAACCCTAACAATAGGGAAGTTACACAAGAAGAATCCAATCTGATCAAACCACCAATTCAAAACAGTCACCAGGAAAAATTCGATCCACAAAATCACTTTCTACAGAAAATGTTTCCAAAGAAATTGGAAGATGTTACATGTTATAAATGTGGTAGTAAGGGCCATTATGCGAATAGATGTCCAAAAGGACATTTGGCATTCTTATCCAGTCAGACGAAGGAGAAAAGAAAATAATCCAGATCAGTAAAACTAATAAATTGGGAACTGCATTTTAAAGTGTTTCATTTCTAAGAGATTCTCATAGAATCCATTATTGTTCATTTTTGTAATTAAATAATAAATATATAGTTATCCGGTTATGTATAGCTATAAACAGTTATGAATGTTAGCATTGTTTAAGGAGTTCTCGTTAAACAATTATGTTAGCTAATATGCAAATTGAGAGGTATATATACCAGTACCATTGTTTCAGAAGTTTTTAAACAATGCCAGAACATTTATCAGTTTATCACCCCATTATTGATTGAAAATAGTAACGAAAGAAAAATTACTGGTGTACCTTTGACTTTAGAGAAGGTTTAATATTAAAATTTAGAAAACTCATTGTGTTTTCATTTTTAATTTTTCTCAGTTGAAGTGCGTAAAAAGAATGCTAGTATAAATCAATTTCAAGCGGCTAACCGGTCATCATTTCGGTTAACCAATTGCATTCAATTTGGTTAACCAAAACAATAACCGGCTAGCCGCTTGATTATAATGGAGCTCTGTGGTTTCATCTATCGTAGTTCAAAGATCATCTCAAGTAGGTCTTTCGCTAAACCATCATCTATCGTAGTTCAAAGGTCATGTGCTAAACTTCAAACTTTTAGAACTATATTTTAGGGATTTTTCCTCGAGCTTACTACAGCATACCATAGTTAACTTTACATATTTCTGCGCCGAGTAGTTAGAACCATGACGTCATAGTTAACCAGACCAGGTTACCATTATCTCGGCATAGTTTATTGTCTGGTATACGAGAAATGTGAGGTTAGTGTAGTAGACAAAACTGACAGATCTTACTACACGTTACTACGAAGTTAACAATGACGTCATGAAGTTAACTAACCACACGGGTGTAGTAAGCTCGAGGAAAAATCCCTTTTATCTATGAACTACACTACATCACTATCTGAGTGTATGGCTATATCACACTTCTGATAGTTTCTTTCTAGATTTATATCTAGACATCTTTCAATATCTAAGATTTCCGCTTGAAAGACGCTCATACAGCGACAGTGCACACCACAGAACATATAATAAAAGAAATGCGAAGTCCCCACTATTCTGTGGAAACAAATTCAGGGCTATTCACTAAGCAAAGTTGTTAAGGATAGCCACTGAAAATAGTCGTTATGTTCAAGGTCAGTTGCTAAGTGCTAAATTGGTATTCACTATTGAGAAAGTCGCTATGGAAGTTGCTAACTATAACAACTAGTGGCTATAAAGAGTGGTTCACTGGCAACTGCTTCAGAGGTGTTGTTAACGATAACTACTTGCGTTCATTGACAAAAAATGACTCTTTTATAGATGCAGAGCGTAATACTCTAGAAGCAGCATATACAGAGTGTCATAAAACGAACAGAAATATTATAAAAAGGACGTTTGGTGTTCTTAAAAGTCGCTTCAAATGTTAACTGAAACAGAGTACTGCATTTTACAGGATGTTCATAAATTGAACGTAGGAACGAAAAGGGGAGATTCGAGTAATTTCAAGAAAAAAAGTCCCACAGCCATGGGGTCGCAAACGTTTCGTTTTCAAGATACAGGGTGTTGAAGTTTTACTCAATAACTGACTAAAAAGTAGTACGCTACTGAGATATTTTAAACTATCAAATTTTTTCAATTCTTCGTTCACTTTAGGACAAAAAACTATCTTCCTTTTTTCGTATGGGCGCCATTTTATGTAAAAAGTTAAACATTCCAGACTATTCAAATGCAAGAAAATGATACTATTTTAACATCAGAAAGCAAAACAAGAAACTTCAAAGTTGATCATTTCAGATGATATTCTTAACATAGCTACTAGAATTTTTATTATGAATATATTTTTTCTTTGTTTCTTTGTTGAATGTTATGGAAAATATGTTAGGTTAGGTTAGTTCTATAAATTACTCTACATAATCAAAAAAACCCAATAAATAAAATATGATACAAAGAACCCACATTTACAATAACAGAATACAGAAATATTAATAAAGCCTGATCAGAAGTGGACATTTATTAAAATGCATCTACAACAACTGATATAAAATAATTCTGAATTTTTAATCGCTGAAACTTCTAAATTCAACAGAAATTCACATTAACCTCTATTTTTTGACATTGACAATCAACAAGAACTGTCAAAGAAACGGACATTAGAACTATTTTGCGACGCTGCCACGTCTATTTTCACGAAGGTTGCTATCTAGTTGTTACGATAACAACATTTGCCAACGGTTTATTAGAGAATACTGAAAGTGGTTACTGATAACCACTGGTGGTTATCGAAGGTTGTTATCAGAGTTGCTATTGTTAACAACTGCGATAACCACTCAAGTAGTGAATAGCATGGAGGTATACCTATACCTCCATGGTGAATAGCCCTGATTGGCGGCCATTTTGAGTGGCCAACTACTGGTAGCGACATCTGGACCACATTAGGAACTAATATCTGTCAGATTATTTCGTTATGGCGGTAAAATTCAAATTAATCGAAAATCTTGATGGGTCGCGTTTTTATTTTCATCACTTCCTTCGATTAATTCAATCGGAGAGAAAGATGAAGTATAGTTTTCATTTTCCTCTACGATTAAATTGATCGCAAACTTTTGAAAATAAAAACATGACCTACCACACATTTCGGACGTTGTTAAGCCGGGTTCTCAGAGCTTCGACGTGTAGCTCGCGACACTTATTCCAACCAATCAGAGAACATAAACACAGTGTTTATATTCTCTGATTGGTTGGAATAAGTGTCGCGAGCTACACGTCGAAGCTCTGAGAACCCGGCTTTAAACTAAAAGAGGTTACTTTGTGATCAACATTTGTAAACATGATGGTGAAATTAATATTTTAATTAGTATTCAGGACAATATCAGCAGTAATATAACAAATTACATAAAATTTCTTGATGAACAAGATATATCATCAATATCACACTTGGTGTTGGTACTTGGCCAGTATATCCCAGCGCCTGCTCCTGTATACCATTTTACGGTATTTTCTTTGAGGTTATAGTCGGTGTATTACCGTTACCAATCATCTTCTTTACTTATAGCGTTTTCTTTTGGGAAAACTGGTGCGCACTAGAATTGCCCCAGTGCAACATGAGTGCAATTTTTGATGGGCATTTCATTGTTCTTTGTACCAATGGAACCACAAAATATTGCACTGGGGCAATTCTGGTGCGCACCAGTTTCCCAAAAAAACGCTATTAGCAATGTATGAAGTTTTTGGAGAAACCCATTGGTTTCGTGCACGTTTGACAACTGACAGCACATCGGAGGTATAACAACCCCACTTTTCCTATGTAAATCATAGCAAAACAACGTTTTCTCAAGTGTTTCAGTTGATTTATTGCTTCTTTGGACTGAAAAATCGTGAAAATGGACCTATAAAAATTGTTTAATAAGTTCAGATCATATTCATCGAGGAAGATATGTATAAAAATATCAGTTTTGGGCATTCACCCTTATCTACTGCAGAAGATTTATCTATCTAATGTGTCTTATTCCGATGATAACATGTATCCTGATATTATTATGAATTAAATCAAGAAGACAAAGAGATTAGCCAGTTTCAAGATTCATATTTGGACAAGGAGGAAATATAGAACACTATAGGATGTACAATTTCCAATTGACCCGTTAGAGAAAAGAGATGAAGAGTACTTGTTAATGGACAAAATGTTGTGATAACTTGAGTTTTTATAAATATATGTCCTGAAATCATATCACTGGATTAAAACTCTTCTGGATGTTCTTTAATTTGCAGTATATCTTTTGTTTTCATATGAGACAAGTAAAAGGTAACTGCTATCTCCGCTTTTCACTATTTTATAGAATTTAGCATAAGCATACTTACTTCTAACTCTGTATTTAAAATTTTTTACAATTACTTATTAGATAATTAAGTGTTTATTTATACAAGAGAATATAATTTGTTGGTTTGTATTGAATGATGAATGCTTCACTTTTGACAAAATACTTATGTATTTATTTTTTTAATTGTATTTAATAGAAATCGTTTTCTACGTTGTGAATAATTGAAATTTAGTTGTTAATATTGATAAATCCTTCATTTTTTCAATAAAATCATCATGGAATTCATGGGCTTTCATTTTAATGAACAATATGATAATTTTTCTTCTTTCCATTTATTGAATAATAAATATTATAAATATCATATGATTCACTGCAGCAGCATTCTATGTTTCCACTGAATAACTGATAATATCAGGATACATTTTATTTCTAAAAAGAGCCAAGTTAGATGGATAAATATCTTCCTTCTACAGTTGACAAGGGTGAATACACAAAACTGATATTTTTCTACATATCGTCCTCGATGAATATGATCTGAACTTATTAAACAATTTTATAGGTAAATCAACTGAAATACTTGAGAAAAACCAAAATCTCTCGTTGTTTTGCTATGATTTACATAGGAAAAGTGGGGTTGTTGGGGTTGCAGTGTTACCACCTTTTATTTCTGAAATCTACCGAAGTTTTCTTCAAAATCTACCAAAAATCTACCAGATTATGAACGAAATCTACCAAAAATCTACCGAAAGATGTTTCTAATGTATAATAATTTTCTGATACTGATTAAGGCTATTGAGAGAAGGTTATAGTGATTTTAGCATGATAAATGCAATAAAAATGATATTTATTTAATATATTATTATCAATTCGTCCATATGCAACCATATCACAGAGTTTCTGCAACGACTGATGTATAGTTTCATTTCATTCTTAGAGAGGGCAGCACCGTCTGATATTTTCAAGAAATGAGGGAAATTGAACGCACAAAGTGTGAATAGTGAATATCAATAATTAACATGAACTGATGATTTGATAAGTCATTCGGTATTGATAAATAAAATTCCGTAGTTATAAAGAGAAATATATTGAACAACTCACAGTATAATTCATACTAATAGGGTAAATAAAACTCACCTTGATTATTATTTTATGTAATTTAAATCCAAAAACGAAGAATCCGTACTACAGAAATAAATTTCAAATTTTCGTGGAACAAAGGACAGGTAAAAATTGCAGGTAAAGCGCTGGCGCAAATCAGAACCACAGCACACAGCAACACGGCGCATAGAGCATCATAGCATAGTTTTAGGTTAGGTTTATACCGTCATAGAACAAAACAATTGAAATTGACATATGATCAAGACAATTTATTAGTAGGTATCACCGATTGAAAAATAAATTATAAATTGAGGGAAAAGACAAATCCACTGAAAATCTACCAAAAATCTACTGAAGAAAATCGACTACCACATATCACCGAAAATCTACCAAAAAAGTAGAAATCTACCAAAGGTGGTAACGCTGTGGGGTTGTTATACCTCCGATGTGCTGTCAGTTGTCAAACGTGCACGAAACCAATGCATCACCTTTGTGATTTGCTAATCATTTCACCACATTTCACCTTTTCTCGCTTATAAAACATAAAATTGTTGTAGGATGGATATTCCTGATTATATTAAAACTACGGAAAACTGTCTATTGGTTTGTACTGAAGAAGAATTGCAGAAAGTGCAAGAAACACTCAATAATTCCCCTTCTGTAGAGATAAGTACTAATCACAATCTCAAAGGTGTGTTACGGTTGAATAAAATAATTTTAGCCTAGATTTTGATGTATTGTGTGGTTCCAAAGATTTGTATATGTATGAAGATTCCTAAACCTTCCTTTACCTTAACTGTTTCAGATGTTAAAGCTGAATCGAAAGACCTTGTATTTGTGTATTATCCAAAGCGAAATTTGACTAATGAACTTGCATCACAATTGATAAACGTTGGTAAATCAGGCTCAAAATTGATTATTCTGAGCGAGCCAAGTGATGTAGAGTTGCTTTTGAAAGTAAACGGATTCATAAATTTGAAACAAGAAGGACCAATGACAACATGCGAGAAACCATCTTACCAATTGGGTTCTTCTGCAAAAATAGATCTAAAAAAGGCTCCTGCAGTCTGGAAACTTGATGATGGTGATGATGATGAGGAGCTGATAGATTCAGATGAGCTCTTAGATGAAAATGATTTGCAAAAGCCGGATCCAAGCACTTTAAGAGGTAAATTATAGCATGTTTGTTGGTGTCATTTAGATATCTAACAAATTATCTTATAGTTTGTGGAACTACTGGAAAGAGGAAAGCTTGTAAAGATTGTTCTTGTGGATTGGCAGAAGAGTTAGCTGCTGAAGTTAAATCAGGTGAAAAAATTGACACCTCTAACGCACCTAAGTCATCTTGTGGAAGTGTGAGTACTCAGTTAATATTCTCTTTGAGTGATTGTTCCTCGAAACAATATTGCATTATCTGCCTGTATGTAGTTTGCGAATCTGATCATGCTGACCCATTGACAGCACTATTCTCAATTGTTTTCATAACGAGCAGGTGCCAGAGTCTATACTGGGAACCATAATTTTGTTGTTAGCAGAGCTGTTGAATAAATTTGTTACGAACTTGGGTTCGCTATCACTTGAAAAACTAATACACAGTTCCAAAAATTTCTCCTTTCATGAAGATGGAAGATGGGGTACCTCCATACAGTTTTTCTTACTTTATCCTATAGAATTTTTTCTGTTATCGATATCTCTATCAATTCATCACAAACCAATAGTCTCACTATCTGGCCTTATATTAGGAATATGTGATTTGTATGAATACTCTTGTGCGACTTTCTGTTAGAGTTACAAAAAAAATTAAAATGTATGAATGTACACCAGATGCGGGGCACTTTCATACAGGAAAATTTCGATTCGAATACAAGATTTTTGCTATCAGGATCTTTTGTTTTAATAATTCTATGTAGTGTTTGTGCATTAACGCCATTTTCCACTGCTGATTTCCGTAAAGATAGTTTGTTTTTCAAAACTACATTGATAGCTTTCAACATGGCCTGTTTTTCCACCTCTCCAATACCTTTGTTCTTGTAATTTCTGACCATATTTCTTCTATAGAACAATATTATGCTTCAATTCAGTTCCAAAAACTAATATGAAAAGTAGAGCAAATTAAAGCAGTATGAATGTACCCCGCTCACGACTGTATGAACCTACCCCATCACGAGAAAATGAACTAGGAATATTCTTGAAAAAAAAACAAACTAATGTATCATTATTCTCATATCAATTCACAAACTTGACCCCATTATCTTTCAACAGAAATAATTCTGAATAATCTAAAAGTTTCTATCGATTAAAAATGGATTCAAAGTGAGGTTCAAAAATTACCTTGATGATGTCACCTCTTCGAGGTTTGACATCAACTGTTTTCAAACTTAGTGAGTCATCACACACTTAGATAAGCTACGTATACATGTTCAAGTGGTTCCTTTGATGTGCGGCTAACCAGATATCGGTAGTGTATGATAGTGCCCCGTGTATGAATTTGCCCCACTTTCCCCTACTCTCCAAATAAAATAAAAACCATTCTATAAAATAACCTTAGACTAAGGAAGAGGAGACGCGGCATGTCATTCATAAATTCTGGATGTTGAAGCCAACATCTAAAACTATTTCCCATGAGTAGAACAAGGACAGCTTGATATAGCTGTACTTGTTCCGTCACAGGCGGGCGGCAACATGCAAAGACTTCGAACGCGTAAATCGAACAACTTCCAGTGGCGTGGAGTTATTGTTGTCGATAGATTTGAAATTAATATTTTATACTGATATTATAAGCTTTCCTCTTTATTAATTAAATCAAATAAGGAATCGTTAGAATAAAAAATGTTTACCTCTTGAGTATTTTTTCATTTTAAAATTTTTTCTATAAATTATAATTTTATCAATATTTAGACAATTAAACTTTGCATCAGTAGTATGTTATTAATCGTATTTTTGCATATTTGATTTGAAACTGTTTGTGGTTAATGTGAATATCAAGTAATTAGTTCATTAATTTCGTACTATTTTTTTACCAATATGATTCAATATGAAGAATTTATAGCAAGAGATGGCTTATTGTTGTAATTTGAATATTTAATATCTGATAAATGTAGAAAACCAATTTCTACATAAATAACTTCTTACATACATTCACAATGGTATAAAACATAATACATTTCCTTTGTAATATGGTATAGATCCGTATACCAACAGAGCAGTATGTTTTTGAGCGCTTGTTCTACGAGTGCTATATCGTTTTGCCCAAATGTCTGTAATTTTCGAACTTTGAGCCGAAAACGATTTCAAACGATAGGTTCGACTACCTGATGAAGAATTCGTGGTCAAATTCAATTACAGTTGCACGATAACTTGCAGATGAATTATCCTAGAGAGTTCTGTACCCAAATGCTTCGTATAAGTACGTTAACCAGCCAAAACGTACAGGGTGTTCTATAAAATATGGCCATTCAAAATTTTTGTTCCTTGATATCTTAGACAAAATTGTAAACAGAACCATAGAAAATTCAATTGGAATATTGAAAAGAAGGAATTTCATATTTCCATTACAGATATCCGATTCGGGTGAAATTTATGTTGTGAATGAAGATTAATACACTGAATATTCATGCAAAATTTCAAG
Organism: Propylea japonica; assembly: GCA_013421045.1. Taxonomy (NCBI): domain Eukaryota; kingdom Metazoa; phylum Arthropoda; class Insecta; order Coleoptera; family Coccinellidae; genus Propylea; species Propylea japonica. The sequence continues at coordinate 85,518,037 of CM024239.1, read as the reverse complement.
AAGATCGGATCATCCGAACTATAAAATATTCTATTGGAATATCGAAAAAAAAAATCTCTATATTTTCATTACAAGTTAGCGGTGTGAAAATCATTGTATGAATATTGATATGCTGAATATGTTGCAAAATTTCAAGAAGATCGAATCATCAGAACCATAGAATTAAACTTTTTCAATGTATCTATCATAAGTCCTATACAAAATTTTGAGGTAATAGCCTCATTGTTCCACCTTTGAACGAGAAGATGCTCAGGGAATGAAAGCTTTTTAATGGTTATAAATTGCACTCAAACTCTTGAAGATTTATTCAACATAACATAATATATTTAACAAAATAGAACAGATTATAAAGAAAAAGCATTTTCATACAGAAATTATATCTTCAGAATTATTTATTACAGAACAAAAAGCAATGGTGATACAGTTCACTCTCAGAAAGCTTTCAAAAAGCTAAATCAGTAATATCTGAACCGTTATCCCAGATCGAATTGAACAGAATGTATACACATGATTCACAATCATAAATCAGTATTCTAATTTTGAATTATTCTTATGAAAAATCATATCAATTTAAATACTCTGCAGTACCAATTCAAGATCAGAGAACAAAAGGAAAAAAGCAGTGTTTAAGTTTTGAATGTTAGGTTTGATACATAAAGCACAATGAAAATATGAAAAATTAAACACTTGTAGTTTTGTTTAAGAGAATGTTGCAAGGACCCTCAAGACAGAAATAATATGCTTAATGGTTATAAATTGCACTCAAAACTCTTGAGGATTTATTCAACATAACTAACAAAATAAAGCAGATTATTAAGAAAAAAAATTTCATACAGAATTTATATCTTCAGAATTATTTATTACAGGACAAAAACAATGGTGCTACAGTTCACTCTCAGAAATCAGAATGCATTCGAAAACATAAATCAGTAATATTTGCTTCTGAACGGTTCTTAAAAAATCAAGAATCGAATTGAACATTCTCTATTCAATTGTACTAACTCAAGCTTAGAGAATAACTAGGAAGAGACAGTAGATACAGTTGGAATGTTATATATCATAAAGTACTATAAAAATTGAAACAGTATTCACAAAATGAAACAAATCATCAATTAAAGTTAACATATAGAATTATATCTTAAAAAGTATTTATTAGGACATAAAACAACAGTGACATGATTCCACTCTCTCAGAATGTATTCACATGATTCACATCATAAATCAGTAATATATTGATTTTGATTATTCTTATGAAAAAAATCATATAACATTAGAATACTCTGCAGTTCTAACTCAATATCAGAGAAAAAAAGTAGTGTTCAAGTTTTGAATGTAAGGTAGGACTAGGTACCATCCACAGATCTGTACCACCTTGAGATCGTATCTAAATGAGGCAAACTGTTGTTGAAAGTTATATCCTTTCGGTGAATAGAAGACCAAAGTTAATGCGAAGGCTCTCACGTCCGATTAAATTTTGCCTAGTCGTTCCTTTCCACAATCTTTGAAATGAATTACCTGCCGCTTCAGGCCTGAAAAAGAAAGATTCTTCAATCTGGTTGCCTGATAATATTCATGTATGTACTTTTAACGATGAGCGAAAAGGAAACATACCAATATTATAACGTCTGTTGATTCTGATACGAGTGATTTTTCTCTCAAACAATCCAGCAATGTTTTCATTGAAGTTATTTTAAACTTCATCCTTCAACAGACTGCTGCTATGAACAAATCTTTTTATTTTGACTCTGGACTCTCTTCTATAATGTTAATATCCCTTTTCCGTACCTTAGGCGTAGAAAAACCACTAGTGTGCGGATCTCCCACATAAGCTCTTTATCACAAATGAAACAGTAAAATTAATCATGAACTAGTGGAGCACTCAAATGAAATATTCACCTTCCCCTTCTTATTTGAGATGTTCATGGTTTCTCGGTAAAGCTGGAAGGCATTAAATCAGTATTCTCAACTGCTTGCTCCAGTTTGACAACAGGATATTCCACATTTTCTACAATGAAACAAAAATCACACAAAAATGGTTAGTCAGCAATATAAGAAGAAATACAAGGTTTACCTTTTTTCGGAGAACAAGCAATAGCATCATCATTCTGATAGATTTCTTCATCGAGAGATGAAATTTGATCTTTGCAAATATAATTCTTCGAATATTCACTTCTGTAGTGTGAATTATAACTGCATAATTATCTTTAAGCACTTGTGGGAGTTTCATTCGTAGTGGAGCTGGAGCTGCAAACGAGTTCGCAATTAATATAATGAACTTAGGCCAAATGATTTCTGCATACATATAACAATGATTACTGATACATATCTCCTATTTCCCTATTCCATCAAGTTGAACAATTCCCTTCATTTGAAACATTACTAAATTACTACATCACTATCATAATACCTGTTGTATGTAGAATAATTTGGAAAGATTTTCCACAGAAACATCTCTAATTTAATTGATTGAAAAAATTCCAGGAAGCTCCTGTAATCTTACCTTGAATTACGTTAGTCTGAAGAATGGTTTCGCAGGAATAGGATTGGCATCATTATTAAGAAATTTGGTACCATTTAGTTTAGTTTTTGGTTCAAAATGTTCCGAACATAACTATTCTGTGGCAAGTTTCTATCTCCAGCTAAGTCCATAATTGAAATCCATATATTCCTTCTCCCAATATCAAATAAGTCTGAAAGAAACTCATGAGAATTGAACAATCTACGCCAATGATTTGCAAAACAGAACAAACCTGTAAAAACTCAATTAGGTTGTAGGAGTCCAATTTACCACATACTTGACACTTAAGAACCATTTTATTAATATTTTTTGCACAAAATATATGGAAATAGGTCCGAAAAACACTTTTTCAACTTTGAACTCGAGTAGACAGTTGACAGAATCGTCGAAATCCCAGAAAACTAAACGAATTCATCTCGGCAACGGTGTATCATACATCAAATGTCAAATCGGAGCAAACTCACCTGATTGGCCTAGAGAAATATCGATCGGATGAGAACAATTTATGAATGAAACTGAGAAAACCGGTGTTGTTCACGTTTAAGAGAAATAATGTTAAAAATCCTTGAATTGGTTGTATAACTACGAATTCTGTTCTTACTGCCCTTGAAAGTTCGGTCGAAATGACTTGGAATAGGTTGGGTATTAGCTTTTATATGATTTTACCCAAGTTTTCTGTGGATGAGGTTTTAAGAGGGTAATAAATTCCACCGAAAGGATCAATTATGTGGATGTAGTTTGTGATTGTTTATGGAATTCATTGAAATTCTTAATATTCATTCTATAAGTACTACGTTTCGTACGATTACAAATCAATATCATATCAGTAATCTGGATGATTGTAGGTATTCCAAGTTGCTATTTCATTTTCTAAGCGTTTTGATGTTAATAAATCTGATATCTTCGGAAACTTGACAACGTTGTGCATATTTGGCGTAATTACCAATCCGTAGTAATACAGTAGTCCAGTTCAGTCTGAAGGTAGGAATGTTGGCTTCAGTATTTATCATTGCATACCGCGTCTCCCTCTCCTATGTCTATGAAAATAACTTTAATCCTATCTACCTTGTCACTTTTTCTCCAAAAACTGTCCCTGTCACTGTCCCGGCCGACTAATTTCTGTAACAATATGATTATTTCTTTTTTTAGTGTTATTTAGGAGATGCCTTCAGGTTTGGGCAACCTGTCCATACTTAGGAATGCCAGCTTTTCACCAGGTGAAAAAATTCAACTTGATGCTAACCAACTGAAATCAGATTTATAAGGTTTGAGGGAATTTTTTGTAAATTGATAATGAAATAGTTAAGTAAGATTATAACAAAAAAAGTGATTAATAATATAAATAAATGAAGTGATCGCAGTCCCATTACTGACTTTGTGGACCCCTCTTGGAGTAGTATTGTAGATGAGGCGACATCTTTAGTGTAAATGAGAAATACTGAGGTTTTCCACACATAATGTATAATCCTTTCACGAAAGTTGAGCGCATAGTAGGCGTTTGTTTATTTATCTGAAGTTGGCAGTAGTTGCTGTCATAACGAGAACAAAGTGCAACGTTACCGAATGTACCCGCCTCCTCCGACGAGCTTGAGAGTTATCAGAGAACTCTATGCAATATTGACAACATTGCGTATCAATGTGACAAAAAATAAACCACATAACCTAAATTTTAATATACACAGTGGAATATGCTAAATTTCCATGGCCAACCGACGCTCAACCTTTCCTGAACGGACTATTCATATAAGCATTGTTAATCAATTGTACAAAATTGGACCTTATTTTCTGTTAGTAGGAAAAAGTAGGCAAAAGTACCTATTATCTAATAGGTCTACTATAATTTGCATCTTATGTGTGATGTAAGTACACCTTGGAAGGAAATTGATGAATATTTCGGAAATTATTCTCATTTTTCCCTAGAATTATAATTTTACCAAAAAATACTTTACAAATCGGCCAAAGTTGATATTTAGGTGACGATTCATTGATTCTAACTGTATGTGATAATATTGTTCACGAACAATCGTGATAATAGTATTGTTCTTTCGTACTGATTGAACTGATGGAACTTATTCCGCGATTAGAAATCACTTGCAATCACTTTAGAGTTGTGGAAGGGGAACTGATTGAAAACGAAGAACGATCGCTTCAACTGATCTTTCTGATTGAAGTTATATAAATCAATTCGTTCAGTTCGAAAGAACATCACTAATATTCCAAAGATTAAATTAAAATAAGCCATAGTTTTTATCTGAAGCTTTGAACATTGGTAATATTGGGAAACGGCAGTTAAACAATCATATTTTTTCTCAATTTTATTGACTAAAGATGATAATTTCAAATTCATGACAACATTGCTTCAAAAATGTTGCTTTGATTAATCAACAAACCTATACAAATATCACAAGCAAATACATACTAGGTGTTTTCAGAGGTATCATTTTTGAAGGATGTAAAATTCGTACATTAGATCACAATGAGATACTTAATAATATTTGGGAATTCACATCGGAAATATACGATATTCAATGCATAAGAGAGAGTATTTTTCCGTCAAGTTGAACAGTGGCATACTCGACGACAGTGGTACTTGACCGATACGTGATATGTTTCTGACGCGTGGATGCACAATGAACAATATTATGGTTGTCTCTCTCAAATCGAGTAATGGGGCCCACTCACTAGGAAGGAAGATGCGCAGTTTAAGTAGCTGCACGTTGGCTGTAAAGTAAACGTGTACTTTTCTATTTACCACACACAGGCACTTTCGCTTGTGAGTTAGGATGTGTGACAAGCGTGAGATGACGTCGAAAAGATATGATGTTGATGGTAGTGGCGTATGGTGTTATTAAGGAAGAAATGTCCAATGTATAAATAGCGAACCTGACCCTGTATGCTAAAATTTGAAACGTGCACAGACTTGTTGCCATACGCTCGTTTCTTGGTCATTCTTCACGTACGATGAGCAATGCACACGCTAAAAATCAAAACTTATTTATAACGCGACGGAAATATTGCGCATTCCAAATTTCGAACGCGGAACGCCATACACAACCACGATACACAAACACCGGTATGCCGACGCGCATCGAGAGTGACGTCACTGGGAACATTTCCATAGCATTTGCGTGATAGAAGTGTTAGAACTCGAGAGAATTGATTAGAATTTGTTCCTAATATTCTCCGGACGAGTTTTAGACCACGAATCTGGCATACCGGTGTTTGTGTATCGTGATACACACACTATTTTCCCTGTACCCCGTACCCACGCGCATTGAAGCCTTCGCGCCTCCTTCTTAGTGGGTGGCCCTTTACGCAGCCGCCCGACGCATTGAGTCAATCTAAGAGTAAGAAGTTAACACTTACTTATTTGATTCGAGTGAATTCAATTACCTACAATATCGGTTTATTTGGGCCAATCTCTCCGATAAGACAAAGACAACTGCATAATCCTGCCCGAACGTCGCTGGTAATCTTTCGAGTATACCACTGTTCAACTATAAGGCAAATTCTCTCTCTAGTGCATTGAATTTCGTTATGTTCCGATGTGAATTTCCAAACCTGTTTAATGTTAAATATTTCGATCCTTATGTTTCCCTCCCTTTCGCACTTTCTAATATGTGTTTAAAAAAGCTTTATTTTTTCTCCCATTTCTTGAACACATATTTCGAAGTTTAAAACAATATGTAAGTGCTCATGTATTCCAGATGATGTCCACATGTTCCCTAGGGTTATTCATTGTTTGATAATTCGAAATGTAGAATCATCTTGGTAGATCTGGATCTGTCACAGAAGCCAGCTGAAAATTATAGGATCCCAAGTCGGGCTTATTAGCAGTTTCTGTTCTGGTGCAATTAATAGTCCATTTGAGTTCTACCTCCTTCGAAACAATCTCAGAACCAAAAACACCATTTATAAGTAAAAAAATACAAAGATCTTGTTCATCTGACAACTATTATATTAAGTATGATCAAATATACATTATATTTTCATTTGTATTTATGGAATCCAATGAAAGTTTATGTCTGAAATATACAGGAAATTATGTTTTAAAAATTGTTTTAAATGCATTGATAATAGACCATTGATTTTAGAGAAAAATGTGCTATATAAATATAGTATATTATCCACTATTGCGGTGATCTAAGAGGACTAGATTTTTTTTAATATGGTGCAATACACCACACAATTTTCATCTAGAATATTTCATTGGTTTCCTTCAAATATTTTAATTAT
>CM024239.1:85394546-85511183 GCA_013421045.1 Propylea japonica | reverse complement strand
AGACTGGGAGTGAAAACCTAAAAAAAAATTCTAGAAATGCATTATCCTCCCAGATTATGTTTCAATCGATATTAACGTAGCTAGTCTGTACTTGGTAAATGCTTTTCAAGCACTTCAACTTGAACCTCGATTAAAGTTAAGGGGTGATTTTCAACCCTTATCTGACCTAGATTTTCACTTCCAGAATAATATATCTATTCCTATATTCGTCGGTTCACATCATCCCTTATTACTACTATGTGATCTTCCATTGCTCCTCTCAGCGATCTACACATTTCTGAACATCTGAACGACTACCCTGTGAATGAAAGCGGTCACAAAGGGGGTGAACTCGGATTCCTATGCAATTTGGCCTCGGGGTTGTTTCTCACGGGTTTTATTTCTGATGGTGGCGATGGAAAAGTCTTATTTCGAGATTCCCATGGCTTGTTAGAAGCCAGTGGAGCCTGGGTATGGTCTTGAAGAAAGTGGTAAATTGCTTCTATTGTATCAGATGGTCCTTGTTGATGGTAAAAAGGAGTTGAGAGTTTTGGATATTATGATCGTTCTCATAAGAAATTTTGGGGGTGGTTTTGTTTAGTTATTGTGTTCGATAGAAATATTAATGCCTTATATGCCGATTGTTCAAAGTTAATACAGTGGAACTTCCCTATAACGAAATCGCTAAATCCGCAAAAAAAATTCGTTATAAAGAAATTTCGTTATACAGAAAATTGGTTTCTATAGTCGGCAATGTAGCGGCCGACTTCGCTGATAAATTTAAGTTTATCATTCAAACTTCAGCACTTCCTTTTAGACATTTTCGCACAACTTTCACACTAGCGTAATGGTTAGATTGAAACCAAACAGCCAGGGGTGTGTTTAAAACTTTCTCAGAAGGATCTTTCTGCCCGCCGAAATGATTTAGTTTAAGGTCGGGATTTATTACCTACGCCCGGAAAAATTTCGGAAAAAACCCACCTATATACCTTCCTACCAATACCCATTCAAGGAGTAATGTTCTTTGAATATTTCGTTATAGAGAGGATTTTCTTCGTTCTAGAGCGTGTTTTTAACATAAAATTTGGATTCAAGGTGTAATGTCTTGTACGAAATTCGTTTTATAGTGAAATTCGTTATACAGATGTTCGTTATAGGGGAGTTTCACTGTATTTTAGAACATGCTACCAAGATAACCTCCCGAAGAAGATTTCCAGAAAATCATGATTCTGTTATAACTTAATCAAATTTGGACAGATTCAATTGAATTTGGCGCAAGGAACTCATTGGATGTGCTGAAACGTCTGCTTACGAAAAACTTGGCTAATTGTCACTCAGAGCCGAGATAATTAAAGGGAAAGTCTTATAATCACTTTATTTTTGAGCAGGTGATCTGATTATCATTAAAAGAATGCTTGAACGTTCTTGAACAGTATCAGTGACGGCCCGTTAGGGTAGGAAGTGGGGTTGCCTACTCTGAGCTATTGAAATAAAGGACATCAACGATTTGAGAACCGGGGACGAGGAAAAGAATAGCAAAAAAGAGAAAATTTTATGGGCAAATAAAAAGCTTTGAAATATGAGTTATCTTTTAGGTTAGGTCGGATTTTTGGTGTGAACAAATGGTTCAATTAGTTTCTCCAAGGTAAACCGAAGTTTCACTAAAAACTTCATTCAAAAACCTAAAAAAAACATGGTCATTGAACAATTATGACATATATTAATAATGTTCAACATTTCAACTGAAAAATAAACTAAATAATTTGCTTTTTAAATTTATTTATTGAAGTTGGATGGCGTATCATAGTGTATGGTGATTTTTGAAATTTTGTTTGTGGTATTGTGGTTACTAGAATGTTTTTGTTCATATTTTCGGATTATCAAGGAAGGTCAGGAAACCCAAAAATAATCGAGAATCAGCAAATAAATGAAACAGTTCTTTTATACTTTTTTGAACATCTGTTCATCTTCACGCGATAAAAGTTCGAAATGTATCGCAATTATTTCAACTACCAAGTAGTAAAGGCTGAAACAGTTCCAAATCTACCCGAAGGTGAAATTGTAATAATTTCAAATTTAATTGAATCTCTGATTGAAATGAACAGTTTTCACAATTCATCACAAGTACCTACCTACCATATTATGTAGAGGATAGGAGGAACAGTTGGCATAATTCCACTTTATCTGAGGGGGATTACTTTGAAGGGGACAACATAAATATCTATGAAAATATAAATACTTCACAAAAAACTCAAGAAGACTTATTTCTTTCGAACAGATCTCTTAAAATGTTCATACGAAAGGTTCTTTAATACTTGCTCATGAAAAATGTCAATCCCTTCTCAGAAATTGAAAGTTGAAAGATTTTCTCTTGAAAGCCTCAGTTCTCAAAGTTCTCAACTTCGGATATATCGTGATCTGATTCTTCTGTGGAAAGTTACCAGAATTCAACGAAGACTGCTTAAGCCAGAACAGATTAATCGTAACGTTACGTTTTCGGGGTTTGAGGGCAGGTGTAAAGGCAGACAGACATTTGGCAGCTGCTTTATTCGGTCCAGAATTCTCATTGAACCATTACGAGGTACGATTATTGTTGACTTTCTTGGAATTCATTGGCGTAGGCCGAAGGGTTCTATTTTGGTCTGCTTCAAGAAGTATGTCGTTGGTTTATCTGTAGATTTTTCCATATTCGAAGAAAATTGGTGAAGCGTAAGAGGATGGAACATACATAAAGAGTTTTCAATTTTCAAAAAACTTCAACACAATACTTCCGGTCAAAAAATAGCATAAATAGAGTTGGATTCACCATTTTTCCATATTAGTACTTCTCAGGTGATTTTTAATATTTTAAAAATATTAAGCTCAGTGTTTCAGTGATTAAAACAAAAAAGTATGCATTAATAATATACAGGGTATCCAGCCACTAGTCAGCCATATTCACTGACCTGAAAAACCTTTCTAGTGGACATTGAAATAGAAATATTTCAATTCTGAATGAAGTCAATCGTTCACAGATACAGGGTGATTTAACTATTTCTGAAAGACTAGACTCGTTGATAATATCTGCTACAGATGTTCAACACCAGAAAATCAAACAATAGTGAAAAAATGAGGAAAAATCATGGGACCTATGGGGAAGAATTGAACATTTCTGTCCGTTCTCAAATGTTCATTCTGTGGAATTTCTCTAACGAACATCTTCATAACGAATTTCTCTGTATAACGAATTTCGTACAAGACATTGCGCCTTGAATCCAAATTCCATGTTGAAACACCCACTTAAACGAAGTAAATTTTCTATATAACGAAATATTCAAGGTATATCACTCTTTGAATGGGTATGGTAAGAAGGTATAAGGTGGGCTTTTTCCGAAATTTTCCGGACGTACGTAATAAATCCCGACCTTAAACTAAATCATTACGGCGGGCAGAGAGATCCAATTTTAAATACAGCCCCGGTTGTTTGGTTTCTATCTAACCATTACGCTAGTGTGAAAACTGAAAAGTTGTGCGAAAATGTCTAAAGTAAGTTCTTAAGTTTTAATAATAAACTAAACTTATCAGTGAAGTCGGTCACCACATTGCCGACTATACATATAGAAACAAATTTTCTGTATAACGAAATTTTTTTTATATATGTTGAGATATGTTCATGAAATAGAAATATGTTGATTTTGGAAGAAAATGGATTCTACTGAATCAATTTTATTTACTAATCAAATGGTAAGTACTCAGATTTTTGTTACATACAACAAAATCCTTGCAAATTTCGAAATAATAATAGAATGTCTCCACCTAATGTCGACATATATTAAATTTAGAATATAATTGAGTCCATGCTACAGAACAGAAATATTTTCTCAACCTGAGACTTATCTGTGAAAATATGAGGACTTATTGATACACCTGAAATGACAGCTCGTCTGATTCGAATGTGAACATGTATTGATAAAGCGTCTTGTATCTCAGAACCTTCAACTGCTAACACATTAAAAAATCCTCCTATTTATTGCAAATTCCTAGTTCAAACTCACATTGACTGAAGTTTTCTATACATTTCAGAGCCAAACTATTCTTATACGGCTTGGCAATTTTTCTCTTTTGAAAACTTAACATTTCAGCAAATTCCAATTTCTAGTGCAAACAATTGTCGGCAAAAATGACTGCACAAGAATGTTAGTACCTATACATGTTATACCTACCTTCCCTATCAGCAAAGTTACGTAGAACCTTCTCAAAAGAATTCCTCGCAAAATACTTCTTATTGTGTCAAACATACAAAGACGAGAATTCCACACGTTTTTCTTGGAATTCTGCCTAAGAAACCCTTGAAAAGACTTCTGGAAGTTAATGGCTATATGTAATTTTACATAGGGTGATTTTTAGTTGAATGAGAAGTTTTGAGAATATCATTTTAAGAATTTGAGTTCGTATAAATTTTGTACATTTTCTTCTTGCCTTTCACCTTGAATTTACGATCTCATGGATTTGCAATTTCAAAAGCAGGTTTTCTATGCTTTTTTGAATTTGAAATCTTTCTCCCATTACGCCCTGCACCTTTCTTTTTAAATAGGCATATATGGATTGTGACATATCAAATGAAATGAGTATACTCCGTTCACATATTATTGAGCGCACAGTAGGCGTTGTTTATTTATCTGAAGTTGGCAGTATTCGCTGTCATAACGTAAAATAAAGTCAACATTGCCGAATGTACCCGGCCTCGTCCGACGAGCTTGCGAGTTATCAGATAACTCTATGCAATATTGACAACATTGCGTATCAATCTGACAAGAAAATAAACAACATAACCTAAAATTTTAATATACACAATGGAATATACCAAATTTTCATGGCCAACCGATGGTCGTGAACGGACTATAGGTAATCAAATTAGTTTTCACTTGATGTATCACAATCAATACATTTCTGTTTGAAAAAGAGTTGAGGGATGTAGAGAGCAGGGGGTGAGAAATTTCAAATTCAAAAAAGAATAGAGAGGCCTGCTTCTGAAATTATACAAATCTATAAATTCGTGGATTTCCTTAATAATACTTGGTGAAAGACAAATGATCTCTCCAATCACAAATTAAAACTTATTTCCTATTTTTTTTAATTATGAAATGGCAAATCCAATTCTACTTTCAGCCCTATTGCTGAATAGGTTTTCAAATTACCTTTCATTTGATGTATCACGACCCATATATCCCCATTCGAAAAAATAAAGAAGAGTGAGTGAAAATATAATATTAAAAATAGTTATTTTTGTATCTAGTGTGCGAAATGCTACTTTGGTGATCGAGACCTGATTTTTTTACGAGGCGCAACCGAGTTAAAAAAATAGTCGAGATCACCAAAGTATTTCGCGCATGAGATGCAAACAAAATTTTTCTACAAACGCTTAGCTCAATATGAAAAATAACTATTACCTATGGGGATTTTAATCGTGACAAGACCCTTCTATTACAACTGTGACAAAACTCAAGTTGACATATGGGAAGTTTTTGGAAAAATTGTCATTGTATATTTAATGATGAACATTGCTTCAATTGATGTAATGAAAGTAGATTTTGCCCTCGATTGCCAAGTATACCCAAATTTGTGAGTTAACATATAAAAATCCATATAGTTTACATGCAGTGTGCGAAGTAAGTATTTCGCACACTACTTCGCGCACGGTGTCATAGTTACAAAGGAAAATGAAAAAAAGGGTCACTTCGCATATTCTTGCCAATGCGCGAACCTTGTCATTTTTTGACGTTTGTAGAAAAAAACAGATTTGAGGATTTCCCTAATAATTCTTCTTGCAAGATCACGTTACTTCAATGGATTCTAGTTAAACTTCTTCTAAAATATTGTCAGTAATTCAGCACTAGGTATAGACCGTTCCCAAAATTTTGAGCCGTCGGTTGCCCATGACAATTTGGCATATTTCACTGTGTATATTAAAATTTTAGGTTATTCTCTGATAACTCGCCAGCTCGTCGGACGAGGCCAGGTACATTCGGCAACGTTGTCTTTATTTTACGTTATGACAGCAAATACTGCCAACTTCAGATGAATAAACAAACGCCGACTATGCGCTCAAACTTTCGTGAACGGACTATAAAACCTGTCAAATTTGAAGTTCTAAATCAATGTCGACAACCTACATATATCAATCCAAATTCCCTGTCAGTTTTTCTTGAACTGTCAACTTTTCAGACATCCTGTCATCGACTAAGTTCGATTATATTGCAGGGTGAAATGAAGCGATGACTATACGAATTTTTATATTGTTCGAAACTGGAGTTCTAGGTCAGATAGGGGGATGAAAACCGTTTTTTGCAGGGGTATGGGGGGTTGAAACCTAAGTAGCCCTCGCTATAGATAAAGAGGTGGTAATTGCGTTCTTCCATAGCCAAGCGAGACTGAATTTTTCCAGCGCCATCAAGGAAAAATAGGTCATAAATGGAATATAATTTTCAGACTGGATTTTCATGAATTTCCCGACAATTTCACAGGATTGCATGGGGAAAATTGTTTGTTTTTTTTCGTACGCGAGGTTCGTTGGGAAGAATTCATAGGACGTGAATAGTTTGCGAAATATGAATGATTAATTGTTCGCCATTCCGATTTTAAATCGTAATTTTGAGATGTTTCACGAGAATAAAGTTTTGTTATACGTTTAAGTTCATTTGCGTTAGTTCTATTTAAACGGCTGCTATTTTATCGACTGAGCTTTTGCAGAAAAATTTGATTGGATATCCAGTTTCGAAAATATCTGACACAAAACACATTTTTGCAAACGTAGTGAGGAAAAGTGATTCTTTGGCAACACAAATACGTAAAATGAATAACTATTTGCTGGACTCTCATAAAAGAATTCTATTTTATTTATTGTGCATATTTGAATGTGATATATTATTTAGTCAAGTTAATAAACCAATAAACTATTATTATATCATCAAAATATGGCTTATTTTACAGAAAATTTCGTCATTGATTCACAAAACACGATTAAAGCATATATTTTTCCTTGTGAAATACTTTTTATTGACCAAGAAAATCGGAGTTGATTAATTCGGAAATTGTCACGACCACAGCAAGCTATCAGCGTTGTTCTGGAATGTTTTCCGCTGCGAATTTGTTTCATTATGCAATTAAGAATCCAGAAGGCCGGCCAAGTACGGTTTAGCTGAATTTAACGACTTCATTCTTTTTCTAAAATATTTCCCAGATTAAAATAATTTGATCATCTACATAAATTTTAGTGAATCCCCTAATTCTTTAGGAGCAATTAAGGTAAATTGAATTGTGGTAATAAATTTCATCGGCCTGAATTTCCACCTTATGGACCAATTTCTATTGAGGTTTCTGCGCAGTTTGTCCGGTGAAAATAGTGGCACAAAATAACATTTATAGTTTGATTTTTAATGGACATCTCCAGTGATTTTCGGAAAAATCTTTCTGAAATAATGGATTCTCAGACAAACATATCGATTATCCGTTTTTTCGATCAGTTGTCAGGTTTCGAGAAGAAAAATCATTGAAATAAGCTTGCAAATTCAAACGATCTGAATTGGCAGTTAAGTGTGACGTACGCGTAAGCATTTATTTCGTTGAATGAATGTTATATTACTGGTCACAATGTTGCTTAAGGGCCACTCTTTTGTGCAATTATGCTTGCTCGTACTCATTTTCAATGTTCGAATGAGAACTATTTCTATAAAATTTGAGTGAAATCACTGGATAGGTATACAGATTTGGAAATTCACATCGAAAACATGCGATATACAATGCATCAGACAGAGAATTCTTTCCTCCAGTTGCACAGAAGAATAGTCGAGACAATCACGTGCTGTAACACCCTGAATTCTGTTGTCTTATTGCTATAATCTAGTCTTGTCTCTCTCTTATCGCAGTATGGTAGGGAACCTGCAGTAAACGTATAGAATTATTAATTTGTTAGGCTGCCTGTAATACTCGATTTAAGTTTCTACTGTTGCCTACCATACCGAATAAAATACGCTCCTCTCACGATAAGAGAGAGACAAGACTAGAATATTGCAATGAAACAACGGAATTCGGTGTGTTACAGCACGTGATTGTCTCGAGTATTCATCTGTGCAACTAGAGGGAAGAATTCTCTGTCTGATGCATTGTATATCGTATGTTTCAAATGTGAATTTCCAAACCTGTATATGTAACACTGCTTTTAATGCAGTCACATGAGAGAGCCCTATATTATCATAATAGAAATTCCTATTCAACTGGTTAGTTTACATTCGTTTTTCGGTCTAAACAATCGAACCTATGCTAAAATTGAGATACAAGATACAACTGTGGTATGAAAGTTATCATTATTTTTCAAGAATGCTTGTGAAGCCCAATGAAGATCACCTCGATCTAAATTTCAACATTCTGAAAAAGCCCTTTCTAACATATCCCAGCATTTTTGGAAACACCCTGCATTAACTTTTAACAACTTACCCTGTCATTAACAAACCGTCATTTTCTTCTACACTAAAATCACCTATCCCTCGCAACTTCTCATTGTTTCCTCCCCAACAAAGAAAAAAATACCACGTTTTTTTCTCATAATTCTCTTCAGAACCCCCCGAATATCTTCGTTGCCGTCTGGTACCTTGCAACCTTCGAAATTAACATCTGCCGTTTCCTTTTCTAGAAGCAGCACCTAGCAGATGTCTCGGCACGTGGCAAGTCATTGCCCAAGGCGTATAGGGCCCCTTGGATATCATAGGCGGGCTGTATAATCATTAGGAAGGACTCCGTGTCGAGATGGTACCTTAGAAACATCTGGGATGTGTATACAGACTCGATTAGATCTTATTTATGATGCTGAGGAATTTGGTGCGGGGAAAGGCAATTTATGGTGTTATGGATAATTATGTTTATTAAGATTTTCTGGTTGTTCAAGTTGATTATTTGTGAAAATATTGTCCTATGCATAATGAGTTCCGGAAAGTTGGGTACTTTATACATGTAAAGGGTTTTCCAATAGCAGTTGTTATTGTTGAATAGCCCGCTATTTCGGTGGATGTCACATTTAAAGCTGTCATTTTTGACATTTGACAAGTAGGAACTACGCCATTAATAAAATGGAACGAAACACCCTTCAAGAATGCGTTGAAATGATTAAAAATCACCATAAAAATGGCCAAAATTTGGCAGAGACGGTTCGTTAAGTGTTGAAGAACCCAGATTTGTCCATTCCTCGTCGTTCTTTGGAATTAGGCATTCCACAAACGTTCATTACACCGTATTTTGCATAAAGATTTGGGTCTTAAGGCTTATAAAGTTCAGTTAACACAAGAAGTCAAGCCTGCGATCATCAACAACGTCGTGTCTTTGCTGATTGGGTCGTTCAAATGCATGAAATGATTCCATCGAAAAAAATCATCTGAGTGATGAGGCCCATTTACAACTCGGTGGCTTCGTCAACAAGCAAAATTGTCACATCGGGGCTAGGAAAACCCAAGAGTTTATTGTTGAAAACCTCTCTATCCTTAACGTGTGACTGTTTGGTGCGGTTTATGGTCTGGCTTAGTCATTGAACCTTACTTTTCGAAAATGAGGCTGGTGCAACAGTTACGTCGAAGGATTGCGCTATCGAGAGATGATATTGATTTCTAATAACCGAAATTGGATAGTATTGATCTGGAAAACGTTTATTCTCAACAAGACGGTGCTACGTGCCACACATCAACGAAACCATTGATCTTTTGAGGGAAAAGTTTCTGGCCGTGTTATCTCTCAAGAGTTGATCACAATTGGTCACCGAGATCTTGTGATTTACCACATTGTGACTTCTTCCTTTGGGGCCACGTGAAAGAGAAGGTCTACGCCAATAGCCCAGCGTCGATTCAAGACCTAAAAGATGGAATTCGTGAGGTTATCAAGGGCAGCCACTTTGCGATTTGGTTATGGAAAATTTCATTGAAAGGATATGGTTCTGTAAGCGTGGTCGCTGTGGTCATTTGCCTGATGTTTTTTCCACTATTAACGGCATAGCTTCTTCTTTATAATGAAATAAACATCCGATCATTTATATTGAAAAATGGCATTTTTCTTTGAATATCAAAATAACACCTCTTATTGGAATCTATTTATTTATATTCAAATATTTTTTCGTTCTGCTTATGCAATGCAGAATATTATGAATATTATTCCGCAAATTTGGCATTCTTCACAAATTTCTTGAGGAAAAAATCGAGACTTTCTTACAGTATATCAATGTCATTTCCTAACTATAAGGAAATGCCCAGTTTACATTGGTAGAGTAAATGGTAGAGTTCACTATCACTAGCATAAATTTTAAAGAAATGCTCTACACTACACATTTCAGCACTATACTCTACTGAAACCATATAAGTATATAGTCAACTAATGAACCAGTAGAGTAGAGTACATTAGTGGAAGTGGGGATGTGTTGTAGAGTGTAATATTCACACTTACCATCAACTTTACTCTACCGTACACTACTTCACTGTCACTGGCACAATCTGTTTACATTATACTAGTAGGCGAACATTAAGTACTTAACCACCGAACTCCACCATTTACTCTACCAATGTAAAACAGGCTTTAAGTTCGGTTAAACTATACTAGTACAAGTATTTTCTAAACTCTACTCCTCTAAAACACAAAGGCAGAAGCACTATCCTCTACTCAAACTAGTCGGTTAATATTTGTATATTTATATCTATAGTAAACAGTAGAGTAGAATAAAATTATGGAAGTGTCCACACTTTCTATCCACTCTACTCTACTGTGCACTTCCTTTAGTACCTACTATCTTTTGTCTAAATTAGACCTCAAAATCGCAGTGAATGTTGCTCCTTCAACAATCTACTCCACGAATACCCTGTATACTTTCGTTGTATGACACTCATTCCTGAATTCTACAAGCGAACGAATCAGAGATGATTGCATATTCGTACTTTAATTTCATCCACGAAAGAGCGCATCAGAGTAATCAAGTGGTCCAGATTGATGTAGCAATTAAAATATCTCGAGTTGCTGCGAAGAAGTTAGATGAAGTGGACGAAACTGGCAAAGGCATCCTGAGGGTTGTCGTCATTTCCGGGATACCATTCTTCCGATAATAGAGGGACTTGTTCGCTAGAATTTGATTAATCGATTTGAAACGGTGGTGACATGGAATTGTGGTTACTTTGGATATTCTTACTTGGTTTAAAAATGGTCGTTGAGGCAGAGAATTTACGGAGGAATGATGGGAAGTTGGCAAAAAGGTTCATTACTTCCTTTTCATAATTTATCTATTCTATAAATTTGTCACAAGTTTGTTATCGTTTTTCGAAGTTTAACTTTATATTTAGAGTGGAATACCACTGTTTGAATCTATCGAAAATGACTATCTAGTCTACGGGTCTGTAGTCAGAATCTTAGGTTCTGAACGATTATTACTTGAACATGGTTTGACACACCCTTTTGGTTCTTAGCAGCTTTTTGCCATTATCGAAAGAATTCAAGGGAAATGATAAATGTGCTATTTCGGACATACGGGTGATTTTCATTATCTGTTACAGGGAATCAAGGACACGAAGAGGCCAAAGAGGGTGCACGAATGTCACTCATTGGACCAGAAACCTTCTGTGGAATAGGTATATGTACATATAAGAAGGAGTTTCTGGAGAAATAGAAAGCCGAGAAGGAAAAACTCTAGCGGAATCTCCTAGGGATGGATCATTCCACTTAGTTCCTTCGGAACTTTGAAACAGCAAGATCAAAAAGATATCTGGATCTTAGTAAGAAACAATTAACCTCCTCACTGGCTTTCTTTTAGGACACTGTCGTCTCAAGAAGCACCTGTTCAGGATGGGATTATCGGACACTGACGAGTGTAGGATCTGTGGGGAGGAGGAAGAAACCCTCGTTCACCTAGTCACGGAATGCCTTGGCATTGTGAGCCTAAGGCGAGAATGCCTTAGGCGAGAAACTTGTAAGGGTGAGGAACTAGCATCGTTGAAGCCTTCACAGATATTAGATTTCATTGTATCTCTGGAACTGGAAGCCAAGCTGTGAAGGGTTTGGCCAGAACAGCTCTGTAAGGGGGCACAATAGACCTGAAAGTCGCAGTGATCTGTAACCCTATTTCAAACTAAACTAAAAAAACTTCAGGGACTTGAGATTTTCATTCTTTCTGAAATTCATATCCAATTATGACTTTCATTCCAGATTGAGGCACTGCTATATGAAGTCTCCCACACTTAAATTTTTGTACTCCATCCTATTTTTTCATTTTAGCAGTGCTATATCTGAAATGAAATTTAGCCCAAGTTTCTGCAATAAACAATCAGTATTTTTTTATTTTTCCTCAGCTTTCAGGTATTATTCTGCTCCATTCTCCTCAACGCCAACTGTGAATTCACAACTTTCATCGCAAAACTAAACTAACTATTTTCCTCGAAGTTATCTTCGATGAATGTGGCTAGCCACAGTTTCACTGATTAGTCTGGGATTTACCCAGATTTATTGCTTTGGAAAAACCGCGAATAAGTCTGCATTCCTGCATTCTCAACTTCATTACCGTTAACTTTTAGTCGTTGTTAAATTGAAAGAGGAAACTATGAAAGTTTAGAAGCGGGTTTTATGATTTTCCGGCAATAGGATATTATGTGTGAAGTGGGGTGCTTTTTTAGGTTGTTAGATGAGAGTAGAATGAGATGAGTTATAATTTTCGTAAGTAATATCATAAGGGCATCTAATTTTTCCGAAAAGAATCGAAAAAACACGTTGCTAAGTAATATTTGACAAGAAGCATGAGTGCTGGTGGCAACAAAAATCCGAGTCGAAGACGAGGATTTTGGCACCTGCACGAATGCTTTTTGTCAAAAAATATTACTTTGCAATGTGACAATTAACCTGCGTTGGGGATATCTATAGAAAAACTTCCATGGCTTCATTAAAATAAAATTTTGCCTGTCGAAGGTTCTTTCTCTACTCCTTGTACACCATTTGAAAACACAATAATATTTTTTTTAAATTTCCACCATCCAGATTCATTAGATACTTTCCCGAACAATTCTTCTCGATATAACCTTATTACTTCCAACTGAAAAACCCTAAAATCCCTAAAATTTCGTTGCAAATTCCCATGATAAAAAATCTGGATTGCTCTCAGCCGTCATCCGAAAAGAAAACTCCTGGGGAATACAAAAACTTTATTAAATTCCATGGAAAGTCAGGTTAATAAACCTTACAGATTTCTGCCTCGAAAACTGTATCGAAGCAATATTGTATAGTAAAACAGTAAAAGCCTCTTGAGTATATGAAGATGGTTTTTTTCCTGAAAACTACCGCAGGAAAGTGACCTCTGAACCGTGAAAATAGTCGGAAAAGTTACTTTGGAGTTTTCCGAGGATGTATACAAACTTCATAGTGAATAATGGTTGGATTTAGGTTTAAAATGAGAAGTTTTAGAAGGATATCCGGCTAGAACTGATTTCAAATCTTGATCCCCTAAGTTTGTGGAGTCTAGAAGTTTGACGCTGTAATTATGAATCTTGAACGAGAGTTTAAATTCGAGAATGTTTCTTGTGGAAAAAACTTCTGATTGAATGCTTTGGTTCTGCTTCAGGCAAAATTTATAATTTATGTACCGGGTGTTTGGATATCCAACCAAGTTGATTGATTCAAATTGTCTGTAATACAAAAGTTTCACAGTTGACTGAAAATAAAGGGTTTTCCAATAAGAGATGTTATTTTGAAAAGCCCGCTATTTCGGTAAATGTCACGTTTAGAGCTGTAATTTTTTGACATTGGACGAGTAAAAACCACGCCATTGATAAAAATGGAACGATACACACTTCAAGAACGCATTGAAATTATTAAAATTCACTAAAAAAATGTTGAAAATTGGACAAAGATGGTTCGTAAAACTCGAACATTTTGGGTCGTCGTGAAGCTCCTTGTCAGACCGCAATAAAGAAATTGGTGGAAATTTCGAGCTATTGGGACAAGTTAGTGATATGAAGAATAAACCCGTGCACGTCGCTCCAGAACAGCCGAGAATATGGCTGCTGTAGCCGAATTGTGGAAGAAAACCCAGGTTTGTCCATTCCTCGTCGTTCTTTGGGATTAGGCATTCCACAAACGTCATTACACCGTATTTTGCATAAAGATTTGGGTCTTAACGCTTATAAAGTTCAGTTAACACAAGAACTCAAGCCGGCCGATCATAATCAACATCGTGTCTTCGCTGATTGGATCGTTGAAATGCATGAAACTTATCCAAAATTCCATCGAAAAGTCATCTTGAGTGGTGAGATCTTGTGATTTAACACCTTGCTTCTCTTCCCTTGGGGTCACGCGAAAGAGAAGGTCCACACCAATAATAGCCCAGCGTCGATTCAAGACTCAAATATGGAATTCGTGAGGCTATCGCGGACATAGGGCAGCCACTTTGCGATTTAGTTATGGAAAATTTCACTAAAAGGATATGGTCCTGTAAGCGTGGTCGTGGTAGTCATTTGCCTGATATTTTTCCACTATTAACGGCATAATTTCTTCTTAATAATGAAATGAACATCCGATCATTTATATTGAAAAATGGCATTTTTCTTTGAATATCAAAATAACACTTCTTATTGGCAAATCCTTCAGTAGATATTTCAATTCCCATGCTTTGTTTTGAAATCTTTGTTTTTCTCGTGGAGTTTTCTGAAGCTTCCCCAAAACAATAAGAATCAGGTAAATGAAGAGAGGCTCAAAGAAACTAAAGGGTATTTCGATTTACGCTTTTTTTTTTTAGAATAAAAAAAAACATAATTTGGTTTATTTTACGAAACTCATTATTGCTGAGGAAGTAATAATAATAAGTAATTTATGTACGATTTATGTAACCCCAAAAAAAAAGTTTAATTTAATAAATAATTTGACCAATAGTGGTTTTAGATGGACGATTATATAAACCATAGAATTCACGTAATTTTCTTAAAAACACTTTCACAGAACGCTGATTTTCATGAAATAATTCACAATTCAAGAGTGTGTTTTTATCGTTTATCCACTCCTATAGAGTAATATGTCAATTATTAAACTAATTCTATGTGTAATAGTAGCTATAACACAACCGTAGACAAGTCTATGAACCGAAAAGCGGAGTGTTATAATAACACCCGCCCCTAACACCCGTTAATAAAAATACCTAGGAAAAATGAAATTGCTTACAAACAATAGAATAAAGTAGGATCGATCCGGAAATCTATTTCAGCCATCAAGATACCGTTCTAGCGATTCATTTCATATTTGTTTTTGGAAAACGTAAATTTTTGAAGTTGCTAAGTTACTTGATTTGATTAATTAGAGACTCTGATTTGATTCCCGACCACAGAGTACAGAGGTTTGACTGTTTGGACGAAATGTTGTCAACGCTTTTGACACTGTTCAAATTTTTTAAATGCAGATTAATTCGAATTTTACTGAATAAGTCGTGGATAAAGTATAGTATTCAATCGCGGTAATGCTCAAACACACTTGATAATTACATACACCACTCGCCTGACGGCTCGTGGTGCAAAATTCATCTGCGTGTGTTTTGACCTGCATTACCCCTCATCGAATAATATAGGTACTGTTACGAGACCATTTTTATAAATGTTATACTTCACTTCTCCTAAATGTAAAGTCCCAGATAGATGAGTACGCCATTTTTATTTTATTCATCAAAAAAACTAGCAATTTGAACACCCTTCCGTATTTTCCCAAAACCACTGCTATCCTCATAGCCAAGATAGTCCAGATCTAACATTCCTCAATTCCCGTGTTAATTTACATTCCAGAACATCGTTGTGGAAACGAAACCTAGAACAAATCAACGCAATCTCGAATAACTCAACTGACTTCATCCCATTCGAGAGATTGATTCCTCCTAGACCCTGAGCCACTTTAATCAAGTTGGCGTTTATCTGTCCAATAGACCTTCGCCTCCTACGATTTTAACGTCTAAGTAAGACTCAAGGTGAAGGATGCAACCAGATTACAGCTTGTCTGATCTCTTTCGTGTTCGTGAATGTAGAAAAATTTGGATCATTAAGGGAGATTAGGAGGTCTTTGGGTCGTTTGGCATTGGATGTTAAGTCGATGTCGCTATGATACACGTTTCATTGGGTATAAGGGATTTTCTGAAGATTGGGAAGTTTGAAGTCAGTGGCTCTCGATAACGAGCCTTAAGGATCGATGTGAGAGTATTTTTACTTGTTGACTATCAACTTTGGCTGAATCGTAGATCGTTTTTTTTCTAGGAAGCCGACTGTATTTTTGGAGAAGCCTTTTTCTGCTTTCTTCATCGGTCCGTAGCTCCGTTGAAGTAGAAATGGTAGAACTCAATAGACTGTTGGTCTCTTGAATTGAGTGAAATCCAGCCCGAGGGACCATGTATCTTTGGAGGCTCTCCTCTGAAGACGTTTCTACTTTCTTCTAACTCCGTTGAAGTAGCAGTAAGATTTGGAGAGTAGGGGGTTGTAAATCCACTACAAACCAAGTGAAACTCGCGGTGGAATTTGAAAGATTTATTAAGTGTATGTCAAAATAAATGTTAATAAGAAATAAATGAAAATAGTATATATAGTGTGGGATTCGTATTTTTATTTATACACTGTATATTATATTCTATTTGTTATAATGACATTATCTATAACGTAGAGAAGTAGGCGAGAAATAAAAGGAAGTTAGTTGTCAATCAGATTCAGACGAGTTCATTAAGAGGCTGTATTTCCTCCGAATTTTGTTAGTTGTTTCGTTAATAAACTTTTATACAAACCTCGTGGCAGTTTTACCAACAAACCCTAGACAACGTAAAAAAGCCTACATCAATTCATGACCTTTCTGGTATAGGCATCTGAAAATAAGAAAGCAGATCAGCGTCGGGCATTCGTAGAACTATTAATATTGACATGAAAAAATAAATAAATTTGGATTTTTCATCAATATATCAAAATTTCAGGAATCTATTGTGAACGAATGTATTACAGTGTATTATATTTTTGTTTTTCTGTGAAGACGGTGGGTGTCATCATTTGTTTCAATTTATTTCAGCCAGTGACGCACGAGGATTTTGTTTTGGGGGGGCTTGAACTGAACAATTCTTGATGATACAACAAATACGAAAGTTTCAAAAAAATGAAGAAGAAGAAATAACGAAGAAATTAATCTTTTGGGGGGGTCTGCAGCCCCCAAAGCCCCCCCCCTAGCTGCGCCAGTGATTTCACCATAGTGAAAGGTTAATTAGGTTGAAAGGCTGTGAGGAAAACAGTTGAATCAACTTCATTCATTATATTCAAACAGTACCTACTTTTTCTCTTCACAAGAGCATTTTTCAGTGGGTTTTTCTTTGTTTAAACTTCCTTGTCTCACCTTTCAGTACTACTAGAACTAGAACATTCGGGTTGCTCCTCCTTTCTGTAGTAAATCCAAGAAGATTTCTGGTAGGCGCAGCAGTATTTTTCAAAAACTACCTCTATTATGAACTGGGATCTGTAAACGATTACCCATGAATCTAATCTAACCTGCAAGTTTTGTGTTATCCGTACTTACCTTGATAAAATATTCGTCATCTACAAATGCAAGAGCAAACTTTCATATTTCCTGTGACTGGTTTACCGATTTGAAGTTTCAGTTGCCAGGCTTTTCGGCGATCAATCAACACTTGTTAACTTAACTCCTCGATTCCCAACACAAAATTTATACCTATCTTGAGGAAAGGCATGCAAATGTTATATTATTTGGAATCCTTTTTTTCTGAGGAAGAACACTGAGGAACTGAATAATAGCGATTTGAATGAACTATACGTGAAAAATTGTTAATAATGTTGAATATTCACATAAATCACTACAACACAATGTACACGAAAGAATCATGTCAATATTAAGGTTACTCAGATCGTCACCAGAGAGCGCATCTCTTAGCTTGGTTTGCCTATAGTCGGTTGGCCATGGAAATTTGGCATATTCCCTATACTATGTATATAAAATTTAGGTTATGTTGTTTATTTTCTTATCAGATCGATACGCAATGTTGTCAATATTGCATAGAGTTATCTGATAACTCGCAAACTCGTCGGACGAGGCCGGATACATTCGGCAATATTGACTTTACTTTACGTTATGACAGTAAAAACTGCCAGCCACTTCAGATAAATAAACAAACGCCTACTATGCGCTCTAACTTTCGTGAACGGACTATAGGTGACTCATCAATTTTTTGGACTGAGTGAGCCCTTGGCTCTGGGCTGTTTTTCAGAGGATTATTCTGTTTTTTTACTCCCGCTGCCTTATATGATCATTTCCAAGCCCACAGAAATGCTCAAGTCTAACAGATGTTAACCTTGATGCACTTTCTTATTGAACACACCCTTCAGAAGTGCAGTGTCAATAGAATGAAGATAGTGCTGCAATGTCAAGGTTATAATGATTCATTTTTCATAAAAAAATATTCTCCTTTTTATGATAAAACATTGCTCGTACCACATTAACACAAGGTCTTTGACATAGTGACATCATCATTGTGTTTCACGAATGCTGAGAATATGCAGCACGGTCATCGTGGGAGCCCATGAATTATTCAACTTTGTTACCTTATGTGCTGTAATAACGAACAATAAAATCAAATACATATCGACGCTTTCAGTCCGTATATTACTGTTACTAAGAACTTCCTTTATAGACGTTCTTCGTTGTGGATACGAAATCAGGATTCTGAATATTGGAAATCGTTAGAATTTAAATCAATTCATCTATTTGGAATGATAGGTACAAGAATAATATGTTTGGTTTCGAATTAACAATGCATTACCAAAACTAACGCGTTGTTTTTCAATGGCATGTTTCAGACAGGTGGAAACAATCGTGTGTTGTTAATTCTTATTATTTTTTTGAAGAGCGCCATGTTTTGTCAGTGACAATGTAACATGATTATAACGTGACATATCGTTATCGCCTAAATATGAAGCATTACATAGCACAACGGCTTGAAGCTCAATTTACATAAGAAGAGTAAACATATGTGGTAGAGTAGTTACTACACAATACAGCGTACTGATAGCAGGCAAACCTCAGAGGAAGAAGTAAACTTTTTTTTGTTTACTTCTTCCTCTAGAGGCAAACCACTTAGCGAAGGGGCTTGCCTCCACGAGTCGAGATTAGTTAGAATGTAACATTTCAAACTTCTTCAAACGAAGCATTTTCTCTGAAGAATGAATTAGGTCCAACGAAATGAATGAAAATCAGAGACCCAAACTATCCAATTTCATCCAACCCACAGGCCTAATCTAATATTTTGTGAAATTCAATAAAAGCGCCTGAGGAAAACATCTAGATACAGCTGGCTAGGGAAACGATACGCACGAAAACCTTTTACCAACTGTGAAAATTGATCTCCCATCGGCAAGTTACCTCCACACCCTGTTGCTGCTCTCCATTTGCTCGAAGTGCTTTTCAGAATCGCCTACGAAACATGACAGGTTGTTGTTTCTATATTTTATGTGCATTGGAGTGGCGAGAAAGGTGTTTGATGCTGATTCACGTATCAGTTCTATTTTATTGCTGTTTATTTATTGCTGTCTCTCATTCTGTCGACAATTGTTGGTTCTCAAACCACAATGCTGGAGTCCCTCGTGTATGGAGCTAACCCAATTTACCCTGACATAACTTACCAACTTACCTAACATAACACAGCTTGTCGTTCCACTAAGTTCCTTCGGAATTTTGAAACAGCAAGATCCAAAAGATATCTGGATCTTGGTAAGAACAATTACACCTCCTGTTCTTACAGGACACTGTCGCCTCAAGAAGCACCTGTTGAGGATGGGATTATTGGACACTGGCGAATGTACCTAGGTTCTGCGGGGAGGAGGAAGCAACCCCCTTCCCTCTAGTCGCAATTGCGAGCCTAGGGAAGAATGTCTTGGGCGATAAACTTGTAGACTGAGGAATTAGCCTCGTTGAAGCCTTCACAGTTTTGACTTCATCAGGTCTCTGAAACTGGAAGGCGAGTTGTAAGGGTGTGGTGAGTACAGCTCTGTAAGAGGGCATAATAGACCTTGAGGTCGCGGTTAACTGTAATCCATTTTATAACTAATTAACTACACAGTTTGTTGTTCCCATTTGCCCGAAGTGATTTTTAGAATCACCTAAGAAACATGATGTTGTTTCTATATTTTTACGTGAATTGAAATGGCGAAAGATGGTTGGAGGTAGATTTAAATATCATTTAGATTTTAATGGAGGTAAATTTATTGCTTCTACAGACAATACAGTAACTCACTATCGGTTTCAGGGCATTGTGATGCTAGAGAAAATGATAAAGCCAATGAATCTGCAACAAGTGCATCAAGGTTAATGCCTGCTGGGCTGAGCCTTTCTGTGGGCTCGCAAAAGACCAATATATAAGAAAAAATCCTTGATGATTGAACTTACCTCTACCAGAAAACTCCTGAGCTTCGGATTATGATGGGACAGCTGACAGGGCACTGTCGATACAAACAACAATTGTGTTGCGTGGAAAAGGCAGCAATGGAATTTGCAGACTTTGTGAATCAGAAGCAGAAACAGCTGAACTCAAGGTATTAAAGTGCCCAGAGCTGGATGGTCTAAGAACAACCATGTGAGGAAACCGGTAAGGACACCTAAGGAGTAACAACCGAGTCTCATAAGAGAGAAACTGAAAAACAGCGAGAATGATATACTAAACATGATATTTTCCACAAATAACACTCACATCAACATTTTCTCTGAGATTCTCTCGCTATTCGAAAATAATTGCTTTAAAGCCAGAGGGTTGACAAACCCCAGGTCTGGATCACCAAGTGATGATCTTTCAGAACCTCAAATTTCACGAAATTGTTTACAGACCCATAAATTGTGAAATTACCCTCCGTAGATTAAAAAAGCGGTATCCGCCCAGAATATCGAAAACAATTTCGGAACAATTATAAAAGTTGTGACAAACATAAAGAGTTTTCCAATAAGAGGTTTTTATTTTGAATAGCCCGCTATTTCGGTAGATGTCACGTTTGAAGCTGTCATTTTTAACATTTGACAAGTAGAACTACGCCATCAATGTAAATGGAACAATGCACGCTTCAAGAACGCATTGCAATTATTCAATTCACTATAAAAATGGTGACAATTTGGAAGAGACGGTTCGTAAAACTCGAACATTTTTTTGGTCGTCGTGAAGCACCTTTCGGACCGGAATAAAGAAATTGTTGAAGAATTCGAGCTGTTTTTGGACATAAGTTAGTGATGTGAAGAATAAACCCGTGCACATCGCTCAAGTACAGCCGAGAATAATGCTGCTGTAGTCGAAAGTGTTTGGAGAAAACCCTGGTTTGTCCATTCCTCGTCGTTCTTTGGAATTTGGCATTCTACAAACGTCATTAGACCGTATTTTTGCATAAGGATTTGGTTCTAAAGGGCTTATAACGTTTCAGTTGACACAAGAACTCAGCCGGCCGATCATAAACAACGTCGTGTCTTGCTGATTGGATCATTGAATGCATTATCTCTCGAAAAGGTGATCACAATTGACCAACGAGATCTCACCTTGTGACTTCTTCCTTTGGGGCCACGAGAAAGAAAGGTCTACCGCGAATAGCCCAGCGTCGATTCAAGACCTCAAAGATGGAATTTGTGAAGCTATCGAGGACATAGTGTAGCCACTTTGCTATTTGGTTATGGAAAATTTCATTAAAAGGATATTGTAAGCGTGGTCGTGGTGGTCATTTGTCTGATGTTATTTTCCACTATTAACGGCATAGCTTCTTCTTTAAAATGAAATGAACATCCGATCATTCATATTGAAAAATAGCATTTTTCTTTGAATATCAAAATAACACATCTTATTGGAAAACCTTTTACAAACAATAAAATAAAACAACAAAAAAACGAACGATTTACCAAACTTCTTATCTTCCCCCAATTATTGATGTAAATATTTTCGCGCCCCTAGCTTCACTCTAATTTCAAATTTAATACCAGCACTTATCTTGCAAGCCCAAAACAACTTCCTGTTCTGAAAACTCCAAGTAAATTCCACGAAAATTCACCAGGACAGAATTGGCAGAAAAGAAAACTCAATTAATAGTAATTATTACTTCGCAAAATATATTATCATCCCCGATTTTTGAGCAATCAAAATTGACGAAGAGGGGAGACTCGAATTCTGATTTTACATCGTTACATCAAGCGAAAGTCGTTGTTTTATAAAACGGGATTGATTGGACAGAATTTAGGAGATTTTATAAAATTGGTTTGATGGGAAACTTTGTTAATTTTGTTCTGGAAAAACGTGGGAGGATTTTGAATGATTGTCCTGGAATCTGCTCGAGAACCGGGTAAATGAAGGTTAAATAATGGAGGAATTCCTGTGATGAATTGATTCGGAAGAAATAATCAAGTTTTATTGGAAGTAGGAGTTTTTTTAGGTTATTGGAAATGAGGGTGAATAATGAAGAAGGTTCAGCTTGGATTATACTGAAATGAATGTTTCAGCTTTTTAATTTTTGAAGTATTTTCGAAGTGTTGTCGAAGTTCCGACAAATTTAAATTTTTCTGTATTCGAGCTACACGGGCAATTCAAATATAAACGAGACTTTTCGATTTTCAGGCACAATATGGGGGGAGAACATTCCTGATTTTTTGTTGTTGGGTAGGTTTGTCATAAGTAAGAAAGCACGTCAGATTGCCTCATCGACCCTCTCGGTGTCCACTGTGACAATGTTCAAGCAAGAAGTTCCTCTGTCAATTGCGCAACGTATAGTTCTCTCCACTCCTAACTCGCTTGTTTAGACTCTGGGGTGTAGTAGTGCAAGAAGACGCCCACACACCTGAAAACGATGCAATTTCTGGTCAGCTGTGAAAAGGCGAGGAAACCACCTGGCGCACCCTTACGGTACCCTTGCTCCTCTGTGAGTATGGAGTAGGTGCTCCCATAACCTAACTTGCAATTTTCAGAAGTGGTACGACGTCTTGTCGTCTTCAATAAGCTGTCGAACACTACTGATGTTTTTCGCTGCGGTCATGCCTCCCATTTTCAACACAATCACGACCCTCCACGAACTGTTTTGCCATGCAAACACTCTAGCTCGCGACAGTGTCTCTTCTCCGAACATGGCAGTCAATCTCCTCAAATTTTGGGCCAGTTGTACGCCTTCTGCGGCGAGAAAAACTTGATTACAACATGTTGTGCACTTGACGGAGGAACCTCTTGCTCAAAAATCGTCACAGTGGATACCGAGAGTGTCGTGAGGCAATCCGACGTGCTTCCCTTACTCCTGAGAAACCTACCCAACAACAAAAAATCAGAAATGTTCCCCCCCTATTGTTCTGAAAATCGGAAAGTCTCGTTTATATTTGAATTCCCTCGTACATTTACAAAAACGTTTGACTTTTATCTGCATCAAACAGAGGTAGTAAATGTGGGTAAATGAACACCCAAAAATTTTCCAACAAATATATTTTGGGGCACAATTATTCAACATTAAATATATCTGACAGTTAAGTAACCGATAAGCTTATTATTTAGATAAGTTACATACATCTCTAAAGTGTACTATATACATTTTATATTCGCCTCAACTCATCAAAAGGAATAAAATAATACTATAAGTTTTAGTTCGAAGCTTAAAGCTATATTGTTAGGTGTGGACTTTCAACATCCAGTGAGTTGGCAGACATATAATTTTTTTAAACAGATATAAAAAATTTGAAAAGGTGCACTTTGCAATATTTATCACTTTCAATTTCATTGCTTGATTAATTCTGTTTCTATTTTACACTTCTTGATTTAGTATCTAATTTTGCAAGATTAAGTACGATTCTTCAGCTCATTGAAAGTGCATTAATATTCTTTTGCATCTAGAACTGTCTTAATGGGTGTTTTTTCGAAAGATGCATAGATAGAAACCTGGACAGAAACTCTCAAGGTGTGACATAGTGGTCCACTTCGATAATCAAGCTTAGCTCTGAAATCCTATATCATCGACTCGAAGCTAGTATGTAAGTCCCGAAAAAACTCAATGAAGTAGGTAAGAACAATAAGGTCTCTCCAATCTGGATTCCTGGTCACTACAGAATCGAAGAAAACGAAGAAGCTAACACACTAGCTAGAAAAGGACTTACTGGCTCCAGAACCTTTATGTGGTATAGGAGCATGCCACCTATGAGAAAGAGTTTTTTGGAAAGAAAAGAACTGAAAAAGAAGCACTCTTTGAGAATCTTCCGGGAATGGATAATTCCAATAAAATTAAAACGGCAAGCTCGAAAAAGTCTTTGGATCTCAGTACGAACAGTTACTCCTCTTCACTGGCACGGCACTCACAAGAACTTACAAGTGTCGATTCTATGGAGAAGAGGAGGAATGTCCTATTATACAGCAGAATAAAATGTCTGGAACATGATAAATTATAATTCATTGAAACTCTAGAACAGAGGCGGCTGTTCAGAGGAGGCAGAGAGGCTGGGCCTTCCCTAATTTCAAAACATTGAATTTAATTTTAAATTCAAGTTGAAATA
This sequence comes from Propylea japonica, assembly GCA_013421045.1. Taxonomy (NCBI): domain Eukaryota; kingdom Metazoa; phylum Arthropoda; class Insecta; order Coleoptera; family Coccinellidae; genus Propylea; species Propylea japonica. The sequence goes on along the minus strand of CM024239.1, from coordinate 85,486,667 downwards.
AAAGTAGTATTACATTTTATATCTGTATTTTTTCCATCATTCTATCTACTATTCGAATTGAAAAGTAATAAACATATGTTTATTACTCAGCGATCTAAAACATCATACGAATAGCAGGCAAACCGCTTAGCAAAGGAGGCTCGCCCCCACTTGTCGAGACTATAACACCATTTTAAAATTTTCTCCAAGAACATTGTGGAAACCACTCAAATTCAAGCTGTAGATCACGTGTCGAGGCCCGGATCCGCGGCATTATTTTCGCTTCTAGGCGAAACTGAAAGTCCGATCGGCCCGAATCAACCCCGGCGATCGTGGATGGAGATCAGCTTTTGTTTGATTGCTTCCCTTATTATCGAAGAATTAATCCTCTCATTTTGTGGTTTTGTGACATTTTTCGGAAAATTTTGTAGGTAAGATTTTAAGATTTCAGCAAGAAAGATGGAAACGGAAACAAGAAGTGAGAATTATAATGCAAGTAGTGAACTTAAAGAAACGCAAGATCATGTAGATTTAATTTTGAAAAATACATTCAGTAAAATGCCTCACAATGATAAAATTTTTATAACTCAAGTAATTAAGACACCTTGACCAGTAATGTCAAATTTAATTATTAATTCTGCTCATAATCATTCGTTCTGCGGAAATTCGTAAATGACAATGGCGGACATCAGGAAGCCCAGTTCTAAATAAATAATTTTGTTGGTGCGTGGTCTTGGGCCTCCTCTGATTGAAATCTCACGAGCCGCCACTGCTCTAGAAGTAGAGGGACTCTGTTGCTCAGTTTCGAAAACAGCTCTGATGGGGGGCACAATAGACCTTAAGACCTCAAATTTTCTGTTAAACAAGTTCATGAAATTCACAGTTTTCCTTCCCAATCGAAATGTTAAATCAGGACAATGAAATTGAAAGAATTTACTACTTTGGTTACATCAAAACAGAAAAAAACCTATACAATATCAACTGGTTTGTGTCCAGTAAACCTCTCAAATAGAAAAATTAATTGGTATAATACTTCTTCGATTTGGTCCTTTTCGTTTGTTCTTCTTCATTCTTCTACATTTTCGTACATGCTTGATCTGGACCACTTGGCAGAAGTATAATGGAGGTTTCTTGGTTGTTCTCTAAATTCCTTGGTCTCTTTTTGATGGAGAAGTTCGAGGTTTTGCTGCAGGACATGGACTGGTTTCTCTTGGTTGACATGGACATGGAGGTTGCGTGGTGACCTTGGCAGGTATTGCAGCGGGATCTCTTGGTTTTTATGCATAAGAGATATCTGAAAAAAAGAAAAAAATATTTCAGAAAAAAAATAATAAGTTATTTTACATAAGTACATATTTTATTTCAAAAAACACCAAACATGTCGAAGAATTTAGGCGTCATTGAAGGTTTCAAGTTCAGAAGTAGTTCTCACATCTGAAATAGCCAGCTGTAAGAACGATAACACTCGAGAGGATTGCGTTATACACCCAAGAAAAGTGGTTTTCCAATAAGAGGTGTTATCTTGATAGCCCGCTATTTCGGTTGATGTCACGATTGAATTTTTGACATTTGACAAGTAGAAACTACGCCACTATTAAAAGTGGAACGATACACGCTTCAAGAACGCATTGAAGTTATTAAAATTCACTATAAAAATTGTGAAAATTTGCCAGAGACGGTTCGTAAAACTCGAACATTCTTGGGTCGTCGTGAATCATCTTGTCGGATCGCAATAAAAAAATTGGTGGGAAATTCGACTTTTGGGACAAGTTAGTGATGTAAGAATAAAACCCGTGCACGTCGCTCAAGAACATCTGAGAATACTGCTGCTGTAGCCGAAAGTGTTAAAGAAGTGCCGGAGCAACAGTTACGATGAAGGGATTGTACTATCGAGAGATGGTTAATGATTTTTTATGGCCGACATTGGATAGTATTGAACTGGACAACGTTTACTTTCAACAACACGGCACTATGTGCCACACAAACAACTAAATCATTGATCTTTGCGAGAAAAGTTTCCGGACCGTATTATCTCTCGAAGAGGTGATCACAATCGGCCACCGAGATCTGTGATTCAACATCTGCGACTTCTTTTGGGGACACGTGAAAGAGAAGGTCTACGGTCTACGCCGATAGCCCAGCGTCGATTTAAGACCTCAAAGAATTCGTGAGGCTATCGAGGACATCCACTTTGCGATTTGGTTATGGAAAATTTCATTGAAAGGATATGGTCCTGAAAGCGTGGTCGTGGTGGTCATTTGCCTTATGTTATTTTCCACTATTAACGGCATAGCTTCTCTCAAAAATAACAGTACTTCTTCACTATTTAATGGATATTTTTAAACATATGAACTTTCTCTTGAATCACTCTATCTATTTAAAAAAATGCATCAGAATCCGTTGAGTAGTTTCAAAGATTTAAGCATACAAAGGGACATAGGGACAGAGAAAGCGACTTTGTTTTATGTTATGTAGTGATAAACATCCGATAATCTAAATTGAAAATGGCATTTCTGTATGAATATCAAAATAACACCTCTTATTGGAAAACCTTTCAGCAAAAGAAAATTCTTATATTCCTTTGTAAAACATTCGATTGAAATGAAATCGAGTTTCGGGGATGTAACTTGGTGAAGTGGATGATAATGCAAATTCTTGAAAGGTTTTTGAAATCAGAACCATAGAATTCTGATATTTTCATTCTATAAAAGTTATGAGTGTAAGCAATCAGTACATGCTGATCTCAATGTTTGAATTGTGAGAGCGCAGCGTAATGAAATTGCTTCTGTTTGATACTCCTAAGGAAGCTTTTATGACCCAGCGACGTCTTCGTCCAGGAAAAGGATGAATATTCGTTGTCATTTATTACGAAGTCATGAATAAAGAGATGAAAATTCAAATTCAATTTTGCTAGGAATCGTAGACGCATAAAGTTGGGCAACTCAAATTTTGATGGGGCACTTCAATATCTTGCTCGTATAAATAGGAATTTAATGATATTCAAGCCCGGCCTTATTGGAATATGAATTGAATGTTTCTATCTACTGAAACTTTTCATTTGGTTCCGAATTCTATTTTTAAGATGGATGTTTGGCGGTTTTTGCTTGTACGTTAAATCGATATTGAGATTGCATTTTTAATAATTAGGTATCTATTTTTGAAAGATTGTTCTTCCACAAAAATATTCTGAATAAAAAATCAACAGTAACAATTTTTTGGATAGAAAACGGTTGTCACCGAATTCCGTATAACAATTTTTTCATAAAAGGTAAAAATAAAAATTGAAAAAATTAAGAAAAGCCCTGAGCAGGTGCTTTTGAACGTTCGTTCATCGGTAAAACAATAAGGATATAACCTCAAAATTTTGTATAGAACTTGAGTGTGAAATCTTAGCACGATCGGAATTATATTTTTAGATTTTCAGGAACTGAAATATGTAAAAAGTTGATAATTATAGAAATATCAAGTCTCTATTGTTTCGATTTCACTATCCTTTCGCATGATCATTTACTTTGCCAATTTACATCCTCAAACTCGATTTCATTTCAATCGAAAGTTTTTTTCATAGAAATATTGAAATTTTTTTTCATATCCATATGGATTTTTTTATAGTTGTATTAAAGCAACTCCCACAAACTTTCGCGTACAGCTTTGAATGTGTTTTGAACATTTCACTGCAGAATTTCTCCTCGAACGAATCTTCGAATTCTGAATTCATGAAGATTCAGTATGAAAATCTTCATCCTTGAAAACAGATTTTGCTCGGATCGGAGATTTTGTTGAAAAAATATTAAGATTTTTCTTTACAACATTCGATTGAATAAGAAAGTGTTTAACGCGTATCATCGCCATAAATACAAAAATAATGAAGCAGAGAATAAAATTAATCGATTGAAATCAACCACTAATAAACTCATACTTCGGAACTAATCTCGTCGTCGTTCGAGACAAAATGCAAGGAAGTGGTATCAACCAAAGCACCTGTGGATGGCCATTTCGTCCTTATTAGGACTCATCAGCACAGGATAGCTCTGATTGATGTAAGGTATTTCTTGGAACTTACAGCGAAATGGTATCTCCTTTAAGGTATAAATATACCGAAGACGCCATCTCTAGTTCCATACGAAACCTCCTTCCATAGCATGAACCTTGAACGAAGTAACGAGGTGTATACCATTTGTAGCATTGACCGAAGCGTCAGTTGACACCGTAGTAAAGAATAAGAAGACGTAAAATTTGCGACAAATAGTGAACATCTCGCTTCTTCGTTCAATGTTCATGCTATGGAAGAAGGTTTCCGTATGTAACTAGAGATGGCGTTTCCGGTATATTTATACCTTAAAGAAGATGCCATTTCGATTTAAGTTCCAAGAAATACCTTCTATCTTTCAGAGCTATCCTGTGCTGATGAGTCCTAACAAGGACTAAATGGCCATTCCTAGGTACTCTGTTTGATACCACTTCCTTGCAGTTTGTCATGAACGAGGACGAGATTAGCTCCAAAGTATGAGTTTAATATTGCGCACCCCCGGTGCGACACTGTCACTTATGCAAAAAAATGCAAAAAATATGTATTAGTAGTCCTAAGCACCCTTTACTTGGTGCAATAAAGTTACTTTTGTAGTACGCATAGTTTCCTAAGAGGGAGACAGTGTCTTTGTAGTTTTGGCGCGAAACACGGTTACGCTGGAAGCTACACTGTTACTAAGGTAATTGTGTCATAATATTTTCTCGATTTTGGAGCAATAGTGACCCAAGAAGCAATACTTGTGACATTATTTCTCCAATATTTGAATATTTTTGAACTACATCAATGAAAAACTGTTAAAATGTTTATGTTCATTTCGAAGAGTTTTTGAATATTTTAACAACTGTGCATTATTGATTTGAAATAAACATTTTGTACTCGTTTTTTCATAACTCTGTGTGACACAACTACAATTATAATTTTTCGATAGTGCCAAGATGTCACTTTGAGAGGGTTTAAATGTTTAAATAATCGTATAGTAAATTTTTTTACGGTATTTAGTGATCATTATTCAACCGAAAGTGAAGTTAAAAGTTGACATTGTACTATTGTAGTAAAAGATATTTGTCTCATCTCTATCTTCTAAAGTTATTGTTTTGTGACGTGTCAAAGTATAAAAAGCTTCTCCTGAGAAACTATATTTCTGCAAAGTGACAGTGTCGCACCGGGGGTGCGATTGGTTGATTTCAATCGATTAATATCATTCTCTGCTTTCACTATTGGATTAAATTTTCTATGGTTTTGTTAACACTTTGGCCACAAAATTTCGTATGAGGCTTCTTATGAATATCTTGCATGTGGCCGATTTCGTTCTGTCTGAGATATTAAGAACCAAAAATTTTGAATGGCCAATTTTGTGTGAATTCTCTGCCTTTTCCAATTAGTTTCAGTCCACCAAAATTTTGTTTGGTTTCCAAAATTATCGACTCTGGTCAATTAACAACAAAAGCACAGTTGGAAAATATGCAAGAACATACTCAAGAGCTTTCTCTCCACACACTGCTTTCATAACATTTTATGAACATGTGCTAAATCGCATGTCATATGTCACATAAGGGAATGATCTGAGCCGCAGTAAACGGTATTGGAAAATTCCTTATCTCCTAGTCTGCATACCCTCTAGCGAAAAATAGCTGAAGAGCAAACTGGATAGGGCCCATTTGTATGGACATCCCATCACCCTGATGTATTACAAAAGATGGGAGTGCTATCGACCAAGCATAAAAGAGTACGTAAATTTGGAGTTTTACTGCCATTTTGGCATGGATGCATTTCTTTGAGTATTGTTTCATATGGAAATTCTTCGGATAAGTTATTTCGCAGTTTTCCTCCTCAACGACACGACCTATATTGGATTTGAATAATGGGCAGTGGAACTCCGGAAAATGGTCTTTGATGTGTTTTCATATGGAAATTAGGGTGTGTTGGTGCATTATGTATCCGAGAAAATATTTTGGGTTTGTGGTTCTTGGGAAATCGAGAGAATAGCAAGAAGTTTGTCGTCTCTCAATGATTGTTTTGAGTTATTGTTTGCGGAGTTTTTCCGAAGAGAACACATTGCCATATAATCTAGTCGAATTGTGATTTAAGCCGGAAAGTTTTGGGGTAGTTTTGTTTGCTTTCATTTTTATGTTTTTTTGGGGTGCCGACTCCAAATTTGAAGTTTGCTAAACAAAATTTCGTGACGAAACATACAAAAAAAATACAAAACATGAATTAAAATCTTATTCTTGGTCAGTTTTTTTTGCTTATTACTTGGAACTATCAACTTTTCGTGGAAAATCTTACCATAAAATGGAAGTACATAAAATTTCCTATAAATTGTACTACCACTTCTTTTTTTCGCGACAACCCGTTTCCATGATCTGGGGTACAAAGCTTGTTTCTACTGGCAACCCTTTATAGAGGGTTGCAACCCCATCAGGAATTTGAATTAGGAAAGTGGGTAGTTTTGTAGCACAAATGTATGCATTGATTCAAATTTGTATGATTTTGCAGTTTGTGTTCTATGAAGTGGATATTCACAAAGTTACAGGGTGTTTTTTATGGAGGTATGGTACCGATAAAACCAAATGAAACATTCGCTTCATAGAACACCAACAGCAGGTTCATAATAAATTGAAAACATCCATACATTTGTGCTACAAAAACTACCCACCCTCCCCATTAAATTCCTGATGGAGTTGCAACCCTCTCCAGAGGGTGCTTGTAGAAATAAGTTCTGTATCCCAGGTCCACTGTCACCAAAAATCGACCTATCTGAGTGATCTGATTTCGTGGTTAGGAATATTTGAATGAGACAGCCTGTATACTGTATAGGACACACTTTAATTGAATTCAACATAGCCTTAATTTTCTACCCAATGCATTGTGTCCATTCCGGAATTATAAATTCAGTAGAAAAAATGTTCCCAAATACATACCGATTTGGAAATTCACATCGAAAACATACGATATACAAGGCATCAGACAGAGAATTCTTCCCTCGATAACTGAATGAATTCAACTGTCTTACTGCAATAATCTAGTCTTGTCTCCTCTCTTATCGCAGTATGGTAGGGAACCCGCACTACACGTATAGAATTTTTAATTTGTCAGGCTGCCCGTAATACTCGATTCAAGTATTTACTGTTGCCTACCATACTAAAGAACTACGCTCCTCTAAACGATGAGAGAGACAAGACTAGAATAACGAAGTAAGACAACTGAATTCAGTGTGTTACAGCAAGTGATTGTCTCGACTATTCATCTGTGCAACTGGAGGGAAGAATTCTCTATCTGATGCATTGTATATCGTATATTTCAGATGTGAATTTCCAAACCTGTATAATCCTAAACTCAAACCCCATTTTGCTTGGAATAAAAATTTTAAATGAGAAAAGTGCTGAATACACATTCTACTTCTTTTATTCTTCTTCATATACCCAGGTAAATTTCCATCTTCACTCCCCCGGCTATAAATTTAGGAACATCACTGCCATAAAACAGAAATAACGATTTACCGATTCGGGACTTCTCAATTTCATTCATATAATTCTTGAACTATTTACGTGCACCCTGCCATATTTTGACTGTAAAGGTTTGAATGCCTATAAAATATTATATACGTTATAAAATAAATACTGGATGACATTTTGGCACGAGGCCTTATTGCGTACCGTAGTATTTTCTATACAATTTCATGGTTTGCTAATAAAAACTCTGGATATCGATATTAAGGTGATACTGTTCGCCCCTGTCGTAATTTTTTATTATGCCAGTTTCGATTTAGGAAGGGAAAAATGTTAGTTCGGAGAGATTATACACAGTGATTCTAACAAAGGTCGAATGACAGATCGAGAACGATATTGAATGAAAAGAAAAAGCATTTCAGATGTTAGAAAGATTTTCATGTGACAGCATTAAGAGAGGTGTTAAATACATTGCGAAAAAAATCAACGCACATTATGGAAATCTTAAATTTATTCTACAACTGAAGATGTTCTCAATGATAATTATTTTTATCAGAATTATGCATGCATATGTTATCCACTTTCAACTTTTTTCTTCAATACAGATGTTTTTTTCTAGCAGGAATAAAAAAGATGAGATTATCAGATTTTAATGTAATGGCTCCATTCTGAAATCAGTTGTTCTCGATTAATTCTAGTGATCAATAGTTATTCTTTCGTTTGATTTTTTACACTCGATCGCTATGAAACGCGAAACACGCAATTTGACCCAAGAGGAATGTGCCCAAGCGGTAGTTTTGCGAGAAGAAGGGTGGACATAGACAAGAATTGCAGAAAGGTTTGGAGTTTCCCATACAAGTGTGTCCAGAATGTTGCAGCTATTCAGGGAGACAGGTATGAATGTCCGAAGACCAGAACAGGGTAGACCACGGGTAACAACTGCCATTCAAGAACATTACTTGAGTTTCTTCGTTGAGACAATGGTTTTCAATCGCTCACCTCCTTCAAAATCAGCTTGAGCAAACTCATGGGGTGCAAATAAGCACTCAGAGAATATGATATGGCCTCGTGTCGCGACAAGAGTCCCACCTCTTACCCCAGCCCATCGAAGGGTGCGTTTGGATTTTGCGAGAGAGCATATCCATTGGGAAGAGGCTGATTGGAAAAAGTTTTCCTTCACAGATCAGTCTTGATTCAGCCTTTACCATTGTGATCGACGTTCATTTGTATACAGACGTCCACATGAAAGATATGCTCAGTGCAATTTCTCGAATACTACTGGTTTCGGGGGAGGATCGATTATGGTATGGGGTGGAATATCTTTGACTGCTCTCACAGACCTAGTGGTCATTGATAATGGAGCTATGAATGTAGAGTTAACTTTCATTAAAATTGAGATTTTCAAAATGTGCGTTAATTTTTTTGCGCAGTGTATATATCCAATTATTCACTTAATATTTCAACTAATCCATCCCAATCGAATATTGAAAATGCGTTTTCTATACTCCTAAGTTCAAACGTCGCGCCATGATGACGTACGAGCAAGCATAATCAGTGAAGCTGACCATTCACTACAAAGTGGCCAGTTCGCATCGTTTTAAACTGCGATTCAACCTTCAACCAATCAATTAAATGCTAACGCGTGCGTCACGCAATGATTTTCTGTCTATCCTTTATTTCTAAAATGATCTTTTTTCCGGGAAACACTGGAAATAACAATTGCAATTTCGTCGACGGTGTTATATTTATTGAATTGTTTGTCACGTGATTTGATCGACCATATTTAAGTCATGAGTCGGAAATAGAATGAATGAAATGAATGAATTTCCATTTTATAATTTGAAAATGACATGAAAATCAGAGAAACGATTGGTGCCAGACGAATTTCGAAATATTGTACGTGAAACCAATTATATTAATTTGAATATTTAGTGATGTATTGATTTGATTGTTCTCACAAATACAAATGAGACTTTCCTGGTTAAACCAGAAACATTCACAATGATAAATTACCCAATATTTTTGGCTCAGATACAACCAATTGTTATCTACACTGTACACTATACAGTGTGTTTGGTCATGACTTAGCGATAATTTAAGGGCATCAAATATACCTAATTAATTGACAAAAACACCCGAATTTGAAAGCTATACTTTTTTATTTTCGTTGACCCTTCCAAATAATATCGATTTCTTCTTACATAAAGGTCCTACAGATGTGAAGAAAATGTTTTTTGAAAGATGATACCGTGATACAATATTGAAACAAATACCTAACTTAAAAATATATAAAAAAATTCTTTAAAGAAATTTTAGTAAAAATGTACTGATTTCTAAATAAATTCGCAATAGTACAAGAACTATCACATTGAAATAAAATTTTTTCTCATTGAGGTAACACGCAAGGATATTAGCTACAAAATGATACCAACATAATTTCTGTAAGTTACATATTTAGAAAGTAATTGCTGTTTGAACATGACCATTCTGAAAATTCATAAATAAAAAAAAAAACCTCAGTACTGTACTTTCGATAATTTTTAATGACCAAACAAACGAATTAGTCATAAAAATTGCCTTCATGACGACCTGTCTTGTGTCTTTTCCTCGCGTAGTGATCATGTTCGAACAGCAATAACTCTCAAATTATGTAACTTACAGAAATGATGTAAATGTTGTTTTGTAGCTAATATCCTTGCGTGTTGAATCATTGAAAAAAATCATACTTCAATGTGCTAGTTCTTGTACTATTGCGGATTTACTAAGAAAATCAGTACATATTTTTACTAAAACTTTTTTATAGAATTTTTTATGGCGTTTTCTAGTCAAATGTTTTATGTTGTTACACTTCAATAGAAGGTGGTAGTATCATCTTCAAAAAACATTTCTTCCACATCTGTATTATCTTTATGTCCAAAGAAATCGATATTATTTGGAAGGGTCAACGGAAATAAAAAAGTAAATTTAAAATGGGGGCTACTCCAAAACAAATGGGGTAAACTTCCACATTTGGGTGTTTTTGTCGATAAAATTAGGTATATTTGATGCCCTTAAATTATCGCTAAGTCATGACCAAACACACTGTATAGATAATCTTAAATCTGTTCGTTTAATCCTTTATATCATAAATCAGAAAGCATTTTAGGACTAACCCTGAAATATTCGAACCTCCAAGTTGTTTCAGAAGTTTCTGCATGCATTTTTACAGGTTCCAATATCATCCGTTTAACTTTCCAGATCTCAGAAATTGTTTTTGAATGAATTCATATTCAAAATTCTATCGCGGATGACACGAAAGAATGTCAGTTTTTCTAGTAGATTGAAACTGTCCCAAGCATTCATCATTATTTTCTGTTGAAACTTCTCCAGTTTTCTTGAGGGTGAAAAAGTTCGTGAAGATGTAACTCGTTGCCTTCAGATACAGTATAGGAAATGAAGCTTGATAAAAAATTCAGAATTTTTTCAGAGAACATGGTGGATGACTCAAACACTGAATGTCGTACGCCGTTTTTTGAGTGTTTTCGGAAACTTAATACAGCCGTCGATTTTTGATTCCAAAAGCAATTTATCCTATGCTTTTTTCATGAAAAATTAGAAAATTATTCACAATTTGTTGATGAGAGAGTACTGCAAGCATCAATTATTCTTTTAGTAATTATTACTAAGGGAAACTCACGAATCTATAGATTTGTAATACCCAAAAGGAAGTCTCCTTAAGTATAATATATGGATTATGTTATGACATATCGAATGAAATGAGTATAGGTAGTCAAATTACCTCTCATTTGATGTATGTATCACAATCCATATATTTCCTATTGGAAACAGAAAGAAGGGGGTGGCGAAATACCAAATTCAAAGAAGCATAGGATTAATTGTTTTTCAATTCAAAAATGGACGGGTACTAGGATTTTCCTTGGCAATTCTTCGTACAATCATTATTGACTTTTCTGGCACGCTGTATGTATGTCAAACAGTCCAAGAACTAAGACTGTCCTAGATTTATCCAGAGTGAAGATTGTTCTCAATCATAATTGAGTTCAAGAACTATCGAATATTATCACGAATTAACATCAGTGCTTTCCTTAATTCCCCATTTTAATCTGCTCTCACATATAGCAATGAAACCTGTGATTATTTCCGAATGTGTTATCTCCTACCCTACATAATTCCCAATTGGAGCACCCCAAATGTGTCCCACACGAGCTCTGGACCCGAACCCACATCCAGATTTCCTCAAAATCCCCCTGCTTTCCCCATATTTCATAAGCGATCTCAGAAATTGGCAAGCTGATCTTCTGATCGGAACAGTCAATTTACCCCATGTGGTTAGCCGAAAATTGGGAGGCGAGGAGTCTTATCACGTTCGTGAAGACGATATCCAGTTGCAGTCAACTTGGGAGAAGTTATGTGTCTGATGCTGCAACAAATATTGGGGATATTGTAAGAGAATTCGATAGAAAATATTCGCGGAAAAGGCTAAACTGAGGTCGTGTGTGTTGAGTCTTGTTTCTGTTGGAAAAAAAACTGCTTCATTTACGCATTAATGTCGATAGTTTGAGGTTTTGGAGTATCGTGTGGGACACATTTGGGTGCTCCAATTCTGAATGGGGTAAGACGTTCGGAAATCATCACAAGGGGTTCATTTCTAAAAGGTTTTCCAATAAGAGGTGTCATTATAAATAGCGCACTATTTCGGAAGATGTTACGTTTGAAGCTTTCATTTTTCGACATTTGACAACTAGAAACTACGTCTTTAATAAAAATGGAACGATACATGCTTCAAGTAGAGCACTAAAAAGATAGGTATGCCAGACAGGCTGACTGGGTCCAACCATAGACTCGAAAATTACATATGTTATTGTCAATTTCTCAGTTATTGTGCTCTATTGTTAGTTGCGTGCTTTTTTTTGAGGAATAGTTAATAGAAAGTATTGATTTTTTATTCAAAACAATAAACTTGGAGACTAGACAGGTAAGCATAAGCATTTATTCGATTACAGATTTCATTTCATTCGAATTTATTGTTCTGTAATTTCGAGTCTGTGGTTGGACCCAGCATGGCTGTCTGGTATACTCCCCTTTTCAGAGCCTTACTTCAAGAACGCATTTAAATTTTTAAAATTCACTATAAAAATGGTGAAAATATGGAAGAGACGGTTCGTAAAACTTGAAGGTTTTTTGGTCGTCCTAAAGCACCTTGTCGGACCGCAATAAAGAAATGGTGGAAAATTCCAGCTGTTGGGACAAGTTAGTGATGTAAAGAATTTAACCAGTGCACGTCGCTCAAGAACAACCACGAATATTGCTGTTGTAGCCGAAAGTGTGAAAAAAACCAGGTTTGTTCATTACTCATTGTTCTATGGAATTGGGCATTCCACAAACGTCATTACACCGTATTTTGCATAAAGATTTTGGCTTATAAAGTTCAGTTAACACAAGAACTCAAGCCAACTGTTCACCAACAACGTCGTGTCTTTGCTAATTGGGTTGTTGAAATGTTTCCGGACCGTGTTATTTCTCGAAGAGGTGATCAGATCAGTGAGATATTGTGATTTAACACCTTGCGACTTCTTCCTTTGGGGCCACGTAAAAGAGAAGGTCTACGACAATAGCCCAGCGTCGATTCAAGACCTCAAAGATGGAATTCGTGAGGCTATCGAGGACATAGGGCAGCCACTTAGCGATTTGGTTATGGAAAATTTCATTAAAAGGATATGGTCCTGTAAGCGTGGTCGTGGTGGTCATTTGCCTGATGTTATTTTCCACTATTAACGGCATAGCTTCTTCTTTATAATGAAATAAACATCCGATCATTTATATTGAAAAATGGCATTTTTCTTTGAATATTAAATAACACCTCTTATTGGAAAACCCTTCACCTCTAAGACCTGATTAAAATGAGTAATTTGAAAAGGTTTTGAGCCTATTCGGAATAATACAGGATGCAGCAGAGTGTCCATGATTTTCAATAGGTACACTGCGTTTATAGGTTTCGGAAATGTCGGACAACTTCAAGAAACCACATAAAAAATATCGCGAGGAGCTAAAGCAAGCGAACGTGCTGGGGTTTAAAACCCCAGGAAAGAAAAATACTGAATCATGTGCACATAACGGTATGAGGTTCCTCAAACGTTTCATTAGTTTTCTTTGACAAAATATAAAGCCTTCAGGAACATAAAGCTTCTCTCAACTAAATCCTACATAGTGTCAACCTAATAAGACTAATAACAACCACTGTGATCTCTTTAATTGACGAACTTTTTTCAATCCCATCTCTGCAATTGGACACCCAGTCCAATTCAATTGGGAATAACTACGGAACTTTTGTCGTTTGGAGAGGAAAATAACGACGGAAATGCACCATCTGTGTTTGTACGCCGTTTTCGGTCAGAAGGAGTTAGTTTGAGTGAGGAATAATTGATTTCCGCTGATCAAAACTTCCCGAAAACTTTCTTGATTACGTCAATTAGCTGTGGAATCGAATTGGAGACAGGCAATGATTGATATCTCCTTCTATTAATTCAACGAAGAACAACCTACTAGTGCTTGCTTTCAATTTTCAGACTTTACCCACTTCTACGGACTTATTCTCGTTGAAAATTTTTATTTCATTTGATTCTAACACCCTATATTATGATGTACCTACCTACCACTGCAAATATCTACTATTGAAAATGACAGTTCAAGTGATTAGTGAAAGGGAGCAAAAACCGATACTATTTTTAGGTACCTATAGTCAGTTCACGAAAGGTTGAGCCGTCGGTTGGCCATGGAAATTTGGCATATTTCACTGTGTATATTAAAATTTTAGGTTATGTGTTTATTTTCTTGTCAGATTGATACGCAATGTTGTCAATACTGCATAGAAATCTCTGATAACTAGCAAGCTCGTCGGACGAGGCAGGGTGCATTCGGCAACGTTGACTTTATTTTACGTTATGACAGCAAATACTACCAACTTCAGATGAATAAACAAACGCCTACTATGCGTTAAAACTTTCGTGAACGGACCATACCTACATCAGAAATAAAGTGATAAGTTCAAATCCCTTTTTTAGGAACGGAAGGACAAATTTGATTTTTCAGGATTTAAAGTGCTTCAGTGTGCTACTCTTGCAGTTTTCACTAGGTTTTTTTTGAGGCATGAACTGAGACATGGAGTTTTTTGTGTTATAATAATCATTTCAAAAATGCAGTAGTTTTAGTGCAAAGACTGAGAAATAATCTTACTGGACTAAAAAAACAGGTCTGACACAAGCAAAGGAACTGCACCTAGAAAAGAGGAAACTCAATAAGCTATATCGTTGTCACAAAACGAATTGAGGTCACTGGTTTGTGAGATATCACTTGCATAAGATCGGCGAGGTAACTCCGACATCTACAGGTGGACAAAACCACTGACCACGTCTTATTATTATGCCAATGCAAGGTATTGACGCAAACCAAACTAACTATAATGGATGGTGCGACCCATTCCTTGGAAAATGATCAATTTCGCGAAGAAGGTTACATTTCTGGGCAAAAATCTTGTATGGTAGCAGAAAAGATCCCATTGGTCGCAGTGCAGAATGGTAGCCATGGTTCCTATCGACCATAATCTAATGTAAACTTACATACAGATTTGGCAATTCACATCTGAAACATAGGATATACAATGTATCAGACAGAGAATTCTTCCGTCTAGTTGCACAGATGAATAGTCGAGATAATCACGTGCTGTAACTGAATGAATTAATTCCGTTGACTTATTGTAATAACCTAGTCTTGTCTCTCTCTTTTCGCAGTATGGTAGGAAACCTGCAGTACACGTATAGAATTATTCAATTTGTCAGGCTGCTCAACAATACTCGATTCAAGTATTTACTGTTGCTTCCATACCTAATGAACTATGCTCCTCCCAACGATAAGACAGAGACAAGACTAGAATATTGCAATAAAACAACGGAATTCAGTGTGTTACAGCACGTGATTGTCTCGACTATTCATCTGTGCAAATGGACGGAAAAATTTTTTGTCTGATGCATTGTATATCGTATGTTTCAGATGTTAATTTCAAAACCTGTATGAATCATTCGATACGGACTTTATAGTCTCACAAAATAAAAGTCTTCAATTATAATCTCTTGAAATATTATATATTAGGCAGAAACCTATAAGCCAATTTCTCCAAGAAAACTCAATCTTCAAAATATCAAAACTCACCTGTTGAAGTGCTTTCTGAATGCCCCACTGACCCAATAAAGAGCTACTGGATTGGCGCAAGAGTGAAGATAGCAAAGGCAAAAGGAGATGATTCTGAAGGCATTCCAGAACGCATTGTATATGTCGTTGAAATTCGGATAAAAGTAGAAGAACAGAAAATACGTGTGGAAAGGCAAGAAGCATATAGCGAACGCCAACACAAATATCAGGACTGTGATGGCCACCTTCTTCCTTGCCCTTATCTGAAAGATAAAAAGAGGTGTTAACCGTTGATTTAACATCTTGGTTTCACAATAAAACAGATATTTAGTTTCACACTCAAAAACCATGCAATTCAAAGAGATTCTCAAAATAAAAAGGAACCAAGAACTGATCCATGAGTAACACCATCTACTACCATATGTTTGATTAACATAAATTAAACAAATATTTCGTTTCAAACTCAAGAACCATGCAGTTCAAAGATATTCTTAGAATAAAAAGGGACCCTAGAACTGATCCATGAGTAACACCATCTACCCACCTGTCTTTGGGTTCCCTGCGCTTCTCCTGGTACGTTTTTCGTGCTTATGATGAGATGGTTCGCCATGTTCATGTAGAATACACCAATTATGGTAAGAGGGATGACGTAAAGTACCAGAAATTTCGATAGGACCATGGTTCGTGGGTATTGGCCGTCCAGCCAGTCCTCGGGGAAGGGGTAACATATGGAGAAGTTGATGTTGGTTTGTGGAACGTGGATGTTTTTGATGTGAGAGCCTATAGCTGCTGGGGTTGCGCAGAGGATCGCAAGGGCCCATATGGATAGAGCTATGCAGAGGGTAATGCGTGTTGCGTTTCTGCCTCCACCTGTAAGTAGAAAGATAATATTTAGATATATTTTGCAAATGCTTTTATGTTCAATGGATTAAGTGTTTTCCTGATGAATTTTTCCATAGATAGTTTTTCAAAATTAAGGAATTTGCAATGATTACTGTTCTATAATCTTAGGATAAACTGTAATTCTGTGGTTTAAATCGGTTTAATACACGTAAAGTAGATAAGATCGATTTGATGGTAGTCGATTAGTAGGGTAACAAATTTTCTTATTATTGAAATAGTGAAAGCAGAGAATAATATTGATCGCTTGAAATCAACCATTTAATATTATTCTCTGCTTTCACTATTTTGATATTCATTGCGATGTTACGCGTCGTAAGGCGTAAATTTTGAGATAAAGAAAAAATTACATTTTTTTCATCTTAAAATTACTTGGCTTCACGATCGCGAAAAAAATTGGGTGTTTCTATCACTCGGAGAAACTTGCATGAAGGCTCTGATTTAGGGCCACTGCTTACGTCTCAAAGAGTGAAGAGGAAGTAATCAGTGCTTTCAGCATGCGATCTGTGATGATTGAACTTCTCATTTGACACTACTAGATGTCACCATCTGTAATTTGCTACTCAATATCTTCTTACAAGTAGTCTTAAATGAAGAAATTTTTCAATAGGATGTTGTCTCCGAGGGATATGGGATACTGACGAGGCCTAATGAGGCCGAAGCCGGTCTGCTCTTCCCTCATTGACAACATCTTGAATAATCATCCCAGTCCGCTTGAAAAAGATTCTGTGAGCCTAAATTGAAGATTGTATTCATTCGATGATTACTATTTTTCAATTCATCCATGTTTTGAAGGCGTGAAGTTTGCGAAATGCAAGAACGCTTCAATCAATGCGACAAATGGTAAACATCTCGCTACTTCGTTCAAGGTTCATGCTTTGGAAGAAGGTTTTCGTATGAAACAAGAGATGGCATCATCGGTATATTTATACCTTAAAGAAGATACCATTTCTCTGTATGTTCCAAGAAATACCTTGTATCATTCAGAGCTATCCTGTGCTGATGAGTACTAATAAGTACGAAATGGCCATCCATAGGTGCTCTGTATGATATTGATACCACTTCCTTGCATTTTGTCTTGAACGAGGACGAGATTAGCTCCGAAGTATGAGTTTAATATTGGTTGAATTCAATCGATTAATATTATTCTCTGCTTTCACTATTTTGGAATTCATGGCGATGTTACGCGTTAAACCTTTTTTTATTTTCTGATTATTCTTATGTCGGCTGTTGCCAAGGTCATGCCACTCAGTTACGTAAGTCTGGATAGCAATACATTGCATTAGCATAATGCGTGTTAAAATTTCCGCGGCTGATCCACATAACCCACAGCTTTCCTAACTGATCTTGTACAGTTGTCATCCCACTAAACAGTGCTCTGGGAGAAAGCAGCCTTAACTGGTTTTTTACATTTATAGAGCTTGTTGAGTCTTTTTTGAGGGTAAATTCCGTTTTTAGCTTGACTTTCACCTGGTGTGTTAACCCAGTAAGACTTAGTTGCCTAAGTGTCATCTGACTATCAGAGACAATGCGAATTCTGGTTTCCTTTTACTGTTTCGACAGACATACTTGCACTTTGACCAATGAGTTTTTTCGTGTGTAACCATTCTAAAATGAACTTTTTCCTAGGAAGGAAACAACAATATCTTGGTGGTTTTGCTCTTGACAGGTATTATAGGATCTCCACCTTTTTGCATTGGCATAAGTTAAATGCCCGGTGGTTTCTCTGGCAGATAATCATAACCAGAAGATACCAAAGTTGTTCTCATCAATCTTGTAAAGTTATCCTCCTTAAATCACCTCCACAAAAATCATTTTGTCATGAATATGATCCACAAAAATAATGTAGTCACTAAGCATAACACGTCTTAAACCAAATGGTCTGTAGATGCAACAAGTGCACAAATTGTCTGGCTTTTAGCTCTAAACCTTCAAGAAAATACCCAGTTTATATTCACGAGACGAAATAAACGGAACCATTAAAGTTTGCGAACAGAGAACACGTCAGAGAATAAATTGAATCAAATCAAATTGTTTCATCTCCCCAATTTCGGGTTTGCTCAGAAGCTACCCAAAATATCTAATCTCCCTTTCTGCTTTAATTCTTAACACGCATAAATCAAGACTCCTATTTATGAATAAAGTGTGGTTGCAAATAAATTCATGTTATTAATATCTGAATTAATTTTGAGTCAGAAAGATCCTGTGTGCTTCTATGGATTGAGGGAATTTAGAAGGAAAGATGTATTGAAGCTATTGCTATCATTTTGAAATGAAAATGTGTAATTAATTTTGGAATATTCTTCTTTGTTGAATTCGAGAGTTTCGAAACTACAGAAATGAACTGTTCATATGATAGATATCAGGTTTACAGATAGCTGCAGTATGTATGAACCTATTCTTTGAATATAACTTCATTGCTTGGACAGTTTCAAAGATGATATCTGGCAAATGATGTCTATTATTGCCAATCCACTGCGTTAATCCCTTTCAGAAATAAATGAAAATTCATGCGTTTAAGAGTAACGCGGGTATAATATAAACAATGAAAGCGGCGGAGGATAAAATTAATTGATTTAAAATCAACCAATATTAAACCCATACTTTGGAACTAATCCCGTCAACGCACAAAGAACATGCATAGTGGTAATATCGAACAGAGCTTCCATAGATAGCTATTTCGCCCTATTTGGGGATCTTCAGTATGGAGGTTCCTTTATTTGAAGAAATGTGGCCTAGCTCTGAGAATAAGAGAACCAAAACGCCATCTCCTGGGGTCCTTACGAACACCTACCTCCGATGCATGAACCCTGAACGAAGTGCGAGATGTTTATCCGTTTTTCATACAAACTAGTAGTAGTTCAACTATGTGGATTCAACCTTCAGTCGATGATGTGGAAACGCTTAATAACCCCAGGAGATGGCGTTTTGGTTCTATTATTCTCAGAACTAAGGGACATTTCTTCAAATAAGGGAACCTAAAATGCCTTTCAGACGAAGCTCCCTCATACTGGAGAGCCCCGAATATGGCGAAATAGCTATCTATGGATGCCCTGTTTGATATTACCACTATGCATGTTCTTTGTGCGTTGACGGGATTATTTCCGAAGTATGGGTCTTTCAGAAATATCCGACAACTTTGTCCAGCGTTGCTCTTTTGGTGTGTTGGCATTATCCAAACGAATATTGTCCTTCAAACGGGCCAGTGTCCTGGCATTCTCGTTAAGAACGTGTGATTTCAAATATGCCCATACAAAATCGCAGGGGGCTAAATCATGTTATTATGCAGGAGCCCTAAAACTCTCCAGAGAATTCCAGGAAAAAAAACTCCCGATTCATGGGGACATAACCTTCAAAATTCACTGTCGTACAAAATTCTGGATATTTCTTAAATCTTATAACCCAGTGTATCGGCAATAATGGACACCAATTGCCAGATATCACCTTCAAAACTGTCTAAACATAAACTTTAAATATTATACTTGACTTTCCAAATCAGCAGGTTCTTCTGCCCCACCCTGTATTCGTCCAGGAAAGGAGATTTTCCTTCAGTTGGCACCAATGATCCTTCGACGAAACGCCCCCCACCTTGTCACCGTCATATTTACATTAATTAAAGGCCATCATTTTTATGACATGCAAGATGGAAACTGGATAGTCCTTCGCTTTTACGAGGCATAAAATGCGGTTAATGGTTTTTTCAGAAAAAGAAAACTCAAGGAAAAACCTCTTTCTCGTCCTCTGAAATTAATCAAGGAGTTGTGTCTTCTGAATTCTTTCATGGTCGTTTGGAAGGGTTGAATTCAAATGGAACAGCTCATTTAGCTGTCGATGCGACTATATCTTTTGAAGTTTAATTGCTGTCGGTGATAAAAGTTTGGTCTACCACGACTTTCTTCCTTTTGAACTCTGGATGGGACACAAACTAATTTTGAACGAAGTGACGTAGAGTTAATGCCATATTGTTAACGGAACTATGGACGTTTCAATCGGAATATTGAAAATATGTTTCCACAACAAAATATCCAATTCGAGTGAAATTATTTTGTGAATGAAGATTGATATACTGAACGTTCGTGCAGAATTCCAAGAGAATTGCATAATCAGAACTATAGAATTTCACTATGTTTTTCAATGCTTGATGTCAACTATGATGTTATAAATTTAATTGTTACTCAATTTCAGAACTTTATGAATAAATCAATATACACTCCTGCCAATGACCTAGTTATTGAATTATTGAAACATAAAAATTACGCTTAATATTAACAGTGATTTGAACAGTATTTTCCTATTATTCAAAAATATCAACATTGACATTATAATTATTCTTATCATCATTGTGAATGCAGTTATTGAAACGCCATTCATTTAACCATCTTCGGTTCAGGATGAAGCAGATGAAATAATAAAGGGTTTTCGAATAAGAGGTTTTATTTTGAATAGCCCGCTATTTCGTTAGATGTTACGTTTGTAGCTGTCATTTTTTGACATTTGACAAATAGAAACTACGCCATTAATAAAAATGGAACGATACACGCTTCAAGAACGCATTGAAATTATTAAAATTCACTATAAAACTAGTGAAAACTTGGCAGAGACGGTTCGTAAAACTCGAACATTCTTGGATCGTCGTGAAGCACCTTGTCTGACCGCAATAAGAAAATTGGAGAAAAACTTCGAGCTGTTGGGACAAGTTAGTGATGTGATGAATAGAACCCGTTCACGTTGCCCAAGAACAGCCGAGAATATTGCTGCTATAGCCGAAAGTGTTGAAAAACCCAGGTTGTCCATTCCTCGTCGTTCTTTGGAATAAGGCATTCCACAAACAAAATTGGATAGTATTTATCTGGACAACGTTTACTTTCAAGAAGACGGCGCTATGTGCCACACAA
Organism: Propylea japonica; assembly: GCA_013421045.1. Classification (NCBI taxonomy): domain Eukaryota; kingdom Metazoa; phylum Arthropoda; class Insecta; order Coleoptera; family Coccinellidae; genus Propylea; species Propylea japonica. Next base: position 85,465,230 of record CM024239.1, on the reverse strand, counting down.
GCAACAGAATCATTGATATTTTGCGGGAAAAGTTTCCAGACCGTGTTATGTTTCGAAGAGTTGATCATAATTGGCCACCGAGATCTTGTGATTTAACACCTGGCGACTTCTTCATTTGTATGGGGCCACGTGAAAGAGAAGGTCTACGCCAATAGCCCAGCGTCGATTCAAGACCTCATAGATGGAATTCGTGAGGCTATCGAGGACATGAGCAGCCACTTTGCGATTTGGTTATGGAAAGTTTCATTAAAAGGATATGGTCCTGTAAGCGTGGTCGCGGTGGTCATTTGCCTGATGTTATTTCCCACTATTAACGGCATAGCTTCTTCTTTATAATGAAATAAACATCGATCATTTATATGGAGAAATGGCATTTCTCTTTGAATATCAAAATAACCTTCTATACTTCTTTGTTTGTAATTGATTCTTTTTTTTATGTAACTACACTATACTTAAGTTTAGCCTACAGGACGTATGTTTTAAATGTCAATTTATGAGTAGGTACTGTGTTGGGTTGAAATACCTGTTTGGATACTTATTCCTAAAAAATAAATAAATAAATAACACCTCTTATTGGAAAACCCTTAAGTATAATATGCAACGAGCGTATTTAAGCCATTATGCGGAAGTAGAATACTATACTTTATTCACGAAAACTGAATATTTTTCTTGAAGACCCTTCTAATACAAGTTTCAACATGTGGCAACCGTAATATTTCCCTTCTATTACTAGTATGGAAAAATTCGAGTTGACATATAATTAATTTTCTGATGAACTTGTCATTGTATATTTTGTAATAAAATTGATTATATTCGAAGATCAAGATAAGAAGGTATTCCCACCCATATGTGTCAGTTATAGAACTCTAAAACACTGAAGAGATATCAGTTCCAACAATATAATATTATAGCTAAATACTTAAAGCATCTGACAGAAGTGAATACTGACTCATTATTAACTAGTGATTGATGAATATTAATAAAGCCGAGCAAACAGACGTATAATCGGTGGATTATAAAATAGTCGTGAATAATTAACAAAATATCTCCGTAGAAAGTCTGTGAAACAAGTAATAATTATTTCCCCTAATCTGTACGCTTTTCCTTTGAGAACCAGCTCACAGAAACGCCAAAAAAGATAAAACGTTAACATAAATACAATCCTCATTTTCATAACCTTTTCGAATGATTAAAAATGCCAGATTATTCCAAGACATTACTCAACTATGATTTCCCGAAATGAAATTCCATCGCCTCAAAATAACCCAGAAATACCTCCATAAATCTTCCAAACATTTCACTAAATCACATCTCTTCTATTCAATTATTCCGCGGACCATCCGCATGAGAAAATTCATCCGTTTTCCCGGACGATACGGCGGAAAATTCCCCCTCTCTGTCCCCCTGCAACTGGAATTTCCACCAAGATAACTCCCAGAGCATCTGATTATTCATTTCGTACGTTGGTATTAAAAGTTTCAGTACAGAGGTGCCAACTGCTCATTCGTTTATTACCAACGTTAAATTTGAGGGCTTTGCTTGTACATTTTTCAGGGATATTTCGCGCTAATGTTGGCAATGCTTGGAATTGGCAGTCTGGGGGTTCCTCCGGTGGCACCTCTTTTACTGCTTCGTATTTAATTTTGATGCTTAGGAGGTTTTCCAGTTGAGAGCAATAAAATTTTTGGAATATCAGCGGGAAATTTTATGGGTTAATATTGGAGTTTTCTCGTGAGATCTGGGATAATAAAGATTTGCATATTTGGCGACAAACAGCAGTTTTATACTGGACGCTATTTACCAGCAGCTATTTACTCTGAATGATATCGGGAAAAATCCAAAGAATACTTCTACGTCAATCTATTCATTAGACCGATTATCAGTAATAACCGTTTCTGTAGATTTTAGCGTTTTAGGGGGGGGTCAACCCCTTAACCTAATTTTCAGATGGTCATTTCATGTGCCTATTTTGAAGAAAACTACAGATTGAAAAAAATATGCAGTCCATATTGGATTCCGGCTGTTGAAACGGAAATTATGAAAGTTTGAAATATCGAATTTTGGTAAAAATGCCATCTGAACAGTGAAATTCTAAACGCTTGCAGGAATCAATACGAAAGTAGTTTTTTCTGATTTAGCTACCTCAAAAACCTATAAAAACATACCGATTTCAATAAAGTTCGCCATACTTTCGAAAGAAATTCAGTTTATAGATTTTGCATTCTTCATTTTCGAGTTGCGTTTGAGAGCGTCTGCGTAATGGAGTTTGCTTTGGATCGATAATTTTCGACTTCAATCGATTCATTAGACAGAGCTCAACAATTATCAGTAACAACCGTTTCTATAGATGCTACAGAATTTGCAAAATGCTGAAATATAGCGTTTTAGGGGGGGTCAACCCCTTATGCATTTTTCGTCCAAAATTTCAAAATTTTATATGATTATTTTATGTGCTTTTATTGAAGGGGGCCACAGCCTGATAGAATATGCAATCCATATTTGATTCCGGCTGTTCAAACGAAATGATGAAAGTTTGAAATATCGAGTTTTGGAAAAAATGGCATTTGTACGACCAATTCTTAACGCTTACAGATATCGATTCGAAGGATTTTTTCCTGATTCAGCTACCTCGAAAACCTTTAAAAACATACCAAAAACAATAGACCCTGCATTACTCTCCAAATAAATTCAGTTTATAGATTCTGCGATTTCATTTCTGAGTTGCGTTCGAGAGCGTCTGTATCAGAAACATTTTACACTATAAAATTCTGGTTTCATACAAGAATCAAATATCCATTAAAAACAACCCTTGAGTTAAAATAATCACCCTTTACCCATTAATCCACAAAATGACCCCACCTTATCAAATTTTCACCTAAATCTCTCGACATGTTGGCACGAAACACGAAAATCGGTATTCATTTTCAGTTCTCCATTTCAGGAGTGCCATTTAAACTCGAAACAACCGGTAATTAACAAAGATAACCATCTTTATTAAACCCCTAATCGGTCATGTTGTATGTCGGAATCATAACTTTTTAATCATCGACGAAGCGCGCTTAAATTCCATTCCACTAATGGAAAATTTCAGGAATGAGCTTGAACTGATAGTGTCAAAATTGAATCGAGAATTGTGAAATTACTGATCGTAGTGATGTTAATTTGTTTTATGGTTTGTTTTGAACTACAAACGGAGATATAATTGTAGGGATATGTAATATTAATTGCAACGTTTATTCATATTTCGATTAAGTATATTATATTACAAGGGGGGTTTTAAATTGCCTCTTTTAATGCTTTGTGTCTGTAACTTTCGAATTCTGAGTAGAAAATGGTTTAAACGATAGGGTTCTACTCCCTGATGACGAATTCGTGGTCTAAGTCAATTCTGTCCTAGATAGTTGAAATTTTCAGGGTTCGGTTCTCAAATGACTCGGTTAAGTTCCTTACCAGCCAAATCGTACAGCGTGTTCCATAAAATATGGCCATTCAAAATTTTTGTTCCTCAATATCTCAGACAAAACGAAACCAATCGAATTGAAATGTTGCATCCACGTTCAAGATGCCCATTATAAGCCTCATGCGAAATTTCGTGGCAATATAGTGTACACAGAACCATAGAAAATTCAATTGGAATATCGAAAAGAAGAAACTTTATATTTCCAAGATATCCGATTCGAATAATATTTATTTTGTAAACTGAGATTCATATACTTGAAATCTGTATTTATGTGGAAAACATACATTTAGAAGCTTTAATTCGTGGCGCATTCGCCATTTTGCAAATCAAGTTTTCCGTACACGATTCAAATTATCGATTGAAATACAATCTGGGAGTATTCCGCATTTCTAAAAATTCTTTAGGTTTTCACTCCTTTTTTCTGAAATAGAAATAATCAAAAATTTTTTAATTAAGATGAAATGCTCCTACGAAAATCTTTGCAGTGATTTGTCAGGAGCAAATTGGTTTTGAAAATATTGTTGCCTGAAAGTAAATCTAAAATAGGAAATTAATGAAAAGGATAATGTAACGTTTCGGTGTCTATATCAGACATAAGAAAACGCGAACATAAGAACAACATCAAAAATAGAGACATTACAAGATTACAAATCGCTGATCATGTATGTTCAATAGGGTTTTTTCTACTGGGGTTTTTCCCTGAGCTCTGGTATCATACGAAAAAATAGTATGGTTCCCCGTTTTGCACCAACCTCAGTTAGGGATTTTTTATTTTTGTTTTATGTATTGTATTATGTTAGCTCTTGATTTCAAAAGAATATATATAGCGGAACCTGACAATTATAAAAGGGAAATGAAGGAATTCACATGTATTTTGTTAGATGAAGTAGATTATTTGGCTAATTGTTCTGTTGGAATAGATGGTATTTGGATTGATTTATTGACGAAAGTAATGACATCGGGAAATTTCGAATTAATGAATCAACATCTTTATATGTTAACAACTTTCAATTTCCATTAGACTGCAAACGAAAAATTACACAATTCCAAAGATTTTACAACTTTGTCTGAAGAAGGTGTCTGATATAGACACCGAAACGTTACAGTATTCTTTTCATTTATTTCCTTTTTTAGTTTTACTGTTAGGCAACAATTTTTTCAAAACCAATTTCCTCCTAACAAATTAGTGCAAAGATTTTCGCAGGAGCACTTCATCTTAATTGAAAATGTTTTAATTATTTCTGTTTCAGAAACTGGAGTGAAGACTTCCGAAGTTTTCAGGAAATGCAGAATCTTTCCAGATTATATTTCAATCGATAATTCGAATCGTGTACGGAGAACTTGAGTTGCAAAATGGCGAATGCGCCACTAGTTAAAGCTTCTAAATGTATCTTTTCGAAATAAATACAGATTTTAATACTTTGCTACAGAAAACTTTACTTAATTGATCACCCAAATCCTGCTTTCTTATCGAAACACCCTTCAGATCGTGCAGAATACAAATGAAACCTGTTATTAAAAAACTTCGAGTCCAGGTCTTCAGTATACCTATGCTCTGAACTTATCCGAAAATGATTGAATACTTCGATAATTCCCGAGAATCCTCCTCAATTTTTATCTAATAACTTTCATCTACTTGTAACGGGAAATTTACTCAACATTTTCACCTGGGGAAAACTTATGTCCGCATTTCAGTTCTATAATCCCTCAAGAATGTGACAAGTAGATGGACGCAAAGTTCGGTTTCCTGTCAATGATGTCAATTCAGTAATGCGAAAAAGTTTCGTGCCTATTCATCGCTCACTTCGGCAGTTTGCAGACGTTCAAGTGATGGATTTTATCTCCTAAACAATATTTTATTATACAATAGAGTAGTGGAACTTTTATGGATAAAGTAGAAATATGGATAATTACAGAAAACAGTATCGATCTCCCCAAATGAGACTTCATTTCATATTAAAGGGTTTTCCAATAAGAGGTGGTATTTTGAATAGCCCGCTATTTCGGTAGATGTCACGTTTGAAGCTGTCATTTTTTGACATTTTTCATGTATAAACTATGCCATTAAAAAAATGGAATGATACGAAATGGTGAAAATTTGGCAGAGACGGTTCGTTTTGGGTCGTCGTGAAGCATCTTGTTGGACCGCAATAAAGAAAAATTCGAGCTGTTGGGACAAGTTAGTGATGTGAAGAATAAAACCCGTGCACGTCGCTCAAGAACAGCCGAGAATATTGCTGCTGTAGCCGAAAGTGTTGAAGAGAACCAGGTTTGTCCATTCCTCATCGTTCTTTGGAATAAGGCATTCCACAAATGTCATTAAACCGTATTTCGTATAAAGATTTGGGTTTTAAGGCTAATAAAGTTCAGTTAACACAAGAACTCAAGCCGGCCGATCATCAACAACGTCGTGTTTTTACTGATTGGTGATTGAAATGCATGAAAATGATCCGGAATTCTATCGAAAAATCATCTTGAGTGATGAGGCCCATTTCTACCTCGGTGGCTTTGTCAACAAGCAAAATTGTCGCATCTGGGGCTCCGAAAACCCAAGGGTTATTGTTGAAAAGCCTCTCTATCCTCAACGTGTGACTGTTTGGTGAGGTTTATGGTCCGGCGGAGTCATTGGACCTTACGTTTTCGAAAATGAGGCTGGAGCAACAGTAACGGTGAAGTGATTGTGCTATCGAGAAATGATTAATGATTTTTTATGGCCGAAATTGGATAGTATTGACCTGGACAACGTTTACATTCGACATGACGGCGCTACGTGCCACACAAGCAACAAAACCATTGATTTTTTGCGGGAAAAGTTTTCGACCGTGTTATCTCTCGAAGAGGTGATCACAATTGGCCACCGAGATCTTGTGATTTAACATTTAACACCTTGCGACTTCTTCCTTTGGGGCCACGTGAAAGGGAAGGTCTACGCCAATAGCCCAGAGTTGATTCAAGACCTCAAAGATGGAATTCATGAGGCTATCGAGAACATAGGGCAGCCACTTTGCGATTTGGTTATGGAAAATTTCGTTAAAAGGATATGGTCCTGTAAGTTTGGTCGTGGTGGTCATTTGCCTGATGTTATTTTCCACTATTAACGGCATAGCTTCTTCTTTATAAAGAAATAAACATCCGATCATTTATATTGAAAAATGGCATTTATCTTTGAATATCAAAATAACACCTCTTATTGGAAAAACCTCTATTTATGCAATCTTGATGACCGCGTTCACTCAGGATTTCGAATGGGAGATTCATTCTTTTCAACAGATTGGAGTATTTGTCTACAGCTCCCATTGCAGCTTCAAAGTCCTTATGAACCTTAGCAACTGCGTTAATAATCCAGTTTTAGTTTGGGTACCTGCCAGTAGAACATTGGGGGAAATGAAAAAGCTGACGCTCTTGAAAAACGGGCAGCAAATACTCTTTTCCCAGGACCTGTGCCCTAAAGTTGAGAGTCACCCAAACAGAGGGCAGAGGTCAATGATTGACTTCCTTTTCCGGCTTTCCTCTGAAGGATCGATCACAATCTAATCAATCAAATGTACCTAAATGATAGATTTGTTGATGAATATTCAAGAATAGATATATTGAACAATAAAACACTTCAAAGACTGATGAGAATTATCAGGAAAATAGGATCAATATAATATTATACAGATTACTCTTGAAAAAAGAACTATGATTCTCATGCTTACCACTAGTATGAAACTTCTTGAGTGGATCAACTATGGCGAAAAACCTGTCACCAGAGAGAGCTGTTAGTGTGAATATTGAGACTCCAACTGATATATCTTTGGCAGTTTCTGAAATTTTGCACATCATTTCACCCCACGGCCAGTGGTCCACTATGAAGATGATAGCAGTGAAAGGTACGCTACTGATTATCACCAGAAGGTCTGCTATGGCTAACGACAGGATATATCTGAAACAAGAAGATTGTTTTGATGAAAATTCAAATGAAAAATCTCAAAACTATCTGGGAAATGATAATTGAAATTAATTTTAAAAAAATTTGAAATGTCCTAAAAATTGTGAAGTTTGTAACCGAAGAGAAAAGAACAATGAACAAATATTTATGAATTTCTAGGGTACGACTTGAATGAATTTTTTGTTCGTGTTGATGTATATCTTCATTATTTCGATAAAAAAATTTGTTTCAGAACTTTGATCTTATTTTTTTCATCTTGTTTGGTGGTCCGAATGAGCAAATGAATTAATTTTCAGGCAAATTAGGATTAAGAAAACCAACTTACGTATTTGGTACGTTCCTCATAGTTCGATGTTTCATGAAAATCCAGACAAGTGTTCCATTACCAAGGGTACCAACAACGAAAATCACAAAAAATAATATTGGCACAATATATGTCTCTGGCCTTTTGCTTAGTGGTATAAAATCTGTTGTGTCAACGATTATAATGTCACTTTCATTTTTCGACACATTTGGAAAAGTGCCATTGGCCACAAACTGCGCCAAAGGTTCGTTCCCACTGACGTTCATGGTGGATTGAAGAAATGTGTGATTTCAGGCTTAATCAGTGGAATCTCCTGGATGTTTGGTGTGTTGGATTATGTAGTTCTTGGACACCCATCTGTAAAAAAAAGGATAAATATGTTATGCTTTTATAGGAACTTATACCTAATATAAACAATGAAATTAATTGCTTTAAAATCGACCAATATTAAACCCACACTTCGGAACTAATCCAGTCAACGCACAAAGAACATGCAGAGTGGTAATATCAAACAGAGCATCCTTAGAAAGCTATTTCGCCCTAATTGGGGCTCTTCAGTATGGAGGAACTCCGTCTGAAAGGCATTCTAGGTTCTTTTATTTGAAGAAAGTCTATTTCCGAGAATAACAGAAACAAAACGCCTGGGATCCTTACGAAAACCTACCTCCGATGCATGAACCTTGAACGAAGTAGTGAGATGTTTATCCGTTTTTCATACAAACTGGTGGTAGTCCAACTATGTGAATTTAACCTTCAGTCGATGAAGTGGAAACGCTCATTTAATCGTCACAAACTCTCAAACGCATGAATTTTCATTTTGTGCTATATCACCTCGTCTGGTTTATGACTTTATCGAAAGCCCAATAGTAGAATATGAGCCGCTTAAAAATCTACAATCTACAATCTCCTGTTAAATCCTTCATTCATTAGATGCATAGGTGTCGCGTCCTATAGTCTCTAGTTCAATCGATATTTTGACACAATAAAAGTGTTCAAAATGTTCAGAAATTTGGGCATCACTTTTGTACCCACTTCTCCTTAAACCAAACGCACAGACCTTTGTCTATTGCACAAACCATTACCATATCAAGTGTCTTATTATGATTTGAAGCGTATAAACCCCATGAGTATCGTAAAGTTAAAACAACTACCTTTCAAAGACTCTGTTGTTTTCATTCCATCCCAGAATGTATCGAAAAAACCTTTTATTCGCTTCTTTATATGGCGCAGTTCCAATTATTCCAGATATTCGATATTCTCCTTCGATTTCCCTTTTTTCGACAGCTAACATCGTGATTCATTCGCTAGAGACATCGAATAAAAGAAAATCCCTACAAGTGTAGTTACACAGCAGCAGCAAGGGTGTAATCGCAGTCTTGCATAGAAGCCTTTGTGAAAAATAGAGCCGAACGTCGCTCAGAGATAGATTTACAAGTTTTCTCTGGGAATTTCATCGTGATGTTTCGATTTGCTGCTCTAAATTGAATAGGAAGAAGCAGTTACTCACATCGGAGTGAAAGAGAGTAATGGGACACTTGAATAAACGAAACTGTTGATTGATGTGTTGCTTTATTTGCGAATGGCGAGTTTTCTAAATGCTCTAGAATAATTTATAAGATATTGCCGTTCGTGCCTCAATTCATTCGTGAGATGAAACACAGTAGGTTACGTTTACGGAGAAAGAAACTTTATTTTCATTTATTTATTTATTTATTCATGGTACTTTATTGTTTTGGGGTTAATATCATGTTGTGTTAATTGAGGATCTCTATAATCTACATTCTTAGTTTCTGTTAAGCCAATTCTCGTCATATGCTTTCAAGGGTACAATGTCATGTAAGAAAGCCAATGAGGATACAATTTATTCCTTCTGAGATCCAAATACTTTTTGAATCTTGCAGGAAAAACTTTTTGAAATGATCCGTTTCCTAATAATTTCTCCCAAGTGCTTCTCTTCCAGATTTTTCCTTTACAAAAACAGAAACCCAGTTTGAAGATACCCCACTCCACTGCCATTTTAGCTTTCAATCGATAGCATAAGAGTTCAGTGCTTCAATAGCAGCTTGATTATCAGAATGGACCTTTGTGACGAAACACACCTAATTTCATTGCCAGACAATGAGAGTTATTGATAATAAACTGTTGTATCTCAGCGTTTTCTCTATTGATTGAAGAAATATAATTTTATTCCAGGCATATGCCCAACGCTTAATGAAGTGAAGGGTTTTCCAATAAGAGGTGTTATTTGATATTCAGAGAAAAATGCTATTTTTCAATATAAATGATCGGATGGTAATTTCATTATAAAGAAGAAGCTATGCCGTTAGTGGAAAATAACATCAGGCAAATAACCACCACGTCATTCGTCTTGTTGAAAGTAAACGTTGTCCAGATCAATACTATCCAATTTCGGCCATAAAAAATCATTAATCATCTCTCGATAGCTCAATCCATTCACTGTTACTGTTGCTCCAGCCTCATTTTCGAAAAAGGAAGGTACAATGACTCCGCCGGACCATAAAGCGCACCAAACAGTCACACGTTGAGGATAGAGAGGCTTTTCAACAAAAACTCTAGGATTTTTCGAGCCCCAGATGCTAAAATTTTGCTTGTTGACTAAGCCACCGAGGTGGAAATGGGCCCTATCACTCAAAATGATTTTTTGAAAGGATTCTGGATCATTTTCATGCATTTCAAGGACCCAATCAGCAAAGTCACGACGTTGTTGATGATCGGCCGGCTTGAGTTCTTGTGTTAACTGAACTTTATAAGCCTTAAGACCCAAATCTTTATGCAAAATACGGTGTAATGACATTTGTGGAATGCCTTTCGGCTACAGCAGCAATATTCTTGATGCGTGTATCTTTCCTTATTATTGATGTCAAATATCAAAAATTGACAGCTTTAAACGCTAAATTATCGAAATACTATTTAAAATAACATTTCTTATTGGAAAACACTTTATTTTCCAACAACATTCTGAAGAAAGTGAATTTCTAGTCAAGATATCACGCCCCAGTTAACTAATATTTCCTTAATTCCTATAGAAAACCATCATGTTCACATTCCACGAATTATAATTTCTGGATTAAGTGAGCTTACATCACAAACACCCCAATTCCAACTAAAAAGGGGTTGATACATGGCTCAACTGGTGAGCAACAACAACAGGAATGCTATCAGAACTGATTTATTATTCGAATGTATGCTTTGTAAAAGGCAGTTTAGGGATAATACGCTCGGAAAGGGATGTTGGTTTCACATATCCTACATAGGTACGATAATGTCCTTGCCATAAAGGCATAGGGTTGCTTGCACAGGATTTAATATCGCTGGAATACTTGTTAGTAGTGCCCTAATTACGCGTTCAAGTAGAAATGATAGTAAACGTTGGACGAAGGGAAATATCTCGTTGAAAGCTTTCACGTTCTTCGATTTTAACCTTCACTATCAATTATGTTTAGAGATTAATATGCAGATATTCGTTTAAGGCATGCAACAGTTTTGTTCGCTTGTTTCTAGTAGAACGACGTGCCACAATTTCGAATCGAAAGAGCTGGAGTCTCGAATTTTTCAGTTAATCCAAATAGGTCGATTAGCTCTCGAGTTATGGTTCGAAATGTTAATGTTCGAAATTAAAGATTCTGTCGAGACAAAAAATTTCATGAAGTTTTTCGATGACGTTAAAAAATAGCTCACTGAGACGAGTGACTTTCCAGAAATCTTCCTGTTGGATTTATTACCAGAAAAAGAGGAACAACCGGAATGTTCTAGCTTAAGTAGTAGAACTGAAAGGTTGAGACAAGGAAGTCTAAACAAAGAAAAACCCACTGAAAAATGCTTTTGTGAAGAGAAAAAGTTTTCTTTTGATATAATAAAATGAAGTTATTTCAAATGTTCAACAAACAAAATTGGTTTCCTCAATTTCTTCAACAGTCTTTCAACCTAATTCATCTATCACTATGACTGAATAAATTGAAACAAATGATGACACCCGCCGTCTTTAAAGAAAATAATTATATAATATACACAGTAATACTAATTTACTATAGATTCCTGAAATTTTGATATAGCTATTGATGAAAAATCCAAATTTTAATGAAGCATATATACGCATGAACTATACAACCAAATCCTTCCATGTCAATATTTATAGTTCAAAAATACCGAAAAAAACGTCTTGACGAAACATGGCGGACTCTTGACAGTTTTATGACTAGTTTACATTTCAATTAATTCTAAGTTTCATAAGTACACTCCCAACTGCAGATAGAGATTCGGAAATTCACATCCAAAACGAAATACAATGCATCAGACAGAGAATTCTTCCCTCCAGTTGCACAGATGAATAGTCGAGAAAATCAAGTGCTGTAACTGAATGAATTCCGTTGACTTATTGCAATAACCTAGTCTTGTCTCTCTCTTATCGCAGTGTGGTAGGGAACCTGCAGTACACGTATAGAATTATTTAATTTGTCAGGCTGACCGTAACACTCGTTTCAAGTATTTACTGTTGCCTACCATACTGAATGAATTACGCTTCTCTCAACGATAAGAGAGAGAGAGAGAGACAAGACTAAAATATGGCCACAAGACAACGGAATTCATTGTGTTACAGCATGTGATTGTCTCGACTATTCATCTGGGCAACTGGACCGAAGAATTCTCTGTCTGATGCATTGTATATCGTATATTTCAGATGTGAATTTCCAAACCTGTATGTCAATTAACCGGGACAATATATTCTAGTCCAGTAGGCCCAAATAAATGTTCATAGTTACCATCAAACTCATCCTCAACCCCCTTTAATATCCTCACATCCTTCTCAGTCACAATAATCATCAAGGATTAACGCTGAAGGTTCCTCAATTAGTCCTTTCTGGCATTCCGAAGCAGAAATTCAGCGTAACGCGACCACAGAAATTCTTCATAGGAAAGTGAGTGTATAATCAGATATACCACTACTCTCGAGTTCTGCTGTTAATAAGAAGTTTGCCGGATAACTTTGATGAGAGCTGCTGCGATTGTTGTCGCGATTGAATTAAACAAGATTAGAGGAAATGAGAGGATGATGGATGTTTTCAGGCTTTCCTTGAATAGTCCTTTTGACGGAAAACTGGAAACTCACGAATACTGCGTTCCACTCATGATTATTTCATAGTAGAGTGGTTATGAATGTGTTTTTGCTTGCAATCTGAAGCTGGGTACTTCTATTTCATCTATTTTCCCTAGTTATTACATACCTAATTGCACAAGTATTCTCAAATCCATCGTTTCTCTTTAAATATTCATCTTGCTTGTTGACGTGAAGTTCTAGATGATAAAAAAAACTTTCGAAATGTTTTTTGTGATATTTCCATCCTATTCCCCTAAACAATTCAACAATTCGACCAACACATACAGTATGTCACTCTCGAATCCAACAACTATTTGAACACATAATTGGGAGGGGTCAAAAGTCTACGCAAGACAGCATCAATAATATGGTTTCATCAAGAAGCTAGGGAAATTGAAAAGATTGTCACAATTGAGTAGAACAACAAACTATTTCAAGTCCAACTGAATCAATCAGTGCAGTGCCATCAGAAAAAGACCCTAAAGACATGTCTTCAGAAGGCGCTTTCTCAGCCCCTTTCACGGTTTCGAGGTTGGGTTCAAAGAGTGAATTTCAGCTCCCAGAGGACAGCTACTTCTTCGAATCATATGAGCTTCATTCGAAGTATGTTGGAGGAGCTTAAACTTATTGGTTGGGTCTTTTTTGAGGTTCCTAAATACGAATTTTTGTACTGCGGTCCAGAACCCCATCTCGGGGCACTACCCCCATAAACACAGGAACGATTAAAACACGTTGGATTTTTTAGGTAACGTCACTATATTTCATCGTTGAAAAAACTGTAAAATGTCGTAGGTAAATACGTTTCCTTTTGTTTCACCGTAACGTTTTTATCGCACGTTGAATCAAGGTTGATTTAACGTTGCAAGCCTCCTCTTTGTCATGAGTAAAATACCGTGATGTAACGTTATTATTTAGTTTCAATGTAACGAAGAATTTTGGTTTCGGAAATAACGTTGATGGTAAACGAATTCTCAACGTTCGTTTTTATACCAAAATACCACAAATATGAAACGTTCATATTGAGTTTCAAAGTAACCTACATCTCAAGGACTGAATCAACCCTGAGTAAAAATATTTTTAAATTTTTATTTGAATTAAACACAGATTTGTAAATATTTTATATTAACTAAAATATAAATCTCGAACATAAGAAACATAGGAACACAATCACAAATTTCCAAATGCATTGCACTTATAATATTTAAACTTTTTTTCTCTACTCGTTGCAGTATCCTTGAGCCTTCTCTTGGCAAATTTTAGGGAAGCCTTCGTTGTATCCGCTATTTGTAAATCTGTCGCTGTCCTAAATTCTTTCTTGGCAGCCACTGAAAAACAACAAATAATGCTAATTAGATATCGATAATATAGGTCTACAAAATGAAACCTTACCATAAATGAGTTGCATTGCCTCGGAAATGCTTTTTTCCCTGCATTTCCAATTGTAGAGGCAGCCTAAATCGTTTGTCATAACTCACAATGAATCTAAAAATTCTTCTGGCATGGTCTTCAAGACAATTATTCTTCGACAGGCCTCAATCGGGCAACCTATAAAAAAGAATCATTATGCAATATTGCTGAACAATAAACAACGCGATCATATCTGTAACGATAGGAGTTATATGTTCGGCATTTGGGATTTTTTTTTTCTATCTAGTTTTCATGAACTTACTTTCTACCATTCGTATACGTGTGGACAATTTCAAAAATCATTTAATATGGAAAACACAACAAAATTTTTTTGGAAAAGCAGATGAGTGGCTTGGGCTTTCAGATATGTGATTTATAACTGACAATCCTTTAGAGAAAAACATATACTTCTTATGAATATCATAAATCAATAATGAAAATGAAACTTCAAGGTAGTGATAGGTACTTACCAAAATCTCTGTAGGCCCTATCGCACTTATAAACAAATCACATAATGACGAAAGTTGAAAATAGCTAAAGCGAACGGTCTGGTGGCTCACTACTCAATTTGTAGACTGCAGAATGCAACAAGATCGCTCTAGCATTATCCAGATCAATTTCATCACAGCACCTGCTGACTCTTGTACACCGTTGCCAAGGACAGCAATTCATTATCTTTCAAGAATCTTCATAATTTTCTTATTGAATGACTTTAGTAAAGACGATTCATGATATGAATGCAAGGTTATTTTTTATAATGGATTTAATATTTTGAACAAATGAAGAATTCAAAATAAGAAATGTAGGAAATAAGTTTGATACAGATGAGTTGCGCGTACGAAACACAATTTGGCAATTAGGTTTCTAAAACGTTCTATCGCTACTAGTTATTGACGTTGAATATCTGCTGAGAATAAACGTTGAAATATGGTATTCCATAGGTAAATTGAAAACAAAAGGAACTTCTCCTTTGCGAACGTTTTCCATTGACATGATCCGATGGGAAGTTCCCTGCAAAATTACATTGAACGTATTATCTACACTGATCATCGAATGGATTCTAAAACTGGACGAATCTTGAGTAGAAAAAATGTGGTTTACTTCTGAGTTGATAAGAGTAAATCATTCAACGTTTATTCATTGTTACTGAGCTCACTTCGTAAAAACGTTAAAAAAATTTAAGATATATACGTTCTCTAAGGGTGGATGAATCAACCAGTTGAATCGTGTTCGTATAATATATGTAGAGTCAACGTTTGGTTGAATTTTAGTTGCATCATGGTAAATTGATCAGATTCAAAAATTGGTTGAATTTGAGTAGAATACAAGTTGGTTAACGTCTTAGTTGAAGAAAAGTGGATCATTCAACGTTAATTCAATGTTTCTGAGCACACACTGAAAAAACGTTCGAGAAAATGTAATGAATATACGTTTCCTAATGGTGGATAAATAAACCAGTTGAATCGTAAACGTATATTATATGTAGAGTCAACGTTTGGTTGAATTTGTGTGTCGGATGTAACGTAGCAAATTCAACGTACAACGTTGAATCTACTTCAGCCACCATAAATAAACGTTTTGTATACGTTTGTGTGTTTATTGGGTACACCTTTATCCATTGAATGAAAATATATAGAACTCAAAAGTACCCTCTTAAGACTAGGGAAAACACATAAACGTGCTCATTTCATCGTACATGATTTTGAGGTTATGTTCAAAGGTGAGTTAGAAATCCCATAGAACAACTACTGAAGAGGGTGAAGTTTCTACTCCACTAGTCAAACATCTGTAGATCTAATATATTCTGGGCTGGAGTAATAATAGGTAGGAAAAAGATCAACTCTCTTTGGCAGTCCAAAATTCACAAAAATAAATTATTGCGATTTGAGAATTGCAAGGAAGTAGCGAATATTTTTCGAAGGTAATTACAGTCTTCAGTTCAAATATGGGTTACACTTCACTGGGACCTCAAGCTCTATTGTGCCCCCCTATATAGCTGTTCTGACTACACCCTTTACAGCTCGCCTTCCAGTTTCAGAGACCTGATGAAATCCAACATTTCCTCACTCTTGAAAGTTTCTCGCCCAAGGCATTCGCTCCTCGCAATGGCAAAGCATTCCGTGACTAGGTGGATGGGGTTTCTTCTTCCTCGCCACAGAACAACACTCGTCAGTGTCTGATAATCTCATCCTCAACAGGTGCTTCCTGAGGTGACAGTGTCCTGACGGAAAGCCAGTGAGGAGGTTTAATTGTTTCCTACCAAGATCCAGATATCTTTTGGATCTTGCTGTACCTATACCACATAAGGATTCTGGGCCAATGAGTGACATCTTGGCAAGAATATTGGCCTCTTCGTTTTCTTTGATCCCCAAATGGCCAACAACCCAGATTGAAAAGACCTATTTTTCTTGCCTACCTCATTGAGTTTATTCCGGCAATCCCAGAGCATCTTTGAGTCAATAACGTAGGAGCTCAGTGCTTCAATAACAGCTTGAATAGCTGAGTGTATGGCTATACAGATGTGGAAGAAACGGTTGGAACACAGGAGTTTCAGTGTTAAATTCAAGCAGGCTCGGACTCCAGTGGAACAGTGGAAGAATCGAAACCTCAGAGCAATGCGATATTGAATAAGCGGCTGGTCTGTTGGAATGGCATTCCGAAAGCTCTGATAAGGGTAAGATAGGAGCATTGGTTACAGCAAACGCTACGGTCGGCAACGACACAGGCAACATCGCGTCTTGCGATTGACCACCGAAATACCAGCGTTTGCTGTAACCAATGCTCCTATCTTACCCTTATCAGAGCTTTCGGAATGCCATTCCAACAGACCAGCCGCTTATTCAATATCGCATCGCTCTGAGGTTTCGATTCTTTCTCTGTTCCACTGGAGTCCGAGCCTGCTTGAATTTAACACTGAAACTCCTGTGTTTCCACCCGTTTCTTCCATATCTGTGTAACACTTCTGATAGTTTCTTTCTAGATTTATATCTAGACATCTTTCTATAGCTAAGATTTTCACTTGAAAGCGCTCATACAGGAGCCTAGCAACAGTGCACACTTGGTACTTAGCCCGTATATCATAGCGCTGGCTCCTGTAGAGGTTTTGGAACCGTTTGTTCGGAAGAAACTGAAGATTCGTTTTCAAAAGTTCCACGTCTAGAGCGTGGTTCCTGACAAAGGTTGTTGATCGCTACCCGAAACGTAGAAAATAAGGGAATATAATGATGAAAATAGCTGCAATGACAATTCAGCATTATTCATCTTCTTCTCTATTTCCAATTTCAACACTCGGATTGATTGCACATTGTTATTTATCATCAAGCCCCAATCTCTTCTAATTTAGCCACAGACTTTCACCATTTTTTATCCCAACCTAACGACGTACAAACTCCGTTTTCTCCATCTTCAGCTCCAATCCCATTATCCTTTATCCAATTTCAACCGTCTAAAATCCCAACAGATGATTCAGATTCTCATAGGCGCAGAAGTCAAATTGGCCAAAATTAATTCTCGGAAAAGCGACCTAGGAAAAACCCCGGCAATGTACGTGTTTAAAAAGTCCAATCGGGGAAAATTCTCGTTCCTTCATTCTTTAATATGGATAAAAACACAGCGATCTCGTTGAAAATTCAGACGGAAAATCGGGAAAACGTAATTGCGGCATTCTCATCTGGGAAATTCCCGTCATCAAGTCGTTCCTTTGGTGGAAAATTGTATCGTTGGCGAGAGGAAAACGCTGGATCGTTTTTTGGTCGAATGGTTTCGAGTTGCGATGGGGTTTCAATGAAAACTCATATTGATTTCCCGCGTTGTTTTCCTGTGGTTGTGACTTAAAGATGTAACATTCAGTAAATTGGGTTAGAAGACGTCGTTATTCTTCTCTGCATGAAATTGATTGCTTTGAAGGTTCAAGAAGGAAGTTATTTGCTTTTGATTCTGTAGTGTCGTTGAGTCATAGCGTTAGAGGATTGGATAAAATTGAAGGGTTTTGGGTTCGATTCCGAACAAGGAAGAAAATCTTCAGACGTCCTAGGTTTCTCCAGAAATAAAAAATCTACGTTCTGGATATGAAATAAATATTTTCCTTTATTTCAACTGTAATATACACTGCGCAAAAAAATTTGCGCATATTATGGAAATCTCAAATTCATTCTACAACTGAAGGTGTTCTCAATGAAAATTATTTTATCAGAATTTTGCATGCATATGTTATCCACTTTCAACGTTTTTCTTCAATACAAATGTTTTTTCCAGTAGGAATGAAAAAAGAAGAGATTATCAGATTTTGAATGTATTGGCTCTATTCTGAAATCAGTTGTTCTTGATTAATTCTTTCGTTTGATTTTCTACACTCGATCGCTATGCAACGCGAAACACGCAATTTGACCCAAGAGGTAAGTGCTCGAGCGGTAGTTTTGCGAGAAGAAGGGTGGACATACACAAAAATTGCAGAAAGGTTTGGAGTTTCCCATACAAGTGTGTCCAGAATGTTGCAGCGATTCAGGGAGACAGGTATGAATTTCCGAAGATCAGGACAGGGTAGACCACGGGTAACAACTGCCATTCAAGAACGTTACTTGAGAGTTTCTTCGTTGAAATAACGGTTTGCAACCGCTCGCCTCCTTCCAAATCAGCTTGATCAAACTCATTAGGTACAAATTAGCTCTCAGACAATAAGAATTGCCTCAGAGAATATGATTTGAGGACTCGTGTCGCGGCAAAAGGCCCAGCTCTTACCCTGGCCCATCGAAGGGCGCGTTTGGATTTTGCGAGAGAGCATATCCATTGGAAAGAGGCTGACTGAAAAAGAGTTCTCTTCACAGATGGGTCTCGATTCTGCTTCTACCATTATGATCGACGTTCCCTTGTATACAGACGTCCACATTAAAGATATGCTCAGTGCTATATTCTGAATACTGATGATCGATTAGGGTATGGGGTGGAATATCTTCGACTGCTCGCACAGACCTAGTGGTTGTTGATAATGAAGCTATGAATGCTGATAAGTATATAAGGAACATACTTGAAGAGCATGTCGTGGCATTTGCCCATACATTGGTGAAAATTTCATTTTTATGGACGATAATGCCAGATTCCTTCATGCGCGCATCTCTCGAATGTAATGGCCAGCAATCTCAATCCGATTGAGTAGGTTTGGGACAACCTCAATAGAAGGCTGAGAAGTTCAGAAAATCATTCAGCTACTTTTAATAACTTAGGAATCCAACTCAGAGAAATCTGGGAAGGATTTGATCAGAACATTCCAAGATTTTGAGTATGAACCGTCGTTGCATAGCTGTAATTAATGCAAGGGGTGAAAATACCAAGTATTGAATCACTTAACAGCATCCCAGTATTTTGAAAATTGTTTTTTTCTCTTCTTTCACATAAGATTCGCTGAAATCCTGAAATTTTCTTCCATTTAATGTGTCTTTTTTCGTTCAAAACCTTCACGAGAGAACATAAAAAATAAGTTATAAATTCAACGTAGAGTTAACATCCATTAAAATTGAGAATTTCAGAATGTTCGTTGATTTTTTTGCGGAGTGTATTCTATAGAAAATATTTTGTTGGTGAGGTACTTCCTGCTTTATACAGGATAATAAATGACCTGACGTCGAACGAAAATTACCAGCAAATACTTGATAAATTATTTGACTTTCGTTTCATCATCCTATTCTCTATTGGCAATATGAATTGAGATAGATAACACAGTCTTTCCACATTTATAAAAACAAAAAAGTCATAATCTATTTCGTCAAAATATGCCCTTCTATCGAATCAACACATTCCCAATATCCATCACATCCCAAAAAAGAGATAATCGATGAGCTTACAATGGAATTCAGACAAAAACTCGACGAATCCGTTGTCTTGCGAAGTTCCAAAAATTTTTTGCGTCCCATGTTACACCCATTTACTTAGATATAGGAACCCCGGAAGCTACATCCATTTACTGAAGATAAATGTATTTTGGCATCGATTTTAGGATGCTCAGGCTCCCTCCAATGAAGTTAGATGTTATTGAAAAATAATTTTCAATCGTCGTTTGTTCTTCGCTTCTTCTCTGCAAGAAATTGATTTATTGGAAGTATAATTGTATATACAGGGTGATTGTTGAGTGAGGAAAGCCTCAATAAGGTCAAAAATATTAAAAATGATGTTTGCGCTTCTCTCAAAGGAATATTAGATTTTTTTTCGATGATACGATAGACGTAGGTCAAATTCAATTCTCTCCGGCCATTTGTTAGCACAATAACTTTCGAAGGGATTGTCCTAGAGACTTAAAATTTTCAGGATGAGTTCGGGTCCCAAATGGCTCGGTTAAATTCGTTAACCAGCCAAATCGTACGGGTGTTTCATAAAATATGGTCATTCAAAATTTTTGTTCCTCAATATCTCAGAAAAACGAAACCAATTGAAATGAAATATTACTACCCAATGCAAGAATCTCATAATAAGCCTCATACAAAATTTTGTGGTCATAGTGTGAACAGAACCATAGAAATTCAATTGGAATATTGAAAAGAAGAAACTTCATATTTCAATAAGAAGATATTCGATTCGAGTGAAATTTGTTTTGTGAATGGAGATCGAGATACTGAATGTAAGAATGTTCATACAAAATTTCGTGACCATAGTGTTGACAGGACCATAGAAAATTCAATTGAAATGTTGAAAAGAAAAATCTTTATATTTCCATGACAAGATATCCGATTCGAGTGAAATTTCTTTTGTAAATGTAAACTGATACACTGAATGTTCATTTAAAATTTCAAGCCGGTCGCATCATCAGAACCATAGAATTTAATTTTTTCTACTTATGTTTTTCACATATTTCATTTTCTGAATAATTGATAGGATATAATTCCGATCGTGCTGAGGTTCTACATTTATATATAAGGTATCAATCTTAAGTCCCATATTAAATTTTGAGGTGATAGTTTTATTGTACCACCAATGAAAGAGCGCCCAAAAGCTCCTGCTCCGGCTTTCTTTGATTCTTCCCATCATCTAATGAGCTCGACTATCCAGTTCACTTTAAAGCAAAAAAAATGTATGAAAGGTATGGACATATTTTATAATTTATAAAGTAAGTATTACTTCAGCTTTCGCTAACCCACTTACCTAGAATTATTTATCCGCTGCAAATCAATTTCATGGATGTTTCATTAAATTTCCCTCCCAAAAAACGTTTTTCCAGCAGTTTAACCAACGTAAACACGCAAATTTCACGGACCATTTCAAGAAGGAACGAAACATCGTTGGCCCAAAAGATACACCTCATTTACTGATCTGAACAAGGGAGAAAAGCAGCAGAATCATAATCTCTCAGCACTTTAATAGAACTGTCAGACTGTCAGAAAGCACAATAATCTTCGTATGATGGATTCGCCTACGTATTTTGTGAATGAAAGCTTTGAAGAGTGGCGTGATGTTTATGACAATCAAGATTATCGCCATGAATCGGCTTTATGTCCTGTCCAGAAAAATCTTTATTGTCTTCTGTTGGAAAAGTTAATGAAAATATTGGAATTATCATGAATCACTGTCCATTATTTTCGAATGAGGATGTTTGGTGGTTTTTTCATGGAATATTTGAGATTTGTGATTCTGAAACAGCACAATATGAAAATTTGATATCGGATGGAATTCAGGAATAGGGAACTAAATGTGAGGCAAATTCCGAAAACATATCGTGAATAAACTGATGTAAATAATGTCGATCTAGAAAAAAGGTACGAAATTGGGCATTAATGACCCATTTTATTCATCAATTTATGCTATTTTAATGTGCAATTATCATGGGCAACAGAGAGCCATCAGAAACAATACGATTAATGTCATAATTTTACTGAAACATAGAAATTTATATGATGTCAAATTTATGCCTTGTGTAAAATAAAAATGTATTTCTATCAAGAAATCTCGTTCATTAATCAAGCGATTAATGGTCTTGAACTATTAACGCGCTGATTATGTATATCGGGTGTCCCAAGGTGAGTGGCCTATCAGATTTTGTAACTTGGCAAATGATGATTTTTTTTTGGTCCATCCTGTATAACTGACAACTATAATTGAAAAGCAGTGACATAGAACAGATCAATATCTAATGACTTGCTAAATTTTGGACTCAAATCTCAAATATTGAGCGAACTAGAGTCATTTTCGTAACACGCCAATTTGATCTAATAGGCCACTCACCTTGGGACACCTGATATACCTATAAATTGATGCATCCTTGAAAGGACTTCAGATTGAAACTCAGATATAATCACCTGATTTTGCAGAATAAACAAATTTACCATAGATCAAGAGCAAAAATAAGTATATCCAAGAAAAATTCATTACACCCAAAAATCATTAAAATGTTCGAATTTTACCTGATGACGAATTCGTGGTCAAATTCAATTCTATCCGTGAGGCCGTCCGGTCGTCCGTTAGCACAATAACTTTCGAAGGAATTGTCCTAGAGACTTAAAATTTTCAAGATGAGTTCGGGTCCCAAATGGTTAAGTTGGTTAACCAGCCAAATCGTACAGGTGTTCCGTAAAATATGGCCATTAAGCATTTGTGTTCCTCAATATCTCAGAAAATACGGAACCAATCGGAATGAAATGCTACGACCAAATGCAAGATGTTGATAGCAAGCCTCATGCAAAATTTAGTGGTCATAGTGTAAACAGAACCATAGAAAATTCAAATGGAATATTGAAAAAAAGAAACTTTTTTTTCGTGAATGGAGATCGATATTCTGAATATTCATTCAAAATTTCGTGGCCATAGTTTTAACAAAACTATAGAAAACTTAATTGGAACATTGAAAAGAAAAATCTTTATATTCCCATACAAGGACATCCGATTCAAGTGTAATGTTTTCTGTGCAATCTTTATATTTCCATAACAAAACATCCAATTCTAGAGAAATTCATTTTGAGAACGAAAACTACTATACTGAATGTTCATACAAAATTTCAAGGAGATCGCATCATCAGAACCATAGAATTTACTTTTTGTAATTATTTATTTCTTACATATTTCATTTTTTGAATAATTTTCATAATATAATTCCGATTGTGCTGAAATATATATTTTGGAGGTAATAGTTTTATTGCCCCACCAAAGAACAAGCGCTCAGAAGCCAGAAGCTCCTGCTCAGGGCCTTTCTTAATTTTTTGTCCTTGTCCTCGACCCATTCAAGGTTCAATTAATGCGTTTGATTACCAATTACCACCATCAGATATCGAATAGCTGTTTGTTCTGGATGACCGTATAATATCAATTATATTGAATCAAGCGGTTTACATACTAACTGCCCCTATATTGTAATTGCCACCCTTGGACAACCTAAAGGCCAGGCTTCTATAGGGATAATGCACTTCCATAACAAGAGGATTATTAAACGTTAATGAATGTGTCCTGATTAGCCTGTTTTGAACTGCAGTAGCCTTGGAATATTTAGGGAAATTTCACGTTTTCATGTTGGAGGAGCGTGGCATAAATTGTATGGCTATAAAAAACTTAAGAGGAGGCAGAAGCACGTGCCGCATATTGATGTTGGGAAAATATTAGTTCAAATTTTAATATCTCTACTGTTTTTTGTCCTTCCTTCTTCTTCTCTATCAAGTATTTCACTTCGTTGTATAGACATTGAAAATATTCATGTTTTACCTCCTCAAGGTATTGGGTTTATAACTATAGCAGTAATGGGATGTCTAATACTCAGGGTGTCTGTAAAAAAAGCGAGGGACTTAGGGAGATGATTCCTCGATGAAAAAAAGCAAGGGTAGTTCATATAATTTTTTTTCGAAATCGATCTCCTTTCGAAGTGACAGCCTTTGGAACGCGATGCCGAGTTGACAGTTTTAATTTTTTAGGAGTCCTAAAAAACACTGAGTCATAAAACTATACACAATATGATTCATTAAGTAGATGTTACTCACACAAATTTTTTGATCCCATAACTTTATTATTAGGGGTTAAAAATAACAACCCTTCATGATTTTCCTTCAAGAATTGTTTCTCATTAAATTCTGGACAAAAAAAGTCTCTTGCTAATACTTTTCTCGGAAAAAATAGAAACTTACAAGCAGTTATGAATACTGTTCATTTCATTTCATCGTATGTTCCACAGAATGAATGTTCTAAGATATTGTTTATGCTCAAAATTGGTTTCTTCAATTATGCTTATCAATCGAAAGAAAGTTCTAGGTATCTGTAAATAAAATATTACGGATATAATTTTTTTCCGGAAAGTAGTAATTAAACCAGGAACATTTTATCTGCTGTCATAGACATTCAGTAACTTAAAATATTCATTTTATGGAACACATTTATTATGAAATGGAATGAACAGTGATCATAACTGCTTGTAAGTTATTTTTCCGAGAAAACTATCGAATGTATAGAAATTTTGCAGTTGACGTTTTTTCTCCAGAATTGAATGGGAAACCATAAGAAAATTTTATTTTTCGAAAATTTATCCCACGTAAACAGTTTTTGAATGAAATTCATAGATTGTTGTTATTTTCAACACCTAATAATAAACTTTGGAAATCTAAGAAATTTGTGTGTTTAACTGTTTAACATCTACTTAGTATCTCATATTATATATAATTTTATGACTAGAGAATTGAGAATAGAGAATTGGATCAAAAAAAAACTGGCGAGTGTAGATTTTGTGGTGTGGAATAGTTCTGGTGAAACCACTAATGCATCCCCACTATGGTATCGATGCTTAAAACGTTTTTTGACGTGAAAGCATTGTTACAGTAAACAGACTGTATTAAAAAATTCTGAAAAATTTGAATTAAGATGAGATTATCAAGTTTTTTCTACTTTGAATCAGTTCAAATATTTTTGAAAGTACAGGATAGCTCTTAATGATACAAGGTTTTCTTGGAACTTAAAACGAAGTGCCACCTTCTTTCAGGTAAAATATACCGAAGACGTCATCTACAGATCCACACGAACAACCTTCTTCCGTAGCATGAACCTTGAACGAAGTAGCGAGATGTTTACCTTTTGTCGCATTGACCGAAGCGTACTTGCATTTCGCAAATTTTACGTCTTCAGCATAGATAAGATATACTAGTCTTCAGTCCACTACGAGGTGCACTCAGGGTAACGTCAGTTGACTCCGTAGTAAATAATAAGAAGAGGTTCAACGCGTAACATCGCCATGAATACAAAATAATGAAAGCAGAGAATAATATAAATCGATTGAAATGAACCAATATCAAACTCATACTTCGGAGCATATCGTCCTCGTTCAAGGCAAATGCAAGGAAGTGGTATGAAACAAAGCACCTATGGATGGCCATTTCGTCCTTATTAGGACTCATCATCATAGGATGGCTCTGATGATACAAGGTATCTCTTGAAACTTGAAACGAAAGAAGTATGAGTTCAAGAGTGGTTGATTTCGATCGATTAATAATATTCTCTGCCTTCATTATTTTTGTAAGTTTTCTACTTTCTTCTACAATAGATGTTCCTCACAGATGCCGAACGACTTCTGGTGCCATTTGTATCTCTTCCAACCCTATCCACTCTGGCAACTGATGATAATAAATCTCAACCGAAACGTTCCAAATTAGGAGATTCCATCAGAGTTCACAGTGACGAAATCTCATTCCATCAGAATTTCAACTGTTAATTCAAGCTAAGAGCATATCAATCTTCCTTTATGTCCCCACCAGTGATTTATGTTTATTTTCGATATTTTATCGACGGTTTTCCACTGCTTTTCCAGTTTACACCCCTGATATGGATTATATGAGATGTGTTTTGACGGTCATAAATCCTCTAACGTATGGTACTGTAGGGAGTGTTTAATATTGAGGAGATTGCAGATTGTCTCAATTTTGCCTGAATAATGTCGGTAGTTTTCAATTCAGAACAGAGGATGAGAAAAGAACATTTGTTTGTCTGTTAATTTTTTGAGCGCACGTTCTACTTGATGAACTAGTTTTATATCGTTTTGCCAAAAAAAACTTTGGGAGATGGTTCCTTGATGAAAATAAGCAGGGGTAGTTCATTTAATTTTTTTTCGAAATCGACCCCCCTTCCAAGATACAGTCTTAGGAAGGCGATGAATAGTTGACTGTTTTCAATTCTTTTATGGGCCCCACTCACTTCGTTCTTCTCCGCCGTTTTTACCCGACGGTTAAAAACGGTCCGGGTAAAACTGCCGCAAAAACGAAGTGTATGGGCTAAAAACGGCGCACTTACCCGACGTTGCAGACTTTACCGACTCTTGACGTTTTTAACCGTCGGGTAAAAATCCATAAAAAAATTAAAAATTGTCAATTCGTTTCGCATTTCAAAGGTGTATCCTGGAAAGGAGGTTGATATCTGAACAAATTTGCCTAATTTTGGATAGGGAAGGTAGCCCATAATTGGATACCCAAAATTTGGAACTCGGCGTTAATTTCTAATGTTTTTTCTATTTGAAATGCCTAAGAAAGAACCGTTTTTTGAAAAATTGAATATGAAAACATGAAAAATGCCATCAACGCCACTTGAGAAGAAAATTTACATTTGTAATTTTTGCGAGGACACTGGGTTCCTTATTTTGGATAGCTCATTTTATATCATTTCGGTGGGAAATGAATAGTTCAGTTTGTTTGATATGTTATCATCAAGGTTATGTCATAATTTTGTCAGAGAAAAAAAACAAAATATAAATACCACTAGCAAAAAAGGACCAATCAAAAAAAGTATTCAAAATTGGGCGACTTAACTCTACCTTAATTAGCCCATTTTGCTAATAAATACTATCATTTAATGCTCCTTCACTCTCCAACTGAGTGCGTTTCACCCTCTTCATGTTTCTGCCAACCCCTTCATTTTAAATTCCCCATTCGCATCATTAACCAGGCGCAAAAATCATCCAGATAACTTGGAAGTTCCTAGAAGTCACCACAACAAGAATAACCACTTTCTAAAGGGTTATTTCATCCCCAGAATCCCCTAGAATCTTATCTTCATTTATAATTCGGAGCAACGAAAGAGAAAGCGAGCGATAAGTATGTCAAGGGTAGTTATCTAAATACTGATTTGTGTTCTCCGATTTCCCTTTTAACTAAACAAGGGGGTAAATCAGTTCGATATTTTATTTTGGGACTGTTGTTGAAGGCAGAATTTACTTTGTTGAAGCAGAAAGGGGAAATAATCAAATTGTTAGCTTCAGATCTAAGTATAAACAGATACACTGTCCAACATTCGAAATGTAAGTGATAATTCGATATGATCTTCTGAAGTGAGTTTCTTGATGATGAAACATTTATTGAAATATTTTTTAAGCTACGTCCATTTTTTACTTCTGTCTTCAACGCTTTCGCCAGCATAAGCTAGCTGTCGTCAGGAAAACACTCAAAACTTACAAACTTCAAAAATGCAACTTTCGTCACTGTTTGAATCATGTTGTCATTTTTGAAAGTTCTCAGAATGAATCAACCTCTCAATGAAAGATAATGAGCTGAATTTTGATATCAATTTTTGTTTTGTGTTCCTCAATATTGTCTCAAAAGTCTAAATTGCTATTGTGTGTGCGTCTTAAGATATTGAAGGTCAAAGGTGATGAAAATTGGTTTTTCGTGAAAATCTCTGTTCCTTTTGCTTGAATGAGATTTTTACTTATTATGAAAGTTGTAGGGTATAAAATTCTCCACACCTTTTGTTGAAAACCTTTTTTCATACGATCAATCGTTTTTGGGGTAAAGCGTGAAATGGCTTCAAAAACACACATAAAACTATACATAATACGAACCACTAAGTAAATGTTACTCACACAATTTTTTTAGATCACATAACTTTATTCATAGGGGTTGAAAATAACAACCCCTATGATTTTCTCTCGAAAATTGTTTTCGTGGGATAGATTTTCGAAAAATAAAATTCCCTTATGGTTTCCCGTTCAATTCTGGAGAAAAAAAGTCTCCTGCAAAATTTCGATACAGTCGATACATATCTCGAAAAAAATAAATATGAATATTCTAAGATATTGTATGTCTATGACAGGAGATAAAGATGTTATATAAATCTTTCTGATGGTTTAATTACTAATTTCCGGAAGAAATATATACCTATCCGTAATATTTTTATTTCTTAAATAAAACTTCCTTTCTAAGAATGAGCATAATTGACATAACCAATATCTCAGAATATTAATTCTATGGAACATACAATGAAATGGAATGAACAGTGCTTGTGAGTTTTTATTTTTTCCGAGAAAAGTATCGAATGTATCGAAATTTAGACTGTTTTCTTCAGAATTGAATGGAAAACCATAAGAGAATTTCATTTCTCGAATATCTATCCCACGAAAACAATTTTTGAAGCAGAATCATAAGTAGTTGTTATTTTCAACACCTAATAATAGAGTTAGGGGATCAAAAAAATTGTGTGAGTAACATCTACTCAGAGAATCAAATCATGTATAGTTTTATGACTCAGTGTTTTTTAGAACTTCTTAAAAAAATAAAAAACTGTCAACTCGACATCGCCTTCCAAAGGCTGTATCTTGGAAGCGAGGTCGATTCCGAAAAGAATTTATATAAACTACCCCTGCTTATTTTCACCGAGGAATCATCTCCCTAAGTCCCTCGCATTTGTTTACAGACAACCTGTATTATCTTAGATACGTGAAATACAATCTACTTTACCTTCACCATTCGTGAGTTGAATTATTTCCAGAAAGACAAACCCACAAACACAAAAACTACAAACCGATACGTACGCTAGAGATGTAAAAACTGCTCCAGAGCAGTCGAAGAGCAAATAATCGCTCTGCAAATTAACAAACAAAACTTAATTAGCACCTGTGGGGCCATAAAAGCTTCTGTTGGTTTGTACAGCCTTGTTATAGGTAGCAGATTATAACAGTAGCCTGTATTGAAATTCTCGAACTTATGTGTACTCTCCATTTAGTGAATTTGTGTTTGTAATTATGCTGATCAGAGCTGAAAGATGGAGTTGGATATTATTGTTCGTTCACTTTTATAAAATCAGTCAGATGGCCATGGAAATTTGGTACATCATACGAAATTTTAGAGGTTATTATTATACAGGGTGTCTGTAAACAGATGCGAAGGACTTTGGAAGATGATTCTTCGGTGAAAATAAGCAAGGGTAGTTCATATAATTTTTTTTTTCGAAATCGATCCCCCTTCCATGATACAGCTTGTGAAAGGTAATGACGTGTTGACAGTTTTCAATTTTTTTACCGCTTCTCGAAAACACTGAGTCATAAAATTATACATAATGTGAAACACTAAGTACATTTTACTCACACACATTTTTCTGATCGCATAACTTTATTATTAGGGGTTGAAAATAACATTCCTTTATTATTTTCCTTCGAAAATGGTTTTCGTGGGATACATTTTCGAAAAATAAAATTATTTTATGGTATCCCATTCAATTCTGGAGAAAAGAAGTCTCCTGCAAATTTCGATACAGTAGATACTTTTCTCGGAAAAAATAAAAACAATCAGTTTTGATCACTGTTCATTCCATTTCATCGTATTTTTTCCCATCAGGAAGCAGTGTAAAATCAAAACACGAAATTGTTTTTGATCCATTGTTATGAAAATGAAAATGGAAAAATAGTATATTATTCGATGAGCGGTAATGCAGGTCAAAACACACGCAGATGAATTTTGCACCACTCGCCTGACGGCTCGTGGTGTACCTAATTCATCAAGTGTGTTTTGAGCATTACCGCGAATTGAATATTATACTTTATCCACGACTTCTTCAGTAAAATTCGAATTAAACTGCATTTAAAAAATTTTGAACAGTTGTCAAAAGCATTTGACATTTCGTCCAACCGTCAAACCTCTGTACTCTGTAGTCGGGAATCAAATAAGAGTCTCTAACTAATCGAATCAAGTACTTTCGCAACTTCAAAAATTTACGTTTTCCAAAAATAAATCTGGAATGAATAGATAGAACGTTATCTTGATGGCTGAAATAGATTTCCGGATCGATCCTATTTTATTTATTTTTTTTTGTGAACAATTTCATTTTCCTAGGTATTTTTATCAGCGGGAGTTATGGGCGGGTGTTATTATAACACTCGCTTTTCGGTTCATAGACATGTCTATGGTTGTGTTCTAGCTACTATTACACATAGAAATTAGTTTATAGGAGTGGATAAAACTCTTAACACAATAACTCACCACCTAATGAATCGAATGTCATGGAATTTTGACAGCTATTTTATGTAGGTTGGTATCAACTAAAAAAAAGGTTACTGCAATAAAACTAGCGCCCTTTATATGTTAGGCCCGGGACTTTTCAGCCCATGTGATATGTTCTATAGTATCTGAAAAAAAATAAAACTACTGCTGTTCATTATGCTTATTAATGGAAAGGAAGTTCTATTTTTGAAATTGAAATAATACGGATATAATTTTCGGTCGGAACTAGTGATTAAACCTTCAGAAAGATTTATAGAATATCTTCATCTCCTGTCATAGACAAACAATATCTTAGAATATTCATTCTATGGAACACTTACACGATAAAATGAAATAAACAGTGATCATAACTGCTTGTAAGTTTTAATTTTCACCGAGAAAAAGATCCACTCTATCGAAATTTTGCTAGAAACTTTTTTTCCCCAGAATTAAATGGGAAACCGTAAGAGAATTTCATTTTTCGAAAAGCTATCCCACGAAAACAATTTTCGAATGAAAATCATAGGGGTTGTTATTTTAAACCGCTAATAATAATGTTATGGGATCAAGAAAAATTTGTGAGTAACATCGACTTAATATTATGAATAGTTTTATGATGGAGAAAGAAAAAATGGAACTATTAGACATTGAAAAATATTGAATTACTTACATTGGTTTGGCACTGGTGCAACACAAAAAGTAAATAAGCAAGATCTATAAATCATCAAACTTATTATTATTGAAAACAATTCCTCAAGTACATATACCACCTACTTTTCACTCAGTTTCTACAACGATGATAAAAGTACCACTGCAAGAACCTAGGACAATTAAAAATGAGCCAACGGCCATTATTGGTATACCCTAAAAGCACGCTCTTTTAATGATCATTCGTACATTCATCGCTTTCCAAATAGAGGGGCAATTAAATTTTAATCAGTTTCCTGATGAGCCTGAATATTTTCCACTGGGAATTTTTTTTTTATTCCAATTGCACAGCTATTTGTGAATTGTTTTTATTACACTTCGAACACCTAAAGAGTCTTTCGTGCAGTAAATGAATATGTTTATGTTGAATATTTATCTGATTAATCATTTTTTTTCGAGATTATATTTGATGGTCATACTTTGACTCTGAAGAATATGTGCACAGAGAAATGCAGCTGCCAACCTGTCAGTATATTTATACAGTGTGTTTGGTCATGACATAGCGATAATTTAAGGTCATCAAATATACCTAATATTATCGACAAAAACACCCAAACTTCGAAGTTTACCCCCTTAGTTTTGGAGTAGCCCCCATTTTAAATTTACTCTTATATTTTCGTTGACCCTTCCAAATAATATCGATTTCTTTGAACATAAAGGTCCTACAGATGTAAAAAATTTTTTGTGAAAGACGATACTACCGCCTTTTATTAAAGTGATACAATATGAAAACATATAACTTAAAAATGTTATAAAAAAATTATTAAAAATTAGTAAAAAATATACTGATTTTCTTAGTAAATTCGCAATAGTACAAGAACTAGCACATTGAAGTATAATTTTTTCTCAATGAGATAACACGCAAGTATATTAGCTACAAAACGATACCAACATAATTTCTGTAAGTTACATATTTAGAAAGTAATAATTGTTGTTCGAACATGACCATTATAAAATTTATAAAAAAAAGCTTGGTACCGTACTTTCGGTAATTTTTAATGACCAAACAAACAAATTAATCATAAAAATTGCTCAAAATGGCCGCCTCTACTCTGTAGACAGGCAGTGGCCTTCATGACGACCTGTCTTGTGTCTTTTCCTCGCGTAAGGATCATTTCGAACTGCAATAACTCTCAAATTATGTAACTTACAGAAATGATGTAAGTTTTGTTTTATAGCTAATATCCTTGCGTGTTAAATCAAATTATACTTCAATGTGCTAGTTCTTGTACTATTGCGGATTTACTGAGAAAATCAGTACCTACATATTTTTAATAAAACTTTTTTAAAGGATTTTTTATAGCGTTTTCAAGTTGAAGGTTCTGTATTACCTTTATGTTCAAAGAAATCGATATTATTTGAAAGGGTCAAGTGAAATAAAAAAGTAAATTTGAAATGGGGGCTACTCCAAAACTAAGGGGGTAAACTTCCAGATGTGGGTGTTTAAGTCGATAAAATTATTTGATGCCCCTAAATTATCGCTAAGTCATGACCAAACACACTGTATATTCTTTTGAAGTCAAGAGCTAACATAATTCAATACACAAAAAAAAACAAGAATCCCTAACTGAGGCGAGTGCAAAACGAAGTACCATACTATTTTTTCGTATGATACCAGAGCTCAGGGAAAAACCCCAGTAGAAAAACCCTGTCTCGCCGTTCCAACAAAATTAACACTTAAACACTATTCGAATATTGCAGGATTTCTTCTTTATTTAGTTCATCCGATAACCCTCTCCAAGATGCCTTCGGAATTCTGAATCTGAAACAAAAAAAATCGAAGCAGAAAAAAGGAACAGAAAAATAAAATGATGGAACTCTATTAATTAACAACCCAATTCACAAACGACTCTGTAACTTCATGTAGAGCCCTTAAGCCATCCTGAAATTTAAATATTGGACAATTATTCATCAAATATTTCGTTTTAGGAATCGAACAAGTTAAAAAACAGAGAAGCGCAAAAATTGACTAGTTCTCGTTTTCATAGGATATAAATTTAAGATATGCTCTCAAAGAAACATAAATAACTCTGGTCAATTCAAGATCACTGATATTAATATCATTCACACATTTTTTATCTAAATCAATCCACAATTGATATAACATTTTATTTAAGGAATTCACGGATGTAAATTGACCCAAATTAAGATAAATCCTGATGTCATTCAGCATATCATTATTTTTAAAATCATTAATAGTTGATTGATGTATCAAAGTGAGAAGCCGAACATTTATCAATGAAGATTTTCGCCCAATTTATTGATGAGGAACAAAAACAATTCATTTAGGTATTCTGAAATTAATTACCTGAGAATAAGGGAAATCTATTAACGTCCCAAGACTTCAAGTTTCAGATATCTGAGAAGTTTTATTTGAAAGGGAGACACAAAAATTTCCTCATATTTAGTTGAATTTTAGTACATTTCATATGGAATATTGAAAAAGTTATCATCAGGAAAATTTTCTGAAATACTATTATGAAAGTAGAACTTCCTTTATGAAATGAAAAATACCTATGCTATTTTTCTGATAGTACTCGAGACACTAAAGTAAGTATGTGGTGTTCAAAGAGATACCCCAAAATATCTTTATGGGAAATGAAATTGCAAATTTTAAACTAACTCTGATAACCCCTATGATTCGTACTTATCAAATTTCGACAAGATAAACCCGTTATAGTTCTGTTTAATTATTCATTAATGATTCAAACACACAAGTTATCGAACTGTGTATATGTTTCGAATAATGTGACATAATCAAGTGTTTAATGTGTTTTCTCATTTGACTTACTGGAAATAGTGATTAGTTAAAATGGCTACTTGGGAGACCTTCAGAGCTTGCTTCAAGTCTTACTATACAGTATTCGTAGCTTTATCAGGTGAGTTACCAAATAGTCTAAGAGCCCGTGAACCCAGACCTTCGTTATTTTATAAAAACCGAAAACTTGTCTACGCATGCTCCCAACACAGGTAAGAATGATGGACCATTATGAAGTTTTGGTTACCCTAGCTTTGGCAGGTAAACGGTACTAAAGGGTTTAAATACTGATCTGAATTCGTCAAATAATGAAGTGTGATTTTTGGTATTACCTTCAGAATATCATAAAAAATCACGTCATTAATTGCTAGACACTTAATATCGTGGCAACCCCTTGCCAGACTCTTAATGTTCATTAAATTATATGTAATTCCACTTACGTTATAATATAAAAGCTGATTTTTATATATAATACTTGGGAAATAATAAGATAATGTTACCTCATTAGCCAGACATTTTTGATAGTTCCAACCCTTTGCCAGACAAGCATGTAGTTTAGCTGCAGGTGCGAGCGCGAGACAGTATATATGAGTGGGTGCGAGCGAGACGGCATGATGATGATGCAAATGAATTTTTTGGTACAGATTTATATAACAGATCATTTGAGTGAATCTCAAAAACATCTGAAGAAAAGACATTCGATGCTACAACTAAATTAAATTGTTCACCTGCAGCTAAACTACATGCTTGTCTGGCAAAGGGTTGGAACTTTCAAAAATGTCTGGCTAATGAGGAAACATCATCTAATTATTACCCAAGTATTATATAAAATCAGCTTTCATACTATTACGTAAGTAGAATTACATATAATTTAATGAACATTAGGGTGTCTGGCAAGGGGTTGTCACGATATTAAGTGTCTGGCAATTAATGACGTGATTTTTTATGATATTCTGAAGGTAATACCAAAAAATCACACTTTATTATTTGACGAATTCAGATCAGTATTTTACACCCCTTTAATACCGTTTACCTGCCAAGCCAGGGTAACCCAAACTTCATAATGGTCCATCGTTCTTGCCTGTGTTGGGAGCATGCGTAGACAAGTTTTCAGCTTTTATAAAACAACGGAGGTCTGAGGTTCACGGGCTCTTGCTCTAAAATAACTCAAGTATCAAGAAAGTACAAACATATTTTTTTCAGCTCATAGCATCTTCCTCATATGTTGCTTATCTTACGCGTGGCCATCTCCAGTCCTGCCCAAACTTCTCAATGCCACAGATAGCCCCTTGGGGAACCCCATCACCAACGATGAAAGCGACTTGATAGCAGCTATTTTCTACATTGGAGCATCACTAGGACCACTATGCTTCATCTTTGTGGTCAATCGATTTGGAAGGAAGAAAGTACTGACATTCTTGTCCCTTATTCCACCCATAGCTTATGGTACTTTAGTCTTCGCTGAAGTGTCCAGACATACACCATTTGCAGGACGTTCCTTGGGTTATATGTTGGAGCTGCTTTCAGTATACAACCTGTGTACTTGGCTGAGGTACTAGCAGAAAATGAAAGAGACTTCCTGATGTCTTTTGTTACCTTATTCAGTTTCATTGGGGTGTTTGCAGCTGTAACCATTGGTCCTTTCGTACCTGTAGTTCATTTCAATGGGCTCATTGCTGGTTTATCACTGATAGTTTTCATCCTAGTGGCCTTTGGCTTTCCAGATAGTCCTTACTACGTTATGCAGACTGAAGGCAGAAATAAGACTAAGATTTTGTTGGGGAAACTGCGTTATGGAAATGTTAACCAAGAACTTGAGGATATTGAAGAAAGAGTACTTGGTGAGTCCCAGAAATCCTGCTGTCAGATTTCTGCAACATAGGAAGTTTGAAGACAATTGTTCTGGCTACTATACCTTTATTGTTACAGTCTTCTTGTGGTGTCGCTCTTTTGATAAATTATAGTCAGTTAATTTCATGGAAACTAACATAGCATTACCTTCTGAGTATTGCTCAATAATAGTTGTTGGTCTTACTTTTTGCACAGCTTTCCTGGCACCTGTTCTTTTGAAATCCAAGAAGATGACACCAATTTCTCTCTTGACCATGTGCTTAGCTGGTGTTGGTGTTTGTGATATAGTCATGGGTCTTTACTTCATCTTTGGTAGGAACATCTCTTTCATAAGCTGGCTTCCTCTGGCCACTCTTGTTTGTTTCGTCTTAATATACAACTGTGGTTTGGATCCAATACCTTGGATGATTCTTGGCAACACATATCCTGTTCATATAAGTGCTGTTGGAACAGCTATTTCGATCGGTATTTTTGAGTTTTCCATTTTTCCTACTATGTTTATGTTCCATAAGGTTGGTATTGGTTATTTGTTCCTGTTTTCGGCCGTGTGTTGTGTGCTGGGTATTTTATATGTGAAGATGGTTATTCAGCCTTCCGAAAAAAAGATATTTAAATCGACAAAGAGAAATAGTGTTATTTAATCTTATCGCTTGAATTATTTGTGAATTTTTGTTTCATGTAAGATGAATTATAGTTCAGGAATAATTAAAATGATATTTCATGGCATTCGAGTCGAAATGTTTTGAGAATAAGTGTTCAAAAGTGTTATCGTCCTTTTTTTTCATTTGAAATTCTTTAATTATTGCAATTTTATATAAGGATTCTTAAATACTCGCTTTGTAAAAACACACTTCCTGTTCTTGTTCTAGAGAACTGAAAGAAATCAACAAAAACAATTTACTTCAAACTGTCACTAGGAGATTTTCAATATAGTCATTCTATGATATTAACTAATTGTTGAAGATGTTTTGTATTTGTGATTTGTAAAATAAAAATATAAAGCCCGTTAATTTACTTCATTTTTTTATATGAATTTTCCTAAAAACTGTGAAATTTTGTTCATTTTGGCTTCCACAATGAATAATAATTGAAACAATTCTGATAATTTCACCCTCTGTACAATGAACTGCCTCTCCAGAGAGGCGTTTTTTAATGTGAAAAAAAAATTTGTAAGGTAGAATAAATGCAGATGTTTGTGAATTTTATTATATTCGAAGAATTCAGTTGAATTCCAATAATCCGATCAATTAATTGTGAAAAATATTTTCCATAAAATTAGAAAAATTGTGAGAATTTTGATTACTTCAGTTCCATTTGAATTGCTTGAACCGGAATGATACGAGATAGATTATATAGAAATAATTTTTTCTCACATGTGTGAATAACCTGTAAGACCAACAGCTGCATTTAATTTTTTTACATTTAATTCGTTAGTCATATTTTCTGTTTGGAATTGAGTGCTATGACGAGCACAAAAATACGACACACGACTAAGGTCGATTTTTATTTCAAAACCACAATACCTATTCCAAAAACTGTCTCACTGATAAGTGCTCGAGAAATGATAATACAGTAATGTGCTATCGTTTGAAATTTTTTTAATGAGCTGAATGTCGTACAATTTAACGGTTTCATTCCATGAAAAAACATCTTTACAGTGCGCTCGTTTTTGTGAAAGAAACAATATGCTGGATTTCACCAAAATGTATGTAATTTTTTCAAATTCAATCAAATTATTGCAGCCAGAAGTATTTACATGCTCTTTTATATTAGAAAAGTAAGCATCCAAATCAGAATATTTCAGGAACTTCTATTTATCTGATATGCTCCTTAATTCATTTGCTTTTTGCTCGCTCGTTCTACTTAAACGAGTGCTACCTATGACATTGTTTCCCCAAATGTCTGTTATTTTCGAATTTAGAGGCAAAAATTATCTCAAACTGTAGGGTTTGACTCCTCGAAGAAAAATCCGTGGTTAAACTCAATTCTATCGGTGAGTTTAGCCGTCCAGCCGTTAGCACGATAACTTTCGAAGGGATTGTCCTAGAGACCTGAAATTTTCAGGGTGAGTTCGGTTTCAAAATGCTTCGGTTAAGTTCGTTAACCAGCCAAATCGTATGATTTCATCAAGACTTTCTAGTTTGTTTTCAATTCAATTTTATTTTATTTTAAACTCAGGCGATTAAACCCTTGATCATATCGCCTTGATATGGCACCAAACTACAGGATGTTACATAATATTATGTACATCACAATTAAGGGGATGAATCTACGTATATTTTCAAGAAGAAAGTCCATATAACATGAGTCCGCAAAAGCTTCGGTATGGAGCTACAGGTGTTGAAATTTCCAGAAAAATTGTTTTCTTCATAACTCCTGCACTTTTTGAGATATTCAGTCCCAATTTGGAATCTTAACTAGAATCTACAGGTTTTTTTTTTTCCGGAGCCATGTATCCTTTTCTCCCTCTGAAACTTTTTCGCGGTACGCCACTGGTAAGCGTAAAATCAAATTTTGATATCTTCGTTAATTTTGAAAATTTTCGACTTCTGTGATTTTTTTCGTATCTCTAACCGTTTTGGATTAAAAAAATATTGAACGATGTAGATATTGAATAAGCTTAAGTTGAGTCAGAGATGACATGCTATCAAAATTTTGGGCACACCAAGTATTACTATCATTTTTCATTTAGCAAACAACATACAATCGTTCAATATTTTTTTACTCGAAAACGGTTTGAGATACGAAA
The DNA here is from genome assembly GCA_013421045.1 of Propylea japonica. Taxonomy (NCBI): domain Eukaryota; kingdom Metazoa; phylum Arthropoda; class Insecta; order Coleoptera; family Coccinellidae; genus Propylea; species Propylea japonica. The sequence continues at coordinate 85,426,759 of CM024239.1, read as the reverse complement.
AAATTACAGAAGTCAATAAAGTTTTTAAATTGAACGAAGATATCAAAAATTGATTGCACACTGGATCTGTGGCGTACCGCAAAAAAGTTTGAAAGGAAAAAGGAGGCATAGCTCCGGAAAAGAAAACCCCTGTTGATTTTAAATAAGATTCAGGACTGCAGTGATGGAGACTGTTGAAAATAGCCCGCATTCCAAATTTGGTTCGAATATCTCAAAAACTGCAGGAGCTAGGAAGAAAACAAATTTTTTTGGAAATTTTAACACCCTGTAGCTCCGTAACGAAGTTTGTACGAACCCATATTCATATACACTTTTTTTCTTAAAATTACATATAGATTAACCCCCTCAAGTTGTGACATACTATTATGTTACACCCTGTATATTCAGAGGATTTAAAATCACTATCAATTCAACATAATTTTTTTCTTCGATAACTGAGATAACCTTTCTTAAATAAGAAATGACCTATTACCGATCTTTTATATCATCTGCTTATCAGGGAAGTGAATCTGAAACAGTTCTTACTTTAGCGAAATACTTTCTTATCAGAACACCATTCGTTCAAGCAAGACATGGGCACTAATGTAGAAATTATTTAATTAATCAAAATCTTTTTGCCGTTAAGATTCCTAGGTATTTCATCCTTTAATTAATAGGCTAAGTTTGTACGGAACTGGGTGAAGAAAATGGCTTCTTGGGAACTATTTGCTGGCTTTTCGGACGTTACTATTCGTTGTTCATCGCTGTTGTGGGTGAGTAAAATACATCAACATATATTTCTGATTAGTTCTGCGAAAAATCTGTTCTTCCTGTCGGAAAATTATTCGAAATATCTCACAGTTTCATATTGGTTTCATATACAGGGTGTTCCTAAATTGAACGTACAAACGAAAAGGGGAGATTCCTTAAGTGAGTTTAAGAAAAAAAAGTCCCATAAACATGGGGTCGCAAACGTTTCGTTTTCGAGATACAGGTGTTGAAGTTTTAATCAAAACATGTGTTGATTATACGAGTTTATCGAATCTTTATGAATCATCGCTACAGATCAGGAAATTTCCATAAAAACTGACACTGAATTCATTCACTACAGCTTACAAAGTGGCCTTTCCATCATAATTTGGATTTTCACCAGGATTTCGAAAGCATCGTTTAAAATTTTTTTTCCCGAAATCGTTGGTAGATACGACAAAACTACAAGGGACCGAAAAGTTTAGTATAAGAACAAAGCTTCTTTTTACATTTTTTTAAATTAACAGTTGCTCACCAAAAAAAAGTTCTGCAGAAGAGCAGGTGGCAGTGTTCCAGAAAAAATATCACCCTGTAGATTTTCTATCGAAATTGCCATGTCACGTAGTGAGAACTCTCAAATGTAATATCTATGCCAAAATTCAGTTGAATATCTTGTGAAGTGTAGATACTATGAGAAAAAAACTTGAAAAAAATACAAACTTCAACACTCTGTATCTCGAAAACGAAACGTTTGCGACCCCATGTTTATGGACTTTTTTTTCTAAACCACTTAAGGAATTTCCCCTTTTCGTTTGTACGTTCAATTTAGGAACACCCTGTATAGTGTGGAACAGCCAAATGGAGTGAATTCGATAACGAATAAATGAGAGCATGTTGGGAAAAACGCTTGGACACGTCGATTTGTATTTTTAGATGCGCTTTAAAAAATAATTATATAGGGTGTGTCATGTAACAGTGACCTTAGCAACTTTCTCATTTTAAATGCAATTTTAAATATTATTAGTTTTGTGGGTTCTTCAGAGAATTCTTGACATAATTCATGAACAATGTCCCATACCTATCTTCAACTGTTCAGATGTTTTACAAAAATTAATATTATAAAGAAGAAAATTTATACCGGATAAGCATGTTGCGAAGACCTTCGTGGCGAACATTTTTGAACATCTCTTAGATTGAATTAATGTTTTTTGTTTTTTTACATTATTTTTGCAATAAAATAATTTTCTTTTTTTAATGTTAATTTTTGTAATACATCTGAAAAACCTAATATTTCCGAAACAGTTGAAGATAGGTATAGGATATTGAATTATGTCTAGAATTTTTTGAAGAATCCAGAAAACTAAAATACACAGGGTTGTATTTGAAATGAGACCGTTGGTATCAGCCACTGTCACATGACCCACCCTATATAAAGCGTTTTTCCCAACATGCTCTCATTTATTCGTAATCGAATTTATTCCATTTGGCTGTTCCACACTGTATAGATTTCATTGAGGGTGGGCATCTAATCTAATACAAAATTTTTGGTTTTTCATCCAATTCTTCAATGAATTCATTTATTATGCCACAGCTTGATGCTAAAATAGTGCTACTATATTTTAGGTTCACTCAGTTTCTATAGTTATATTTCATCACTATAAAATGTTGATATTTTATTCTGGGAATATGCCGTTCAGAGAAATAAATTACAGAATGCTTATTCTTACACTCAAAAACTTGCCATTTTGTCTTTTCGAGCTCTAGTTCTACTTAAACGAGTACTATCCTTTTTGCCCAAATGTCTGTAATTTTCGAATTTGTGGTCTCAGACTCGAACGATAGGATTCGATTCCCTGAAGACGAATCTGTTTGTCAAATTCAATTGTTTCCGTGGGGATCCGGAAGGCTGGCCGTAAGCACGATAACTTTCGAAGGGATTGTCCAAGAAACTTGAAATTTTCGGTTTCCAAAAGACGCCAGCTAAGTTCGTTAACCAGCTAAACCGTACAGAGTGTTCAATAAAATATAAACCATTCAAAATTTTTGTTCCTCAATATCTCAGGACAAACCGAACCAATCGAAATGATTTTGCGGCCACTTACAAGATGCTTAAAATAAGCCTTATGCAAAATTTTGTAGTCATAGTTTAACAGAATCATAGAAATTCAATTGGAAAATTGAAAAGAAGAAACTTTATATGTATTTCCATAACAAGATATCTGATTCAAATTAAAGTTATTTTGTGAATGAAGATTGATATACTGAATGTTCATGCAAAATTTCAAGGGGATCGCATCATCTGAACTATAGAATAATTTTTTTTAATAATTGATTTCTTACATATTTCATTTTTCAAATAATTTTCAGAATATTATTCCGATCATACTGAATTTTCACATTCATATACTTTGCGTGTATCTCAAGTCCTACACAAAATTTTGAGTAATAGGATGATTGTTACACTAATGAACGAGCGCTCAAAAGCACCTGCTCAGGGCTTCCTATTTTTTTTCATTGAAATTTGAACTCGTTGGAGAATATCAATACCATCTGAACCAGTATTACAATAACTAACCAGTATTATGGATGACTACTTAATTGGTGCGAATCTTTGAGGAACTAAAGTTCGAATATGCTTATCCCAACGTTTTGATCAAGTTTTAAAACCTCTCCAGGAAGTTCTCAATTTCCATCCGAAAGTTATCTTGTTAAAGTTTATAATTTTATACGTACACGGTTCATTAAAAGAAACTGAGTAGGTCAGTGACGCAAAGTAATGAATTCAGGGAGATGGCAATTATAACATCAAAGAAATTGTCGTGTTTGAATTTCAGTAATTATGAAAATTCAGTACAAATGAGTTAAATTTTTAGTGGCATATACAGTGGTGTTGGTCATGACTCAGCGATAATTTAAGGGCATCAAATATACCTAATATTATCGACAAAAGCACCCACATTGGGAAGTTTACCTCTTAATTGTGGAGTAGCCCCCATTTTAAATTTACTTTTTCATTCTCGTTGACCCTTCCAAATAATATCGATTTCTATGGAAATGAATGTCCTACTGATGTGAAAAAATAGTTTTTGAAAGATGATACAACCTTTTGTTAGAGAATTAGAACAATATGAAAAACATTCTACTTGAAAATGCCATAAAAAAATTCTTTAGAAAATGTTAGTAAAAAATTCACTGATTTTCTTAGTGAATCTGTAATAGTACAAGAACTAGCCACGTAGTTTAATTTTTTTCTATGATTTAACACGCAAGGATATTAGCTACACAAAAACAACACCTACATCATTTACATAATTTGAGAGTTATTGACATGACCACTATGAAAAAACTTATACTTCAATGTGCTAGTTCCTGTACTGTTGCTGTGTACTGAGAAATTCAGTAAATTTTTTCAATACAATTTTTTTGAAGAATTTTTAAATGACTTTTCTAAGTTGAATGTTTCCATATTGTTCCACTCCAATAAAAGGGGGAAGTATCATCTTTCAAAAAACATTTTTTTCATATCTTTAGGATCTTTATTTCCGAAGAAATCGATATTTGTTGTAAGGGTCAACTAAAATAAAAAGTAAATTGAAAATGGGGGCCACTCCAAAATTGAGGGGTAAACTCCCCAATGTGTGTGTTTTGTCTATAATTAGGTATATTTGATGCCCTTAAATTATCGCTAAGTCATGGCCAAACACACTGTATAAAATGAACCGATTTGTTATTTTCGAGATGGAAAACAGCTGATTATGGTGTCACTGTTTGGGAATTTTTGTATATTTTCTGAATACTTATTATGTTGAATTATTTTCATTTCTGTAAAATTGTTTACAATTCTTTGGGTTCCTCAAATTGTTCTAGAATTAACATGTTGTTAACGTATTTATGATATTGTTTTGGAAAATGAATAAAATGAAGAAATTGACTACTGAATCAGAATTTGCAACAGAATTATTTTTACACAAATGTGCATTCTTCTGACTTCAGCAATATTCTTATGATTTTTTTTTGTTTTTCAGCTCATTTCAACGTGTTTCTCGCCTGCATGTCATACGCATGGCCGTCTCCAGTCCTACCAAAACTATTCGAGCCCGAGAACAATCCCCTGGGGAACCCCATCACTGCAGAGCAAGGTGATATGATTGCAGCCATATTCTATGTCGGCGCAGCTACGGGTCCCATATTATTCTATGGAATCGTGGAAAAAAGTTGGAAGGCGAAAAGTACTTATATTCGTTTCATTCTTTCCACCATATTGTTTGGTGTTTTGGCCTTCGCCGATACAGTTCTTTTATACAATATATGTAGGGTTCTTCTAGGTTTGGGTGTTGGGGTTATGTTCAGTGTAGAGCCTGTTTATGTCAGTGAAATTCTTGCAGATGACGAAAGACCTTTTTTGATGTCGATCATGACAATATTTGCATTTTCCGGAATTTTCCTGGCAATGCTTATTGGTCCATTTGTACCCTTGTCAGTTTTCCATGGAATGATTGCTTTGGTGTCACTTCTGATCGCATTATTGACAGCTTTTGGATTCCCAGAAACTCCTTATTTCCTACTGAAGAAAAAGGGGAACAAGCTACGAGAGAATTGTTACAGAAGCTGAGAAAAGGAGATGTCGAAATGAGGTCAAGGAAATATCAGAAACTGTAGCAAGTGAATTCAGCAGCTCTTGCTGGCAAGTTTTCAGTAGCCTGAAGAACATCAAAGCTTTCTTATTATCAACCTTACCTCTTTTGATGCAGTCCTACAGTGGTATAGCCTTAATTTTGAATTACAGCCAGTGATATTCATGAAAACAAATGTGGCTATACCTGCCGAATGGTGTGCTATCATTGTCTTAGGTTTTACTCTTTCCACGACTTTCTTACTCCCTTGTTCATGAACAAAGGGGTGTCTATCCACACCCTGATGATCTATTGTCTTGGCGGTGTTGCCATTTGTGATTTTATCATGGGTATGTACTTCAAGTTCGGCCTTGAAGATGCAGCGTACGGTTGGGTACCTCTGGTCACTTTGGTTCTTTTCGTGTTGATCTACATTGTGGTTTAGATCCTATACCTTGGATGTTGATGGGAGAAACCTATCCCTTGAATATAAGATCTGTTGGTACAGCACTTTCCACCAGTATTTTCGAGTTGTCTGTTTTTCCTTCGCTGTTTTTCTTTTCTATGATAGATCCTAGTCATCTGTTCCTGTTTTCTTCAGGATGTTGTATGTTTGGTGTTATATTTTTTCAAGTTTTTCACTGATCGTGATGGGAAAAATAAGGATAGTCATGAGATGAAAACAATTGCATAACATGGAGCGAATATTGTTAGCATAGTTTGTACATTTTATTTTTAATTATTTATGATACATTTATATTATATTTTTGAATGCTTTTTGTAAGGAAATTAATGAAGATATTGTAAGAAGGTGATAAACCAGAATTTTTATTAAAAGCATTGAAACAATGATTATTTTATTCGTTCTTATTTTAGCGTTACCGAGATATCACCAACTTCAGCTCTGGTAAAAAATTGGAGTCAGAATTGAATTCAGTTTGTTCTGCAGAAAAACTTATTGACCAAAGTTTTAGAATATATTCAAATCTAGAATCTAGTTTAGTTCGAAATTTTACATTACGCTCTATGAGCAGGTACAAGAACTTGTGTCAAATCATAAATTTTTGTGAGGTTTTAGTTTTACCAGAGTTATGATTACAATTCGATCAAAGTTTGATATTTTGATATAGTTTCATTGATTTTAATATTTTTTCAATATTTTATTTGATCGTTGACAACCAGAATAACATTTGTTCAAAGTTATCGTTAACAGGTTAACTTCCGTAGAAAATTACATCAAAAAATGAAAAATTCACGGTGAGTTTAAGATTTGAATAGAAAACTTGAATTCTTGAATGAATAGAGTGAAAGTAATGTCTCAGGAAAATTGAATTATCGTTTTTTTAAAACGAACATGCACTGAAAAGCTTCTGACTTAACGTCAAAGCTTTCTCCAATTTTCGCGATCCATTGAATGTTCATAGTTATTCAATCAAATAATTTATCTATCGCTAAATTAATAAATGAGTTCAATACAAGATTTTTTCGCTTACCTCATTACAAATTGAGTAAACACTCTTGATGGGAAAACATTTTTATTCTGCATAAGAATACATTCGACATAACATTAATTTCTATGTTTTAGTAGAGTTCTATTGCTTTTGAATACTTTGTGTTCGGTTGCCCATGACAATTGCACATTAAAAAAGTAGAAATTGAATAATAAAATGGGTCATTATCGTTCAACTTTGTAAACGTTGAACTGAGCTTTCATTTGAAGTCACGGAAAAAATATTTTAGCTTCCGAAAAGTAATTTGGATAATAATAGTACCATTAATAGTATTCAAGCACTGAGCCTGCCCTGTATAATGGTGTCAAGTCTATTTCTGTTTTCATAGGGAATAAGGAAAAAATACATTTTGTCATTTTCGTGTCATACATTTCCCGAAATAAAAATTTCTCGTTGGATTGTGAACAGTTATACCTATCATAAAAGATCAATATGTAAACAAGCACCATTTTCAAAATTCCCAAAATATCAGGCTTCAAAATCAATCAGAATTTTCTGCCAATTTGAGAAATATGCATTCAAATTCTCAATACCATCATATTTTCCTGTTTATTTATTTGCCCTAAAAAGAAAACAACAATTTTCCAAACAAATATACATTTGTCCCATTTAATTATAAATATAAAATGCACTAGTATGCAAAAAGAAAATCGACCACGGAGAGGTGAATCAACTTTGATTTCAACGCAATCGATCACCAACTGTGGGGTGATTTCAAATGAGAAGCGGTTATTTTTCGAATACTTAGTTGGTTTTCCTGGAATTTGAGTAGATTTTTCGAGTGATGGCATCGTGGAATTACTTCGCTAATTTTCTCAGAAGATAATATCAATTTTCATTGTTTGTGTGGGTGAGTATTAACATTTTTTTGGTTTATTCATAGTGTAGAGGTAAAATAGAACATTGGTTAGTGTCTCAGCTTTGTTTCAAAAAAATAACTGTTTATAGTTTCCCATTTTTTCTTAGATAATAGGTTAGATAATATATTCATTGAAACTTCGGAAAGAATCGCAGATATTCCTTTGTAGCTTGGACCTGGGTAATTTGATGAATATATTTTATCCTTAGGTTATTAATAATATAACATCTATTTGTCGATTATCATTTTCAAGCGCTCGTTCTACTTAAACGAGTGCTATATCGTTATGCCGAAGTGTCTCTCGTTTTCGAATTCTGAGCCAAATATGATTTGAAACGATATAATGACTTGAAATTTTCAGGACAGGTTCGGTTCCTATATGCTGCGGTTAAGTTCATTTACGTCCAAAATCCTACAGCCATTAAAATTTCTTATCCTAAATATCTCATACAGCATTTCATGGTCATAGTGTTTACAGAACCATAGAAAATAAAATCGAAATGTTGAAAAGAAATATCCTTATATTTCCTAAACAAATTATCCGTTCTGAATGAAATTTATTTCGGTAGTGAAGATGTTTATACTGAATGTTTATGCAGAATTTCGACAGCATCGCATAATCAGAACCGTTCAATTTGATTTTTATCTAAGTTACCGATTTTTTCGAATAATTCAGAATTTGTCAATTCAATCGAGCTGAAATTTTGCAGTCAAATGTTCAATTTCAATTGAAAACAGTACGCAAAATTTGTAGGAGTTTCGTTAATGAAACCATAAAAAGGTCTAGTAATCAAAAAAAAATTAATATTCCATGAAATCTAGTTTGGGATGTAAATTGGTAAGGTGAATGATCAGAACTCTCAATTATTTTTCGAATGAATTGAATGTGGAAAAACTAAAATTTAAATTTTTTTCTGAAAACCATCAGAAATTAACACCTTCTGGCGAAGAATAAACCAAAATCTCCAGTCACTACTTTTCTTCCCAAAATCTCCAATAATTAACCACTCTACAGAATGTATTTCCCATTAGTATCTTCATCAACCCCTGCATATTCTTCAACCCACATTCGCTAGAAACACATAATCCTCAGAGGAGCAGGCTAAAGCAGTATAAGCAGATATTCATAACTGGACAGCTATCTCTCCTCCATTTTGCCAGGCCTGCTTGGACCATGACAGTTTTCATTAAACTGTATCAATATACCCGCTCTCCGTTGGAGGCGGTTTTTACCAGCTGAGAATTTTATTTCACATTAATTCCTTAGACCCTCGGAGGAAAACTGAGGCTATGTGTTTTTTTCTTTGCCGAGTGGAAATTGAGAAATATGTTCTGCGCGTTAACTGTGTTGAGTGGAGTTCTTCATCTGGAGGAATCAACAGCTTCTCGGTGCCGATTTGATTGGAGTTGTTAATGAGCCTTTCCACTGATTTCCAGAAAAAGAAATCATTCAAGAATTAATAACTCCTCAGACAATTATATATAGCTGTTATCCGTTTTGAGCGCTCGTTCTACTTGAACGACTGCTAAAGGGTTTTCCAAAAGGGGGTGTTATTTTGAATAGCCGCTATTTCGGTAGATGTCACGTCTGAAGCTGACATTTTTGACATTTGACAAGAGAAACGACGCCGTTGATAAAAATGGAACGATACACGCTTCAAGAACTTATTGAAATTTTGAAATTCACTATATAAATGTGTGAAAATTTCGGTTCGGTAAAACTTGAAACATTTTTGGCTCGTCGTGAAGCACCTTGTCGGACCGCAATAAAGAAATGGTGGAAAAATTCGAGCTGTTGAGATAAGTTAGTGACGTAAGAATAAAACCCGAGCACGTCGCTCAAGAACAGACGAGAATATTGCTGCTGTAGCCGAAAGGGTTGAAGAAAAAACCCAGGTGTTCTTTCTTCGTCGTTCTTTGGAATTAGGCATTCTTCAAACGTCATAACACGTCATTTTGCATGGAGATTCGTGTCTTAAGGCTTATAAAGTTCAGTTAACACGAACTCAAGCGGGCCGATCATCAACAACATCATGTCTTTGCTGATTGGATCGTCTTTGGGGTCACATGAAAGAGAAGGTCTATGCCAATAGCCCAGCATCGATTCAAGACCTCAAAGATGGAATTCGTGAGCTTTCGAGGACATAGTCATAGTCACGATTTGGTTATGGAAATTTCATTAAACGATAGGTCTGTAAGCGTGGTCGTGATGGACATTTGCTTGATGTTATTTCCCACTATTAACGGCATAGTCTTCTTTTTAATGAAAAAAAACCGATCAGTTATATTGAAAAGTGGCATTTTTCTTTGAATATCAAAATAACACCTCTTATTGGAAAACCTTTAGCTGTTATCCGTTTTGAGCGCTTGTTATAGTTAAACGAGTGCTATATTGTTTTGACCAAATGTCTGTAATTTTCGAGCCGAAAACGGTATCAAACTATAGCGTTCGGCTTCCTGAAGACGAATTCGTGGTCAAACTCAATTCCGAAAGGCCATCCGGCCGTAAGCACGATAATTTTCGAAAATATAGTCCTAGAGACTTGAGTTCTTCGTGAACCAGCAAAATTCCACAGGGTGTTACATAAAATATGGCCATTCAGAATTTTTGTTCCTCAATATCTCGGACAAAACAGAACCGATCGAAATGAAATATTGCGGCTACCTAGTCGTAAGGAGCCTTTTACGAAATTTGGTGACCAGTGTCAAAAAAAATTCGTACTGACATTTTTTTTTTCAAATTATTCAAAATTGTCCAATTCCATCGAGCTGAAATTTCTCAGTAGAATGTTGAATACTCATTCAAAACAGCATACAAAAATTTGTGGGATGTGCGTCAATACAACCATAAAAAAGTCACAGTGGTTATGAAACCAGACCTACCTATAGAATTTCTAGATTTTTAATGTTCGATTTTTCACACATTTCAATTTTCGCCTAATTTCCAGAATATAATTCCGATCCTGTTAAAATTTTAGATTGATATATTTAGTATCAATCTCAAGTTCTTTACGAAATTTTGAAGTAATAGCCTGCTCAGGGCTGTTCTCAAATTTTCAATACCTAGCTTTTCATTATTACCTTCTACAGAAGCTTGACCTATATTATAGAGGTCTCAAATACTATTATAAATATTTGTTTCATGATTACCTCTCTCATTATCCCTGATCTTCCCAAATACAGAGCGCACTAATTTATTCAAAACATGATATAGATATGCATTCGTTCATCCTACACTTACCTCCCGAATAACATCAACCATAAAGATTAGCAAATCTAACATTGAATTCGAATCTTTATGGTCCTCTAGTTTAAACTGCTCTGACCCAATTTACATGAACATCCTCAAGCAAATGCGTTCCACTGACTTACCTTCGTAGTGTATATGCACCAATAAAAGAGGCTGTAAACTTAACGATTACGACTATGGAAGATCTAGCAGTTTATGCAGACCCTTCTAACGTTAGATTTGATACCATTCATCGAGATTCAAGTGAAATTGCTCGTGAAAATACATTCTTGTGGGTTTTTCTAACTTCCTATGTGGGATAAAAGGAAATTTATCACGCTATTTCGAGGTCGAAAGGTAATGAAAGAGTAATGGCAGTTAAAAAAATATTATTGAGTGACGAAATGGGAAACTAATATACTGCTAAGAAAAACGCAAATCAGAAGGCTTTTTTTGAGGATTTGAGAGTTTAAGATAGGCCTTCGATTATTCCTTCAGCTACTTTCACCAAGAAATATAATTGGAGTTTGTAGATCTTCAGAACATAGATTAGATTAATGGTTTTCACAAAGGCACTATTTCTTGTATCTACCATGATTTATTGACAATATGTACCTAACTGTAACTTAACCGTGAATTTGGCAAATGTGAAAAAAATGTCAAATTTCTATCATTATGTAATACTAGCAGACCCACAGACGTTCTGTATACACAAAAATTCATTTAAATCGACCAGCCGTTTAGTTGCAAGAGTAGATGAATAACCTAAATTATGACTACTGCGCCATCTGTTGATCTGATTTGTGGTCATAAAAATACAGGCATCAGGCAATCCTCGGAGACGCATTTTGGTGCGATTTCATCTTCAACCTGCCATATCTTTTGATGCATTCATCAAAATTGAATAATGTAAAAGGCAATTTCGTTCTAAATGAATACTGGGGATGAACGACGTATTTAATTGGATAGGATCAATAGCGTATTCATAAAAAAATACTCCCAAATAAGGCATAATTTTGAGAAACTTCGTAAACTTTAAAAGGTGATACCGAGGAACTTTGAAAGATAGATATATGCTATCGCGGACTTTTTGTAGAACTATTAGAGAGGTACATTTCCGTCATACATTGTTTCCATGTACGTAGTACGGTTTTGCAGCGCACCTGAAAATAGCTGATCATGGCTGATTTTGGTACTCATATTTATTATCATTGAAGTAATAGTAGGTTTCCTAAATTTTCTCGGGTGAAAAGTATAGCCTAGTTACTCAGGGATAGTGTAGCATTCTAAGGGTGAAAGAATTATTGAAATCGGTCAAGTAGTTTATGATTTCTCGTATTCAAAACCCACAAACATACAAATCTTTCCTCTTTATAATATTAGTATAGATTGAATGAAATATAACACTCAAAATACCACACCATTTTGGCTCGAACATTGCGATCAATTTATTTACATCTAAGCCCATAACCTATCATGTCGGTAAAACAGATCTCATTCCAACAAAGCAACGTTGCCGCATCTACACGATACACCGCTACACCCTCGATTATAGCTGAAATTGCATAAATTGAAGTTTTGTTGCACCAATATAAAGGGACTATCCATATTGCATTTGGAATTCCTTTGGAATTACTATCCCTATGTTTGATTAAATGAGTCCATGTTGACTGCAATATCGGTCCTGGGTTTAAGGACTGGGGGTAAATATAGAATCCCGCGCTATTTGATGGAGTTTCATTGATATTCTAACACTTTTTCATAATTACATAGGAATTGAACTCTAAGTTGTCAATTTTGCAAAAGAAAGTTAACACGATTTCTTTTATAATGTACTATTCAACAAATATAATACTATGTTAATTGACCATAGCTTCAAAAGTATCTTTTAAATCCCTCACCATTGCCACTAGAATATTGCGATCTATTTATTTACACCTAAGCCCATAAACTTATCATGTCGGTAAAACAGATCTCATTCCAACAGAGCAGCGTTGCCGCATCTACCGATGCACCGCTACACCCTCGATTATAGCTGAAATTGCATAAATTGAAGGTTTTGTTGCACCAATAAAAGGACTATCCGCGTTGCATCTGGAATTCCTTTGGAAAATTACTACCCTATTGTTTGATTAAATGAGCCCATCATGTTGGCAGCATTACGGTCTCTGGGTTTAAGGACATGGTGAATATAGAATCCCGCGCTATTGATGGAGTTTCATATAATAGAGAGATGCGGATCACCTATCGGAATTAACTTTCTGCAAGAACGCACATCTGATAGGATCGATCCTGTGGGGACTTCCAATAAGTTTGTGGTTACTATGTTGGGAAATAGGAAACTATTTATGTTTAAATGCTGGAATCCTTTGAGGCAAGCCAAGTTTCAGAGAGGAGGATTTCGTTTTCTCTTTTCATAGGTACGGCAGCATTTCCTCTGGTACATTATAATCAATTTCAATCGGATAACCGGTAATCATTGTGGTTTGCCAATTGCATTCAAGCGGTTTTGGTTATTCTTGGTACAAAGTAATGACGTCATGAATTAGCCCTTCGACGTCATAAGTTTGAACTGCAAATGACCAGACACAAGAGCTGGGGTTAAACTTCTGGTTACAAGAAAAGTATAGGGTTGTATGCGGCAAATTTCAAAAGTTGTTGACTGACGAAGCATACGCGAAGAATATTTTATATATTTTTATATTGAGAAAACTATTTCAACAGTTTCAATTATCGGCTTAGTTTCTTTCATTTAGGAATTGAACTTATCTATTGAAATCTCTAAGTTAGGTTCGGAAATTAACGCATCCAAAGCTTCTGACTTGTTAATATTATTTAACATAGAATTTCCGGAGTTCTGAAAGATTGCTGATATTGTTTGAGTATAACAAAATTCTTTCCTTACTTGGATAATGGGAAAAGCTTTGTGTTACAATTAATAGCTCTTGACTGTTAGGAGAAATTAGGAAATCTTGTTTAAGTTCTCAAAAGAAGTTTCATTAACAGCAAACTTTACAGTGACGGTGGGATGAAGCCAAATACCACATCGATATCAATACATTTGAATTTAAATCTATAGTATAGTATCCTCCTGTATATTTTTCTGCAATATTTTCTCTTCGAATTATTTCTGTCCGAACAAAAAACTTTTTTTGTCTAGCGGAACATTCTGAAAAACCTATGTTCATCGTTACATTGAATTCACGTTAATATTTTGGAATGCATGTAGTTGAACTTGAAGCATAATTTACATTTGCAAATTGAATTTTGAATTCATTGATAAAACAAAAATATAAATATAACCTATATTGACATTGACAAATAACCAGAAACCGTATTCAAGCGACGAGAGCCGAGGGCCAGTTATTAGTTCTAGGACAAAAGAGAATAACCAAGGGCTGAACCAATAATAACCGCAGTTATTATTGGTTATCCGCTTGAAATTGATTTAGTTTTGGATTTGTTGTTCAATCTGATTCAACAGAGTTCGAGTACATAAAACTGCTACGCTTGTTCGTTTGGCCTAACTTTAAATCAAATTTGAATATTCTTGAGATTATTGTTTACCGCTCTAATAATTTATCAACTTTCCAGCTGCCGTATTCTCGACAAGTGATCTTTCAAAGCGAATACGAACTTCATTGCGCGGTTTGCATTTTTGCAGATAAAAGAGGGACTCGCGCAATGAAGTTCGTATACGCTTTGAAAGATCACTTTTCGAGAATATGGCACCTGTTTGCAATATCATCATGAAATACTGATTTTAAATCTTATGGGAGATGATGCCTTCAGCACTTGTGAAAACATTTATATCGAAATATTAGAATTCTTTCGTTTATTTCGATAGGTTTTCCTATGATTGTACTAACCCAAGTCCCATAAGTTATTATATATTGGAAGTTATTGGGAAAAATGGATAGTTTAAAAAAATTGTGATCTATGCAATCTTCTTGAAATCCCTCGAAGCAAATATTTCTTGTGAAAATCTTTTCAACATTTCGATTTAATTTATGCTTCTGTTTAACACTATGGCACCAAATTTCGCATGAGGCTCATTATGAGCATCTTACATGTGGCCGCAAAATTTGATTTCGATCTGTTTAGTTTTGTCTGAGGTATTGAGGAATAAAAATAGGATTTATTTTATTTCTTGAAAACTAACATTTTACGAGAATAAATAGTATCATCATCAAATGCAATGTTCTATTTCGTTTCACGGCTACATTTACTGAGGCTTCTTCATTGAAACAATTTCTGTCCTACACTCATATTCTGGTAGGATCGCTTCATCAACTGGTATCGTAAGGATGTAGCAAAAATGGCAATTCTTTTCACCACCCGAAGAGGAAAACAAACCGCACGCCAATGCATAATTTTTCTGCATTCCAGTAGATCACAGCGGATTATTTAAAACTCATCAAACTTCTCACGTGTTATCACGAAAAAATTGAATAATAGCTCAATCCTGTATCTCACACTTCCGGTGTAGGCATTTTAAAATACGAAAACTGTAGCCAATGACAAGGTCGCAAATAATGAGGACGTTCGTATACAGGTGTATTTTGAATGCCACACAGTATCGAAACAAGAGACGGAATAATTATCGCAGATTTCCACCTGGAAACTAATATTTAGATTGCATTACTTTACTTTACGAAGGTGCAAGCATGTGTATCATCGTGTGTGCATCTAGATCCGAGTTTTTATACAATCTCTAACCGGTCGTTTGACTTTTGACAGTGCGCAGAAGCACCTGGAGTACTTAAAATTCGACTGCTTCAACTGTCACAACGGTGTGTGGTGGACCTGTTCATGTGTTAAGATCCAAGAGGTCATCCCAGGAGTTGAAATATAAACAAAAAGATTGAGAATGAAGACCTGGGATATTCTTTCGAACCTTTTAGGCCATTATTATACGTTTTTCATAACGTTTGTAGGTGAGTTTTGCGAAGTACCAACGTGTTAGTGACTTTGATATAATATTATTTGTGCGGTTGTTTTTCCCTCGCTGCATTAGGCACTTAGTGTTCAATTTTTTTGGAAAGTTGAATTGAAGTAAATATTTCCTGTGGGTATTTGAGATGAAAAACATTATTTAACCTGAGAAGCTGTGTGAGTAATTAAAATTGGCAAGATTTCAGTAGAGAATAGGCAATATATATTCTTTCGAAACAAGAGCTCACATAAAAGTATACATAAAACAAAAATAAATATCCCTAACTGAGGTAAGTGCAAAACGGGGTACCATACCATTTTTTCGTATGATACCATAGAGCTCAGGGAAAAACCTCAGTAGAAAAAACCCTGTCTCAACGTTCTTTCAAAAATAAAACAAAAACTATTCGAATATTGAAGGCAATAACTAATGACAACAACGAAAAATGCTCAATAAAACTACAAAATAAAAGTTCAATTCAACTTTTTTTTAATGAAGATTTCAGATGAAGATTATTTTTTATAAGTTGAAGATAATATTCTGAGGGTACAAATTTATATGACAGAAATACAATAAAATAGGTAAACCTTCTATGACATAACGAGACAAATTTTGAATTGATACAATATTTCACACTTAGAAAGTGAATTTGAAACACACTCAGCTTATATGAAATAGGGAGACTTTTCATCTGGCTAAAAAGTTTACAGAAAAATAACGAGAATATACTCAATTCTTTATTGGCGTGATCATAACTGATATATGCAAGATTCTCCAACTTATACATAGAGAATTCTGTCCTAATTAGTCATTTGGCCTTCAGTATTTTTCTACCTGATCTCTTCTCGTTTTTAATAATTATTTCATTTTAATTGTAGTTGCGGTTTTTTGCACATATATTCATACAATGTAATATCATGCCATATTTCAAATTTTCTGAAATATGCAACAATCGGAAAATGTATGGATGTTGAATAAACAAGGAATGAATACAGTATATTGCCTATAATGCGGCTATTCAATAGCAGAAAAAAATAGTGAATGAAGGAAATTTTTCCTGTTATTCTCGTGAAATGTTTTCGCTCAATTGATGAAGATCAATAATATAAAATGTGCATGTATACAAGTTCTTTCATTTCTTAGAATTCAGTTTCAATCACATTTTTTCTTCAATAGATATCGGAAAATTAAACCGTGAAATTGAAAGTCATCTCGGTTAATGCGAGAAATTTTAAATATATAGTCCGTTCACGGAAGGTTGAGCACATAGTAGGCGTTTCTTTATTTATCTGAGTTGGCGGTATTTACTGTCATAAAGAAAAATAAAGTCAACGTTGACGAATGTACTCGGTTCCGTCCGACGAGCTTGCGAGTTATCAGAGAACTCTATACAATATTGACAACATTGCGTATCAATCTGACAAGAAAATAAAAAACATAACCTAAAATTTTAATATATACAGTGGAATATGTAAAATTTCCATGGCCAACCAACGGCTCAATCTTTCGAAACGGACTATATTTTCAATTAATTCAATGAAAATGATCGTAAATTTTTTCCGTGTTATTCCCAATCATCGAGAAAAAAATTAATAAAAAACAAATTATTATTATTATTTTCATTCGGTGAGAGCTCTTGTGTTTCTTTACAGGCATTTGGTCAGAAGAATAGCATTCTATTTCTCATAAAACAAGCACACAATAAAAATAAATTGAATCAAACCGCCGATACAGAATTTTGCTGCAATATAACAGAATCTTATGAAATCAAAACGAGTTACCACTTCAAGTATCCTTTCCAAAAAGTTCATTCATAAAAAAAACATGCAAAACGTTCTGTCTCATTTTCAACATATATCGTATCGTCTCTTTTTCAAATAACTTTGGATATTTAGGTGAACTGATAACATTAACTGGACGATGGAAATATTTCGAAACTACTACATTATTCATGAGTTTATGGATGTCATTCATTTCTAGGCAAGTAAGCTTTTACGCAATGGTTTTGGTCAGCGCTAATTTTTAAGTAAAGTAGTTATTTGGGAGAATCATAAATCACAAAGAGACAAATAATAATGAGACTCAAGATTTGAAGACATGAGTCGAATAAATGAGATCAAAAGTTCTCTGGAAAGTCGATTATTATTAGCGTTTTTCAAGAATCGATGCTTCATGCAATCAAGAGCTCATTTAAATAAATTTATGTAATACCATTGTATAAGGCCATCCTTATACCAACACCTCTATATCCGGGAATAATATAAGAAATGAAAAGTCAACTCTCGAGTCAAACATATACAGGGTGATTTTTTTAAGTGTTTCATTAGACGTTTCGAGGAAGGAATTGTAATACAGATTCAAGATTTAGGATTTTGTTTAAGAGTACATGAACTTTAATTGTAAAATATTTTCAAGAGGAATCTACTTCCGGTTTCACGGAAACGAATGTAACTTCGTTATTCAAATGCAACACTCTGTATATTTTTACATATTCGAATTCTTCGTTCAATTCTACACTGATTTGATGTATGATATGTGCAACCACTCAAGCGGTTCTTGAATTATAGCTGATTATCAATTTTTTGAAAAAAGGTTGTCACAAATTAGTGTCCATATCTTCAAAATCCCTCATTACAAGAATTCTTTTGCAAAAGTGGAACAAAAGAAAGTACGATGATACTGTTTCTTGTATAACTTATGAGGAAATATTATACAGGGTGTCTGAAAAAGGGCCCCAAAGTGAGCCTCAATAAAACTATGAAATCTCACTTTTTTCAAATGGCAACCCTATAATTTTGTAATTCCAATCGATTGCTCGTCAAAAACCAGTTATGGTGCCCCGAACATTTCATGCCTCTAAAATCAGTATTTTTGCCGTTATTCAATAAAATTCGAATTTCACGATTAAAGACAGGTTGTGAGCTTGCATTTTGAAGTAGGCTATGTTAGGAACTGTCATTCTTACTTTTTCTTACAGATCAAGCATTAAGCAAAACATGCAAAAAATTTCACTGGAATGATATATCAAGGGTATGTTCTTTATTTACGGCAAATGTAACAAATTCCTAGAAAAATAATCAGAAATTCAACGAACGAAATTCGCATTTACTGACTTTAACGAAATAAAATCAAAATTCCTGTGCAACCTGTCTGATGGAACCTCTTGGATTTGCGTGAAAATGTCCTAGAATATTTATTTGATTTTTTTCATTATCTGTTACTGTATTCACACGATTCTGTTTTGGGTTAATGCTTCCACTACGGAGAAAATTGTTTTGATACTTCCTGAACTTCGATTTTGTTAAAGGTGGTAAATGTGGATTTCTTTCGTTAAAAGTTCTGACTGCCCTTTTTAATATTTTGTTACATTCACCATAAATGAAGAACATATTCAATACATCACTGTTCCTGTAATTCATATTTTGCATAGTGGCCGATTAATCAAAAAGTATGAATGACAGTTCTCTAAAATGCATTATAAATCAACCATAGACTATGAAATCAACAGACATAGCCTTCTTGAAAACTTCTATCCTAATAAATCTATGGTTAGACTAAGAAACCTTGATTCAATCCTGAAATTCGAATTTTATTCAATAACGGCAAAACTACTGATTTTAGAGGCATGAAATGTTCGGGACACCCTAACTAGTTTTTGACGAGCCATCGATTGGAATTACAAAATTATAGGGTTGCCATTTGAAAAAAGTGAGATTTTATAGTTTTATTGAGGCTTACTTTGGGGCCCTTTTCAGACATCCTGTATAATATTTCTTCATAAGTTATACAAGAAACAGTATCAGCGTACTTTCTTCTGTTCCACTTTCGCAAAAAGAAATTTTTGTAATGAGGGATTTTGAAGATATGGACACTAATTTATGACAACCTTTTTTTTCAAAAAATTGATAATCAGGCTATAATTCAAGAACCGCTTGAGTGGTTGCACATATCATACATCAAATCAGTGTAGAATTGAACGAAGAATTCGAATATGTAAAAATATACAGGGTGTTGCATTTGAAATAACGAAGTTACATTCGTTTCCGGTGAAACCGGAAGTAGATTCCTCTTGAAAATATTTTACAATTAAAGTTCATGTACTCTAAAACGAAAATCCAAAATCTTGAATCTGTATTACAATTCCTTCCTCGAAAACGTCTAATGAAACACTTAAAAAAATCACCCTGTATACCAATTCCATATTCAAGCATCTATCGAAATATCATACTCGAGTAAACAAACAGATACATATATGTGGCGTATTTCTGTATCAATCTTAACCCAAAAATATTGAATCGAAGAAAAATAAATATTTCCCTGTCGAAATTCAAATACCGAGAAATGTTATGGCGAGGAATATGAAGAAATAAATAAAGATCTAGTCTAGCCGAAGAGTCCAAGAGAAACTGAGAAAAGAAGACAGATCTGAATTGATGCGGAAGACTTGAGGGGGTGATTCCTCAAATCAGATATTAAAAAGGTTTTCATGATAGTAGATCCGAAAATGCATTGTTTCCAAGATACAGGGGTGTTAAGGTTTCATCTAAGAACTTATTCGAAAATATTGGTATACTACTGAGATATTCTGTAGCAATAACTCTAAATTATGTAACTTACAGATTATGTGAGTGTTGTTTTGTAGCTAATATCCTTGCGCGTTAAATCATTGAAAAAAATTATACTTCAATGTGCTAGTTCTTGTACTATTGTGATTTACTGAAACTTTTTGAAGAATTTTTTATGGCGTTTTCAAGTTTAATGTTTGTATATGTTATACTTCAATGAAAGGTGGTAGTATCATCTTTCAAAAAACATTTTTTTCACATCTGTAGGACCTTCATGTCCAAAGAAATCGATATTATTTGGAAAGGTCAACGAAAATGAAAAAGTAAATTTAAAATGGGGGCTACTCCAAAACTAGGGGGTAAACTTCCAAGTTTGGGTGTTTTTGTCGATAATATTAGGTATATTTGATAACCTTGAATTATCGCTAAGTCATGACCAAACACACTATATAGAAGATGTTATGATGTAGATTTTCATAAAAAATCACCGTCTTGAATATTTTACATCAATTCAGAAACACCCTGTATATTTAGGTCCTTTCAAATTCAAGGATGCATATTATATAATTACGACATATATTGCTAACTTTCATAAGAGATTTCAGTTTTTAATTCATTGATAGCAAACTTAACATATTTTTCCATTTGCAGCTCACTCCGCTTCTTCATGATATGTATAACAGCGGCATGGACCTCTCCAGTACTAGCGAAACTAAGCGAGACCGAAGATAATCCCTTGGGGGAACCCTGACTCCCGAAGAGAGCGATCTCATTGGTTCCCTGTACTTCGTTGGAGCTTCTGCAGGTCCACTCCTCTGTATATTCACCGTAGACACCTTCGGAAGGAAGAATATACTCATGTGGTTATCTATGATATCACCAATATCATACGTACTCCTATCTTTCGCTGAAACTGTTGAGCTTTATTATTACACCAGGTGTTTTTAGGTTTATATGCTGGTGCAGCATTGAGCATTGAGCCTGTTTATGTTGCTGAGATAGCTGGACCTCAGGAAAGAGATTTTCTCATGGCTTGTGTCAGCGTTTTCAACTACGGTGGCATTTTAGGAGCTTATGCTATAGGCCCTTTTATTCCACTATTCTACTTTAACAGTCTTATAGCAATATTTTCTTTCGCTTTTCTTATATTACTGGCTTTAGGTTGCCCTGAAAGCCCTTATTACGTAATGCAAACTGAAGGTAAACAAGAAACAAGGTTATTACTGAGAAAGTTACGTAAAGGGGACGTTGAGGCTGAGCTCCAAGAAATAGAGAAGTCTGTTAAAAACCGAGGTAAAACCTCCTACTTCAAAATTTTCACATCTACGAAGTACTTCAAACCATTTGTTTTAGCAACGATGCCTTTAATACTGCAACAATATTGTGGTATCACTTTAGTGGTCACTTACAGCCAATTGATATTTTTACAGACAACATTTCAATTCCTTCCCATATATGTTCGATCATAGTTGTATGTCTTCAAATATCTTCTTCGTCCTTACACCAATGTTGCTCAAGTCACAGAGGTTCACTCAAAGGTCTCTGCTTATGTGAGCTTCACTGGTTTGGGGGCTGAGCAATTTGGTACTTGGTCTCTTCTTTTTGTATGGAAAGGAAATTGATTATTTGAATTGGTTGCCCCTGATAGGTTAGTAGTTTTCGTACCTTTTATAATTGTGGGATAGATCCCATACCTGGATAACACTAGGGCAGGTCTATCCATTGAAAGTAAATACTATGGGATCAGCTTTGTCAACAAGTATATTTTTTATTTCTATTTTTCCCGTGTTGTATATGTTTTCCAAGGTTGACCTTAGTTATTTATTTTTGAGTTCTGCTGTCAGTTGTATGGTTGGGATCCTGTATTCGAAATTTATTTCACTGAAAATGGCAGTGATGAAAAAGTGGAAAACACTTAGATATTTAACGAAAATTTTTAAACGATATGAGTAAACAAACTTGCCCTGTTTTAGGAAATAGATATATCGTGAAACATTTCTGTGATATTGTAGATCGCCTTATTGGTTGGAGGATTTATTGGAAATGACAAAATATATGGCAAACTAGATTGAATATTTGTTCCTTGAATGCTTCAAGATAACCTTACCATTGAAAGTAATTATATTAGAAACAGCTATACGATATTTTCTGTAACAATATTTTTTATATTCGTTTGATTAAGATGACCATAGTTTTTAATTCTTGATTTTCATTATTTGTTTTGTGTTTTGTTTGTTTGAATTATTTTTAATGAAAATAGTGTGATGTTGAAAAATTATAATACCTAAGTAGTAATGTTTTCTTTTTATTACGAAAAATGCATTCGATAATAATAACAAAAAACTTGACTTACTCTAAGGTATCTGTTTACTGTTTGTAAGGAAGTTCTGTGATAGTATACATGTATTTATATTTTGGAACAATGGTATTTATTATATTATAATTATATTGAGTTTATTATTCAATTTTTACAGTGGAAAAATGAATTCTAAATCTTATTATTAAAGATGATCCCTCAGAGAATTCGAGAAAATTGAAGATTGAAAAAATGCTATCGTTCATATTTAAATATTGAATTGAATGAAAACAAATAACATTCAAATGAGTTTTCAACAAGAAATATTTTTTTGTACAATTGTCAAAAAAACTTCACTTTTCTTCATCACTATGGATGCGTGAATGATTACAATTTTTCACCATAAAAAAATCTTTTTTGTACAACTGACAGCGAACAATGTTAAAATTGATTGTTTACGCGGAGGCTTGTAAATAATATATTTTTTGCAACCATCAAAAAATTTTGACATTTTCGTACTATTTTCAGGTGCAAAAGCCATACATTTTTTTACCGTACAGAAATTTACTCGTTGCTTAGCAACACTTTTAATCCAAGGATTAAAAACGCTACTTTCAATCCTAGGACTAAAAGTAATTATTGCATTTGACGTCTACTTGACAATTAATATTCACCAACCATACCAGATATCCCAGACTACCGAATTGCTATCGCTGTTATAATTAGTGTTCAAATTTATAATATTACCAAATTATGAACGATTTTTGAATAAAACCAAATTTATTTTAATTTGACTTGGTTGGAGAAAAAATAGTATATATTATTAACACGCTTCCACGTTAATTAACGTCACTTTTAACACTCATATGATTTTGAATTTTATTGTCATTGCCAAATCGCCCATTTCATTATCAAGATAGAGCAGTTGTACAAAAAACATTGTATGGTATTTGTGTTAAAAGTGATTTTATTTTGTTCGTGAAATTGTTCAATTTTTTTACTCACAAAATGAAGCGTATTTTTTAACACTCATATCATTAAAGCTATAGTCCGTTCACGAAAGGTTGAGCCGTCGGTTGGCCATGGAAATTTGGCATATTCTTTCTATGCATTTATCAAAATTTTAGGTTATGTTGTTTGTTTTCTTGTCAGTTTGATACGCAATGTTGTCAATATTGCATAGAGTTCTATGATAACTAGCAAGCTCGTTGACTTTATTTTACTCTTATGACAGCAAATACTGTCAACTTCAGATAAATAACCAAACGCCTACTATGCGCTCAACCTTTCTTGACAGACTATATTTTCTGTGACGGGAAAAAATTTGACATTTTATATCTCTTGACAGGTCACAAAATATAACTTTTTACGCACTTATTTTTTTAGCTGTCAAAAAAAGTAGGTAAGTGTCTATATATCCGGAAAAAAATACTCACACTTTTCCCGAGGAAAAAAGTAGTTTCGTCGAAAGTTATATTTCTTTCACTATTAAATGGTCGTTTTTTCTGTCACAGAAAAAAAGTGTATTATACCTACACGGGAAAAATATTAGATTTTAAATCTCGGTTTTTTGTCTTCCTCCGCTTCGCGTCGTTAATAAGAGTAAGTTTCTATAGTAACGACAGAGAAAGATCTGTGGATCTGGATTCTGGATGTATAAAAATATTGTATAGGAAGCAATATCTATACTAATATTATAAAGAGGAAAGATTTGTATGTTTGTGGGTTTGATACGAGTTAACTCATAAGCTACTAGACCGATTTCAATAATTCTTTTACCCTTAGAATGCTACACTAACCCTGAGTAACATGGGCTAATCTTTTTACCCGAGAAAATTGAGGAAACCTACTATAACTTCAATGATAATAAATATGAGTACCAAAATCAGCTATTTTCACGTAAGACGTACATGGAAACAATGTATGACAAAAATGTACCTCTTTAATAGTTCCACAAAAAAGTCTGCGATAGCATATATCTATCTTTCAAGGTTCACTCGGTATCACCTTCTAAAGGTATCCGAATGTTTCTCAAAACTATGCATTATTTGGGAGTATTTTTTAATGAATACACTATTGATCCTTTTCCAATTAAATACGTCGTTCATCCCCAGTATTTAAATTAGAACGAAATTGCCTTTTACATCATCCAATCATGATGAATACATCAAAAGATATGGTAGGTTGAAGATGAAATCGCACCAAAATGCGTCTCCGAGGTAGGCACTAGGCGGGTAGGAGAAGGTACCGAAGTGTGAGGGATGTATGAATGTATTTGGATTGCCTGATGCCCGTATGTTTATGATCACAAATCAGATCAACAGATGACGCTGTAGTCATTATTTAGGCTATTCATCTACTCTGCAACTAAACGGCTGGATCTAACTAAATGAATTTTTGTGTATACAGAACAACGTCTGTTGGGTCTGCTAGCCTTTAATAATTTCAGACGATGTAAATTCACGTTCACAGTTGTACAAAAAATGTTGGTTGTATTTCGTGCTTCTAAAATTCGTGTTTTTATGCCATGAAAAACCACTAATTTCACGCACTTAATGCAAAAATAACTAAAACACTAAACAAAAAATAATCAGATAGCTACCTGCAACGGAGACCATCCTGATAAGTAATAATAAGATTCAATAAAGAATGCAAATTCACTGATGTTTTCATTCTTGAAAAATGGAACTTTCCTGAATGAGTCGCACGTGTTGAAATATAGGTACACTCTACTTTCGTACTAGTTATTACTCATTAAAAGGCTTATCAATGATGTCACCATTTGTCTAAGATCCATTTCAGTTACAAGAGCACTTTATGTTGTGAGAATTGCGAAATCCTATATTAGCACTTTTTAAGTAATTGTGAATGGAAATTCTTGATAAGGGCTCATTAGTTGAAAGATTATCTGGGTGTTTTCATTATCTTTGGATAGAACAATCGGAAGTAATGGAAATAACCTAAATAATCTTTCATTTCTTTCATTAACTTTTTTAACTTTCACAGACAGAGATTGATTTCAAGAAAGTCATAACTGAAATTGAATGCTAAAAAGTGAGTGAGTTTTGGATTATATAAAAAATCAAGAGGTAGGTACCTTTTTGAAAATATGTAGAAGAATACTTAACAATATTGACAGTTCAGTACAAACTGAAATAGGGAAAGGGTATACAAAATGACATACATTCTGAAAAACTTTGAAAATTTCAATGAAAAAATCGTATTTGTCTAAAAATTGTCGAACAGAAACATATTTTCAGTTATCATATAAACAAGACATTTTTGACATAAAACACAATATTGTTATCTAGTTGATGATAACGAAAATGGAGAGCATAAATTTATTTTATCCACTCCTATAGAGTAATATGTCAATTATTAAACTAATTTGTAATAGTACAATTACACACACATTTAATTTTTTCCACCTAGCTGACGCTGAAGGCTAATTCTAGCAGAAGTAGACTGTTGAGTACCATTTTTTATTAATGATTCTGAAAGTTGAGTGTTGAGCGCAGTTTTTAAGCCTACTGAGAAACCATGAAGTAACCTGTTTACATTTTTAATTTAAATTTGAAAATTTAGATCATGATCCAAAATACGTAACTTTTTCACTTGAGACCAACATTTCTATAAATTTTATCAACTTAACGATGCTGATTATTTTATGTATAAAAGTACATTTCATGGTGATTTATTTACAAAAAAAATATATCAGAAAACTCTTGTACATTTTTTAATATCTTTTTTAATATGGTCAAGTAGAAAATTCTCAAAATTTCATAAAAAAAAATTCATAACTCGGAAACCGTGAAAAATCGCATAACATACATGGCGTTGATTCGAATACCCCATGAGACGAGGGACCTGTTTTTTTCTTTTGGATGTCAATCGTCCGGCCACCCTGTATATGCACGCAAAATTTTCTTCCTCTCGTCCGAAGATAAGAATTCTTTTTCTTCATCCGTCTCCAATTTTGTGGGATTTTTTTGTTTCTTTCTTTTTCTCTACTATATCCATTTACCGAGCTCTCGGTAAATCCTAGTAAGACAGAGATGGTTCTCTTTACTAGAAAGAGGGTGCCTAGCAACTTACGACTTCCCAGTCTGTTTGGAGTTGGGCTCACTTTATCCGAACAAGTTCGTTATCTCGGGGTGATATTGGACCGCAAACTTTTGTGGAACAAACACGTTGAGACTCAAACGAATAAAGCCAATGTTATATTCTGGTCTACTCGGAGGGTGCTGGGTAATGAATGGGGCTTCAAACCGCACGTTATGCACTGGTTGTATACTACCGTGGTGAGGCCTATCCTGACCTATGCCTCTGTGGTGTGTGGCTTCTATGGAGAGGGCCGTCAACCAGAAACATTATGACTAAATGCCAGAGGAAAGCTTGTTTAAGTATTACAGGCGCTCTGAGGTCTACCCCTACAGCAGCGATGGAATGTCTGCTGGGTCTCCCTCCTTTGCACCTAGTTGTGAAGGAGGGGGCTATGAAGACAGCTCTGGGAATCTGGGAACGGGGACAATGGCGCGATGGAGGACTCTTCACTGGGCACGCGAGCGCCCTCAAAATGGTTAAGGATGCTCACGCTCCCCTTCTCCAGAGAAGTGACCGCGCGGGCACTAGGTTCTACTTCGACGAACCCTATAGAGTAATTGTTCCCGACGACAGAGACCTATGGTCTTCATCAAACAGGCTTCTTAGTCCAGAGGTCCCACATGTTCACTGATGGCTCTGTCACAGCAACAGAGTCTGGGGCCGGAATCGTGGGTCCCCACTTCAATCAGGCTATCCCTCTGGGGAAGGACTGTTCCATTGTGCAGGCTGAGCAATTTGCGGTCTTGCATGCGCACTGGAAAACATTCGCAGGAGATACTCTGGGCAGCACATTTATATGTGTTGCGACAGCCAGGGAATTCTGAAATCTCTATTGATGTTAGAGTTGATTCTCTTTTGGTAGAAGAATGCAGGAAAGCTCTGAGTGGGCTGGGCTCTGATAACTTTTTGAAAGTAATCTGGTGTCCGGCTCATGCGGATATACCTGGTAACGTCAAGGCAGATGAACTGGCTAGGCGGGGGAGCCGGATTAGCATTTGTTGGTCCGGAGCCTTCGCTGCCAATCTGTCGCACATCTGTCAGAAGTTTCTTCAGAAACTGGCGGAACAGGGAATTTCCTCGAAAATGGAGCGCAGGGGTGGGCCTGAGGTGGTCGAGGATTCTCATTGAGAGACCGTCCTCGCGATCTGAGGTCAATAGGCTTCTGCTGCTGGAGAGGAAACAACTCGGTTGGTGACTGGTGCAGTGACTGGTCACCTGTTAACAAGCATTTGAAGAGAATGGGATTGACCAATGCTCCCTATGCCGGTGGTGCAGGAGTATGATGATGAAACGGGTTGAGCATATTTTGTTCAACTGTGGAAACTTATGAGTTAAGGTCAACACACCTAGGAAATCCAACACCTTCTATTCATATGGTGAGAGGGACCACTCCTGGCAGGCTCGCGACATTTCTGTCTTCGTGTTCTGAGGAGCGAGTCTCTATAGAACGATGCGGGTGAACAATGGGCCACTAGGCCGGTAAGGCACCGCACAGAGAAGAAGAATATCCATTTTCCATCATTTCTTCTTAAGCCTCTTCGAATTTGGAGTTGAGTGTTTTGAACTCTAATAATATATGGTATGTCAATTTGCCCTCTCAGACCATGTTTACCCCACTCACGAAGCAAACGTAATTTAAAAAAAGACGAAACTTATTTATAAGATCTGAAAGGAGGTATTTTAATTTATTTTTGCAAACAATTAGTAACGTAAATTAATTACCAAAAATTTCAATTGACCTTCTCAAAACACGCTCGAAAGTTATAGCAGATTTCATTGTTTCATTTCGAAAAGGTTTCGATATCTAAGAGACAATTATCTGTCGTGTATATCATGCAATAGACGAATAAAATACCGAATATTAATTACAAAATCTCAGACAACCTTCTGCAACAGTATATTCGTTTTGATCGCAATTGCACGTCGATTTAGGAAAACGAGCGCTATTTATTTAGCCCCACGGTGTCATTTTGTACACCCTTCCCCTACATAAAAGCAGCATTGAAGTTTTATTCTCATTAGAAATTGATGTGTTTAAGGTGGACACATCGATAGTGGATCATATGAAAAGTGAAGTACTCTTGACCACCAATTCGTCTGGAAATAAAATAGTTTATTCCAATGTCATCATGGGAGTACTTTGCAGATTCTTCGGTGAATATACACCATTTTCATAGTATGTATCTGTAAGTATGCTGTTGATATTTTTTATCAACAATCCATCCTATCAAACTGAAATATCGTAGTTCACTCGTTTTTTTGCATTTCATTCTCACACAACTTATTTTTGTGTAAACTGCCATTAAAAGTGACTCTTTTAATGACAGCAAACAATTTTAAAATTGGTTGTTAAGTGGAAGCGTATTAAAAATATTTTTCCGCCGACCTCGAAATAAAAGGTGATTTTAATGTGTACAAAATTGATCATTAATGACCCATTTTAATGCTCAATTTTTTGGCTATTTAATGTGCAATCCTCATGGCAACCGTTCACAAAGTATTCAGAAGCACTACGAGAAATGTCAAAACTCTACTGGAACATAGATACATAGAAATTTCATTATGACAAATGTATGTCTTGTGCAGAATGAAAATGTATTTCAATCAAGAATTCATACACAATTAATATTGAGATCGTCGGAAAAATTATGTAATCAACCGGTTATTAATCGAGCGACTAATGGTCTCGAACTATATCTTGACCATTAGTCGCTGTCTTTAATAACCTAGTTGATTAAATAAACTATTAACACGCTTCCACGTTAATTAACGTTACTTTTAACACTCATATCATTTGAAAGTTTATTGTCATTGCAAATTCGCCCCTTCATTATCAGAATAGGGAAGTTTATTACAAAAAAAATTGTATGGTATTATTGTATAAAACTGATTTTATTTTGTTCGTGAATTTTTTTTTCTCACTCACAAAATAAAACGTCACTTTTAATCTCATTCATAAATAGCATTTTTGGTCATACAGGTTGTTCTGATTTGTTTCCGACAAACTCAAATGAGTGATAGATCACATCATTTTAAGCAAAAAAAGTTCCTATGAACATGGGTCGTAAATGCTTCGTTCCGAGATACAGGGTGTTAGAGTTGAAAAAATAATTCGCGTTTTCTTCAATATGTTTTGACTGCTTCGAATTCTTCATGAAATTTCTTACACAGGGGTTTTTGCGACGATAAATTCGAATTTGTGGTCGATTTAATTGTATTTTCTATAGGGCGCCACCGGCAAACCATTCAACCCATGTAAACGTTTGAAACTTCTTTGTGCTACCCTTGTACACCGTTTTGAAATTAAAAAATCGATTTTCTCATTCTTTTCACTTAAAAAAGGGTATACTCATTGTAGTCGCTAGGAGCAATCGTTCAGAGAAAAATGTATTTAAAACCAAAGGGTCCCAAAAATTCTACGAAAATATTCCCATTCAAATATTTAATTTGAATTCAGTTTGGAAATGTGAAAAATGCATGCGGATTTTCTATTGTCCACTAATAAGTAGAAGTGATATGCTATGTAATTGTTGTTTTTAAGTGTTCTGGATATTCTGTTTCCTTAAATATTGAGTTGTTGGGATTGCTTTACGAATACTGAGTTTTTTATTTCTTCGAATTGTACCAACTTTCATGTAATTATTTGGAATCAGTCGAAAGATATTAAAAAAAAACCCTGTATCTCGGAAACGAAGCATTTCCGGATCCATGTTCATAGGAACTTTTTGCTTAAAATGATTGTGATCTATCACCCATTCAGTTTGTCGGTAACAAATCAGAACACCCTGTATATTCCCCGACATTCGAAAAAACTTGTGATTTTCTGAGTTTGAATGAAGAACAAAGAATGCAAAAAAACTGGTTGTTGTATTCCCATAATCTATTCATAGAATCTCAAGAAAGGAGATACAAGAGAGACATTATTTTATTTTGCGCATTTTTTATATGCATATAAATATATTTTTCCGCCGACCTCGAAATAAAAGGTGATTGTAATGTGTACGAAAAAAAACATTAATGACCCATTTCAATGCTCAATTTATGCTCTATTTTAATGTGCAATCTCATGACAATCGTACACAAAGTTTTCAGAAGCACTACGAGAAATATCAAAAACTCTACTGGAACATAGAAATTCCATTATGTCAACTGTATGTCTTGTGCAAAATGAGAATGTATTTCAATCAAAAATTTTATACACAATTCATGTTGAGATCGTCGGAAAAAAATGGTAATCAACTCGATTATTAATCGAGCGACTAATGGCCTCGAAATATAAATACAGATGTGGTAGAAAACGGATGGAAACATAGGAGTCCAGTGTTAAATTCAAGCATGCTCGGACTCCAGTGGAACAGTGGGAAGAATTGAAGCCTTAGAGCGATGCGATAATGAATAAGCGGCTGGTCTGTTGGAATGGCATCCTGAAAACTCTGATAAGGGTACGATTGGAGCATTGGTTACAGCAAACGCTACGGTCGGCAACGACACAGGCAACGTCGCGTCGCGTCTTGCGACTACCACCGAAATAACAGCGGTTGCTGTAACCAATGCTCCGATCTTACCATTATCAGAGCTCTCGGAATGCCATTCCAACACACCAGCCGCTTATTCAATATCGCATCGCTCTGAGGTTTCGATTGTTCACTGTTCCACTGGAGTCCGAGCCTGCTTGAATTTAACACTGGAAACTCCTGTGTTTCCATCCGTTTTTACCACATCTGTATAATAAAATATATTGACCATTCATTAGTCGCTGTCTTCAATAACTAGTTGATTAAATAACTATTATATTACTTTCAGGTCATACATCATTCTTCTTCCTATCAGTTGCCTTCAGCTGGCCTTCCCTGCGTTGGCCCAAATGAGCAGGACCGAAGATAATCCTTGGGGAACCCCATAACTTCAGAAGAAAGCGACTTGATTGGATCTGTAATCTTCGTTGGGGCATCAATAGGGTCCATTACTGTTATACCTACTGTTAATAAGTATGGACGTAAAAATATTTTGGCATTCTTCTTGTATCGTCACCAGTGGCTTTTTCACTTTTGATTTTTGGAAAAATTGTGGAACTGTATTATAGTTGTAGGGTATTATTGGGGGTTTACGTTGGTGCCACTTTAAGTATTGTTCCTGTCTATCTATCAGAAATTATTGGTTCTGAGGATTTGGCTTTCTGATGTCCTTCGGATTATTTTGGGTTTGCAGGAATTTTATCACCTACGTTCTCGTTCTTTCGTTCCATTGAATTATTTCAATGGAGGTATTGTGTGTTATTTCTTCGATTGTTGTTGTGCTTCTTATGTTTGGTTGTCCAGATAGTCCATACTATGTCATGAGTACTTATGGAAAAGATGAAGCAAGAAAAGTA